>VZRN01000486.1:1438030-1454391 GCA_013397935.1 Dasyornis broadbenti | reverse complement strand
AAAAAAAAAAAAAAATTGTATGTTATATTAGAAAACTAATATATTTCCAGGAAAAATAATTTAATGGGTTAAACTAAAAGCATTCATAGGTTGTTGTTTTGGTTGTTTTCATTTAGAATGGAGAAAAAGCAGGCTACATTTTTCTGATTAATTTTCTCTACATATTTGCATTCTACAGTGAAAAAGAAAATTTTAAAGTAAAATGTGCACGTCCCCACATCAACATACACCCTTCCCATCTTCCACGCATATAAGGAGATGTAATAATCTTATAATAAAACCTGATTTCAGACCTTCAAGTCTCCATATTTCCAGTAACTGTCAAAAATTGAAATGTTAGGAATTGTTAGGAAAGCCATTAAAAAAGATTAGGAATATGTCTGTATATGTGCCCACATGTTGAGTACTGGATGCAGGTCTGCTCCTTGATTTTCAGTCAGGATATTATAAAACTGAAAATGAAGAGAAAAGAAGATAAAGGAGAAATTATGACAAGTAATGAGGAATGATTTTTCTTACAGTGAATGACAAAACAAAGATTTACTCCAATTAAGTAAATACTGCTTTTACAATTTTTCCCCCTAATTTACTAATTTCTACCATTTGCTACTCTTGCATGTCTAGGATTTTTATTTTAAAAGCATAGTAATTATATACTAATCATTATAGTTACTGCTTGATTACTTCATACTCATCTAATTGCCAAGGGCAAAATTGATGAAACATGTAGTCCAGAAAAATTGTTTTGAATGCTGACAAAAGTTGCGGAAAGGAAAATGTATAATGCAAACCCCAATGCATAATTTTATTTTATTTAATTTATTTAATAAGGATATGAAGAATATATTAGGGTGCTGAGACATTAGGGTATTGTACATTGATGTCTGACTAGACTTTCAGTCAAATGCTAAATACAAATACAGTTGCATTTATTTATGTTCATCTTTTCTGGAAGCCACCAAGGACTTTGTGCTTTTAGTGATCTTTGAGAGAAGGTTTCACAGGATGTTAAATGTTCATAAAGTCAGTTTTTCACATAAAATTTTCCCAGCCTAAATTCTAGGCTAAGACATTAGGTGACTCTTCAGTGAAACAGAGAGATCTCTTTCTTTCTTTTCCCATATATTTATGGCACAGACATGCCACATAATCAAGAACTTGGTGAGTTTCCAGGGATCTAACAAAATATAATACAATTTTATTACAGCCAAAATACCTGAATAAAATAAACATTTAAATATTACCCACGAAATTACCTTCTGTATTTAAACTGTAAAATGATCTTAGAATTTCAGGGAGATTTGATTTGTTATGTTTTGAGTTTTTTTGAAAAAGTCTTGTTCATCTGTCACTCCTCAAATTCATGTTACTGTTCAACTGTTTTGCACAATGAAGCATATAATTAGCACTAAAATTGACTTTACAATTGCTTTTCAGAATTTTTCTGTCTTTAACACAATGTGGGTAAGGAAAAAATCTCTATGAATTAACTGAAAATGGAGAAAGATTTGTAAGGAAAGGACATATATCTTTGCTAGGTGGGCTGAAATAATTGGAAGAATTCAGATGTTTGAAAGACATGGGAGAATTTACAGAAGAAACTGTATGCCACAGTGGTTTGCTGCTTGGTTTCTTGTTTTGCTCCCCTCTCTTTCATCTTTGGTACAGTAGGTACAATTTTTTTCAGATATGTTGCCCTTCTCACATGCTTTGATCCTTGCTGTTACCACAGCATTACTTCTACAACTAACAAATGCTTCCTAATGCAATGCAGAGAAGCTTAGACATTAGAGAAACAAAAGCTTATCGTTTGCATACATCCCTCTTTTAAGACTTGACCTATTTTTAAGACATCTAGAAGGACTCCTTTAACTCATATTCCCTGAGTCTTATCCTGGGTCTCCTGTTTCACCAACACACTTGTAGTTGCCTTTGGAATTTATCATTTTTTACATGCCCATCCTTGATGAGTCTTTAAGTGTTGACTTTTACTGTCATGCCTTAATCCCTGGTTTGTACATGATGGCAACATAAGCAGTTTTGATTAGGAAATTCAAAATTGCATTCTTTCCTAAAAGGTGAAACCTCCTGCTGTGTTCTCTGCAGCACCTTATTTTATTTTTTCACTTGTTGGACATTAAAGTAAACACTGTGGTATAAATAGTGGTACTTTAAAATCAGACAAGATCTGTAACAGTAGTTTAGCAACTGCTTATATAAGAAATCTGAACTATAGTCTAAACATAAAAAAAATCCCCCCACTTTCATGAATAATATAAGTACATTTTCAGTCAAGGCTGTCTATTTATCAGTAAAATATTTTGAAATGTTTACACACTAATTTTTGTTCCAGTACAATCTTGAAAAAATGTAATAGGATCAGAAAGAAAACATTGCATGTTATTATCAGTAGTGAGAATTTATTTTAAAGCAGATAATTCTAAGAAACATTGTCATGTTGTATCAATTTTATTCCTCTCTCCATAAAACCTTCCCTTGTCTAAAAATTTATAGTACCATGTGAAAAGTAATTTTTATTGGTTTTTCTGTATATCTAACAAATTAGGTTTCATTAGAGGCTGGTGGGCCTTTTTTTTTTTTTTTGCTTTCTAGTATTTGAAATATATGTATTTTCTGATTTGTTTTTTTTTTTCTCAGCATCATTTTTGAATGGAGGTAGGCTTTTTTTCTGCAGTACAGCTTCTTAGTAAGCGGGAAGTTACAGTTCTCACATCAGGACACCTGGTATGAGGGACTTCATTTATTTTATTGTCTTTATTCAAAAAAAATGACATTCTGTCCAGTGGTCCAGGCAGCCAGCTCTGCTGTCCCCTGAGGCTTTCTTCTGTGCTAAGGATTGATATTCCTAAGGTTTCTAGTCTTTGCAGCTGGAAGAAAGCCTTCAAACATCATTCAGTCACCGTATGCTCTGCCAATGGCGAGACTGATAGATTGATAAGTAAACTGTGGTTTCCAGTTATCTAAAAGGCATAGTACCCTGTTCTAAATCAAATCATGACACCTCAGTGCTGGCACAGTTAGTAGCTGCACTGCTGATTGTTGTAGGAAGAGAATTCTGCTGCTCTGAGACTGCTGGAGGAACTTGAGTATTCTTAAAGCTTATTTTCTCTTATTTTTTATTTTATTTTATAAATTGAAACAGCATGGGACGTCCATTACAATGTAATAAATATACTGTAGTCTCAGTTTAATTATATACTCTTTATATATATTCAATACTCATGGGTTATTTTGGGGGAAAAGCTATTAATCTATTTCCCAGCATATTCTATTTTCAATGTTTTTTCAGAGTTCTCTAAATAAAAAGTTAAAAATCTCAAATGTATCTCTTTGCAAATACAGGTGAAAATAGATATTATGTCTGAGTATATGATATTCCCGCCCATTACTCAGACTTCTCCTTGAGCCCATTCACTGGGTGGAGGAGCACCTATTTTCTGAGACATCATCTTCATAAGAATCATAGGTTGAGGCAGAGGTCACAGAATTGTCACATATTTTGCCTAACAGGTAGGTGAAGAGTGCTTGGATCTGTTCACACTCAGAATTCCCTTCCTGATATTGTGAACCTCCATTCCATTCGTCCATTGTTACTGAAACATGACTAATGTGGAAACAGAGCTTCTAGAAAGTGTAATTATCCTAGTAAGCAGAAACGATTTTTTCTCCTTCCAGTGCAGACAATGCTGTGAGCAGAATGGCAAGCACCTCTCACTGTCCAGCTAAAATACATCCCATAAAGCAAGTTACTTGTAAATGAAATGGTATTGTTACTTGTAAATGAAACTGGTATTTCTGATCAGTAGAGGCAGGTTATTTCTCTCCCACGTACACGTACACAGTCACAGATAATTTTGTTGCTGTATCAGGTAGTACAGCAAATTCAAACTCAGCCAGCAACTACAGTATGGCCATATATTGAGAAAACTGCCACAGAGTTTCCAACTCATAGCTTATCCAATCTAATATCCCTTTTCTAGACAGTACTAAAAGCTTCATAGGAAGATATAACCAATGGTGCATGAACATATGCCCCCATATTAGATTTCCTTCTAACCTTGATAGAGTTGGATCTAAACCTTTAGGCATGAGAGTCGATATTTTTTAACAGTTCTACTTTGAACTTTTGCATCTCAGTGTAACCCAGTCATCCACTGAGTGTGCCCTTCGGCAGACTAGATAAGGATCTTATCAGTCAAAAACTCCCTGGCAAGTCTGTATCGTGAAAAACAAAACAAGAAAACAAAACTGTAACTCCTGACTGCTTTGCAATGTTTTCCTTTTATTCTGATATTTCTGTTTAACCCAATAGTCTTAGAAAAGATAAAACTGTAAGAAACTGCTATGCTACTATTAGCTTTTCTTGCAGAACTTTTTGCACATTTTTTTAATATGCCTAAGAATCTGGGGATCAGCCACCTCAAACCTGTTGTCAGCCACAAATAACTGATTATTTTTGGGAAATGTCTCAGTTAAAAGACATTAATTCCAAAAGTATTTATAGAAAGTTTGGTTTAAATCTACAATTTGATAAAAAAATCTAAGGCTTGCTGAAGAAATCCAGGTAGCTGCCAAAGACGAAGAAGAGAATTTGATGTATTAAGGAGCGTTTGATTAGGCAGTTGAGGAGACTGCTAATACAACAAAGAAAAACCTGTTTATCTCTGGAAGGGGGAGAACACTGATTCCACATAAGGAGAGAATGGACTGAGCTTCGAGGACAAAGTATTAAATAGATCTAGACACTGGAAGACTTTCAAGACAAATCTAGCAATAAAGCCCAACAAGCTTTCCTAAGAAATAAAAAAGGATAGCCTAAACCCTATGGCTAACACCTTGTGAATGAAGAATCTTTGCTACAGGAGAAGATTAAAGTTCATGAGTGAAATGTGTGTGTCAGGTCAAACGTAAAGGTGATCAAAACTGTTGAGTTTTAAGTAGATCAGGGAACTGAAATACAACGGGTTCAAACAGTGTTACAATTGCTGCTCTTGAGATAAAAACAGTAGAACAGAAGATGAACTGCTGATATTCCTGCGACTGCAAAATCTGTGTATGGGACAAAGTCTGAAGTGATAGATAAATAAATATTGGTATTTTGATCACTGATATCTAGGAATTAAAATTAATCCTGATCCTCCCAATAAATTATCCCCCAAAGAATAAGTTGCCAGGTTTTGTCTTCCCTTGTAAAATGTCGTAAGAGCTAGCAGAGTCCGTAAAACATCATTTAATGTTTTAAGAACATATGAAACAGAAAATGAAATGCTGCAGGTATACTGTGTTCAAAGGACTTGACTTCACTGCACTTACAATAAATCAAGAGGAATGCCTTTCAGATTATCAGCTGAATTGGTTTTAAGCAACATGAGATCAGAACCATGCCTCTGTATTTAAAAGAGAAACCTTTTTTGCACTACACGATATTGGAACAAATTCAGCAATTACCACATCTCAGTACTGTAAGAAAGAGAGAGGAAAATTAGAGACTGGTTAAAATAGAATATCACAGGAGACATGAAAATATATCCTGAATCAGGTAGAAGGAAAGAAAATAAGAAATTGATAAAGCAAAAGGAAAGACGGATTGTAATAAAAGTCTCAGTGAAGACATATGAAAGAAAATATTGAAAGAAAAGGATGAATATTCTCTCTTAGGTAACTGTGATTAAAAAATTATTTTCAAATTGGCCTGAGGTCAGACCTAAGCATCAAAGCTGATGTTTGTTATCCTCCCACAGAATCTTCAAATCTATCGTCAAGGGCATCTGATGCTGACCCTCCCTGCTACAACTGATCTGTGATCAAATGGTTTGCCAGCTCCAGGAGCATGACAGAGCCTTTCATCTCCAACTCATGTCATGCTGCCTCTTGTCTTTGCACCAAAGGATGTCATGCCCAAACCTCCAACTTCTCACATCTTTCTAATACCAGGAATGTCCGTCCTAGTTAAAAATAATACTAAAATCTTTCCTGTGACAGAATGATCTGAGGCAAGGGTCTAGTAGGAAAAATCAGAGCACTCTAATGGCATGATTAGAGAGAGAGGAGAGTGATCAGGGAGAAGAGAGTCTCGAAAATTAGATGGAGAGCAGCTCTAGAAGCCCTGCAGTCTTTGGAGAAGAGAAGAGAGAAGGGAGCAGAAAAGCTTTGCTTGATCTGAATTTTAGAAAATTACTCAATTTTCTGCGTGTGAGAATCCAGCAGTTATTGATTCATTGACTATACATGCAGAACTCAAAAAATACAAAGTGCTGAGCTTATGAAACAGAGAGAAAGCTAGTGATCCCATAGCTAAAGAAAAGTAAATGAGAGAAAAGGCTCAGCAAAGAGGCACAGGGTGAAGCTCAGGGACAAGAGAATCAAAGAGTGCTCTTTAAAAATTTTAGGAAAGAAAGATTTTGGCAATGAAATAATTCTTGAGTCACAGCATAGAGAATAAATTAAGAGATAAAAGCAATTATGTAGAAAGAAAATAATAGAATATGATATAGAGCAGACACAAAAGAATAAACAGGCAAAATGCAAATTAAAAGAAGCCAAGCTGGTAAAACAAGGAAATGAAAAGAATAATGGGGCTCAAATCAACCAACAGACACAGATAAAGCCCAAGTGCTAAATAATATCTTTAATTGAATTTTATACAGCATGAGGCTATCAAACTATATACTCCCTTGAAGATGATAAACCACAAAAAAATATATACTACTTGCATAAATTCAGATTTTATGCCTTTATGGTAACTATTTCTCTGTAGCATCTACAGACCATTCTGAATAATTTTGCATGCAAGTTTTTTTTATTTGCATAAAATTGAAGTATCTTTGTTCTTTGTCTTTAGAACAACAGCAAAATCTAGACTAGTGGAGTACAAATATAGGCTTTATTCATATAGATATGAATTATTCATATAGATATGAATTATTTCTTTCTTAGTCATTATCTCTTGTAACCACTGATTGGTTTTGATATAAATCAAAATAAAAACATCTATCTTAAAAAAAATTGAGCTGCAGATGAGCTGCCTATAAAATGCGGGTGCTTTATTTTCAAATATTGATACCTCATATTAAAAAGGAATTTAAATGTGTACCTGTGAAACGTTTTGGGAAACAATTAAGGGATGCCCAAATGTAAACAAATAGATCCCAAGACTGGTCCACTCATCAGCATTTCATTTGTAACATCTAATCATCCTCTAATCAGATGACATAACTAGAATGAGTCCTCCTGGCCTTAAAATCTATGCCTGTCCAAGCACATTATTGAGAATCATGCAATCACATGTCTGTGGGGAATATCTCTTTCTACTGTGTTAAGTGACTAAGCTTATATTTTATCCCATATCATGACTATTGGTATCCATTCTGCATTTTCAGCTTAGGTAATGCTATTGTGTACGGTATTAGTCATATATTCAATTGTTTTCATCCTATTAGGCAATTATCCACAGCATTTTCTGACAAGCAATTTCTCCAATTAATTATTTGTGGTACAAAGAGTGTACATATTTTTATTTTTATTAAATTTAATGTGGTTTTATTTCATTTGGACTAGTTCCATCCTAGTATACAATGCCAATTCAACATAGAAAAACAAGAAGCACATGTAAATTAAATTACAAAATGTCCAGAAATTCTCTAATTTAGATATAGTCTATCAATTTTATCATCTATTAAATCTGCATATTCTGTAATTAACTAAAAGAGAGGTTGTAAAAGTTAATTTTTAATAGATAATATAGCAGTCTGAGGCAACAATGTTCTCATCACACTGTACTTACATACACATACATGCGAACACATACATAGAATATGTGTATATAGAGATATATCTGGCACATAAATGCATCTACAATATGTATAATGCCTGCAGATGTGCAGTTGGAGGTCTTTGCAGACACACCTTTCTGGTTTTAAATGGCTCATGGGAAATAACAGTGGCTAACACTGTAAGTGCATTGTTGATGTGTGACTTTGAATAATCTGCCCCTGGACTACAAAGAACCGACAGAAATCTTTTAACATTTTAGGGTAATAGAATACATACATGTGTATAGATATATGCACAAGTACACAATGTATGAATATACCCTTGGAATCTTCAAACACATACTATGCATGATAAAAGTAAGTAAGCAACTGGACATGACCATCATTTCCCAGCTATCTCATCCTCCTTGCTTTGACAGAAAATATCCAATCAGTGCTGTGGTTACAAAGCAGATCCCATAGCAAATGGATTGGAAGACAAGAGAAAAATTCAGAATGTTACAACTGAGCTTGATTTAAACATCTCAGTTTAACAGGATCATAGCTCAAAAGAGCTAAGCCATTTAATGACGCCTATAGGGAATTTGCAGAGTGCATTACACATACAACCTTTGCATCAGACTCACAGACAATATATGACACAGAGAAGTAGAAAAGATTCAATGACATTATATAATCTCTATTTTATTCTCCCTCAGAGTTCTAGACCTTATAAGTATATCCTGGTTTCATACTCTCCATTTTACATTTTTCTCCATCTTATCTCCAGATGTAAAGGTTGTGCTGATCGTTTGTCATATGACCAATAGAATAACAAAGTAAAACTTTGGATCCTTTGCCAAGTCCAATTCTCCAGTGCCATGGATGTGCTGTCTTAATTGCATTCCTCTATTTGCTGTGTACTGCTAAAAGTTTTTGCCGGAGAAAAAGCTTTGCCACACATACTTTAAATTTCTTTCTCATTCTGAAAGAATCTTCACTATGACCCTTCAGAAATATGTACTGATTTAAAATTTATTTTAAACATAGGATGTTGCCTTTCAAAGGCTACAAAAAACTACCAAGGGGTAATAAAGAATGGAAATGAGAATTCAATTTTTTGAATAACAAAAGCCTTATTTGATCACTTAAATTATGTTCAAGTAATAGCTTCAATCATTACTTCACCTGTGGGAAATACAGCAAACGTTATTTTGAAGGCAGTTAATTTTGTGACAAAAGCTGCTTGTATGAGTTTTACATAAAATTATTTTTATGCCAGTAATGCTGCATCTGCTTATCCTTTAAACGATACTTTTCAAATCCCAGCAAAGGATTTGGATTTCCTCTTTTGTTTTCTTCAAACCAAGCATTTCACTCGACTATTTTTGAGTGCTGCTTTGTTACTTTGTATACAACAGAACTCTAATATTGCTGCTTTTCTGCAAGAACTAATGTGCTTTTTCTTCTTTTCCTTCCCCTTTTTTATCAAATACAACTTATAGAAAGTGTAATATAGGCATATGCCAGATGTTCGATCTAATTTGCTTAGATTTAATAGCTGCATGAGTATAGATACAATAACTTTACTTGTAAACAGGCATGGGCACAGGTTGCCCAGAGAGGTTGTAGAGTCTCTGCCCTTGGAGCTGATGGGATATCCTTCTCTGGGTGAGCAAAGGGGCTGAACCAAACAATCTCCAGAGGTGCCTTCCCACCTCAGCCCTTCTATGATGCTGTGAACTCTACCAGAGCTGTCCTTGTGTGCCAAAAGCCCAAAGTCTCCCTGGTGCAGCAGACTCGCTGGGCACCTCTCATGTAGCTGTTACAAACACGATCGAGGACCATCCAAAGCCATCAGCAAGAGGAAAGTGGTAGGGAGATAAAGGACAATGAGAGAGAGAGAGGCAGCAAGCATACGTAGTTTTTACAGCTTAAATCCTCAGTACGACATTAATCCAAAGTACTCATATTTTTTAAAACTGTACTGAACTATGCTCATTCTAGCAGGAACCTGTGCTTGACATCAGACACCTGATTTGATGGTGTGAACACTCCTGTGCTACTTTAAACAGGCCGTCTTACCCTTCTGGAGACTGTGCTTTCATGCAGATAAAACAAATTCATTATTTACAGATGAAGAAATTCCCCTTGTGCCCCCTTTTCTAGTAAGAGAAGAGCTGAATGAGAAAACACAGCAGTAAATTATCCATGAGGGGAGACAGAACAAGTCTACTGCCCTGCAGCGCACTCTGACATCAACATCAAGTTGTTGCTGGGTGTGATAAACAGCAGCATTCCCCAGAGATTTAAATAAAAAGTAAACAGAGATGGAGAAACAACTAAAAGATTTTTAAATAATTATAGCATAATAGTTCAGAGTCCTCACTGAAAGTGAAAAGCCTATTTTGGTAGGTGGTATATGAACTTGTACAAACACACATCTCTTACTTCACAGGGTCATGTTTACGAAACGTACTGCACTTATGACAGGCTCCAGATTTGAAATGTATTCTTTCTCCTCTATCATTTCTCAGCCTTTTTCTGGAATAAACTGACAGATCTCCAAAGAAGAAAGAAAAGTACATCTATAAACCAAGCACCCTGATAAAAAATAACGTCAAGAAAACCATTTTCCCCTTTTCTGATGTCTGAGATGGCTATATGTGTAGTACAAAATGTCTTACCTTCTCCTTGGCTTCATTTGAATCGAAAGGTGGAAGGACAACTTTTTCCTACTCTGCCCAGTTTAGCTGCCTCTAAGGATGAGAGTGTTGAAAACAGGCACGGTAATTTAAAATACGTCAGAAATAAGTGGTTGTTCTCTTAACAGCTTTCTTGTAAGGATAGTATATTTATATTAGAACACAGTCTTGTGCACATGTGTGGGCACGTATCCCAACAACTGGCATTGCAGATATGAAATGCTGAGTAAATCCCTACAATGTAATGGGAGTAGCCCAGATGTGTGATTCTAATCTGCAACAGAATTTGCCTGATTGTGTAAGCATTGCCCAAAAAGACATGAGATTTGTTGTATTGGACAAATAATTATTAAGTCTATAAAATAATTGCCACATAGCCCACAGAAGAGTAGGATGAGAGGAAATCTGGGATCATACAGACCACTCTTTGCACTGTTCTCCATCACACCTCTGGAGAAAGTGCTACTGGATCATTCCTGACAGGCATTTCTCTAAACTGTTCTTGAGAACCCCCGCTTCACTACATATCCATATACATTTTCTTACAGCCAAACCAAATTCAATGCCAGGGAATTCTGACTTCATCTATGGGTGTGATAGATTTTGATTATGACAGCTCCCAATTTTGATTATGACAGCTTCTTAATCCAAGAGTAAAATTTTAAATCTAAATGCTAAAAAAAAAAAATCAAGAAAGGCCTTGTAGCTGTAGAGACAATTGTGGGACAGGACTAAAAGGTAATGTGGTGCAGCTGTATGATGCAGAAACAGCAGTGACATGCACATATATGTCAAACTAGGAGTAATGTCAGTGAACGTGAGAACTAAAGAATTTCCTTCTAAGGATATGCAAGGCAGGAGGCCAATGAGGCCCCTTTGCTTAGAGAAATGGTGACAGAACACAACTTCCAACTTTATTTTCCTAAGAATTCTCTTAAAGAATTCAAGTGTTCTTTCTATTCATATTGACAGAAAAGTTTCTCACAGCAGGTAGGTGCCATAATATCTTTCCTGGGCTCTGGCTTGGGTCTTAGTTTCCAGGTGTCTCAAAAGCGAAGGATATCCCTGAGAAAGCAACATGAAATGAGATTCTCTTGGCTCAATTTGTCCTTTTCTTGTTCTTTTATAGTAATATTCTGACAGCTTCAGAAATCTTCCCAAAAGAAAGGCCTTCTCAATAATATGAAATCATCAGAGGATAGCTATTACTCAATTTTTTTACTGAAAAGGAAAGATCCTCAACAAATGCCATACTCCATTCTTTGCATTAAATAAGGAAAGACAGCTTTTCATCACATCTGTTGATACAGGAGAGCATTGAAGGCTTACTATTTTGCTGTTTCGTGTTCTACTACTAAAGTAATTACGTAGGACAGACCTCCTAACTGCTAAAGTAATTATGTAGGATAGACCTGCTGGCTACAAGAAGATCCGGAGCAGATTCATTGTCTGTGCCAGCTCATTCTTATCTCAGTGAGTTTCTTTCAGCACTAGAAATTAATTATTTTAAGTGCATTAGTCCTTTAGGTGAATGAAAAATTAAGGTTAATCCCTTACAATGAAAGAAAACATAGAATCTTCTGATTTACCTATCTTGGACTGATTATTTCAGTTTTGAAGATATTTTCCTTAGAGCTTTGTAGCTCATATTTTATCTTACAGGATGAAAATAGATACAGTCAAATGGTTCCAACAGAACTTTAAATGCTCCGCAAACCAAGGCTGTACTACAACACTAAGGTACAGAATTTGCAGCTTAACTACAATGAGCAAGAGTACAGGGTGTATCACTCATTAACATGCATGGAAACTCCCAATTTTGGAGCCAGGTATAATTAATTTCACAATTTAATCAGATTACTTTTAATGAACTTCACATTTTATAAACTTACCAAGGATACTCATTTACATGTTTTGGTTAGCACAATTACACCATTACCTATTTTTAAACTTTTTGCTTCAATTATTAAGTATAAAATTTTTGAGGTTTTGATCACTATGTATTAACAAGAATTGTAATTGTTAGCTAACAATATGCCTCACAACTGAACCAGTATGTTAATGGAATATACCTCTAAATCTTGTCACCACAGTTTATTTTTCCCAATGAACAGCCTAGCTGGTAATCAAGCTGTTACAAAGTAGTAAGAATATATTTAGTATTCATACAATTTTTCCTATTACAGCATTGGTGTAACTATTCCAGGTCTGTCTATGCTCCCTTATGCTGCGAATGTGAACATCTATGCCCTTGAAAACTTAAGATTAAGACCCTGACAAACAGGAATGGCCCTTTCATAGGCCTGAGGGACTGATCCTAACTAAAACTAAGGATTCACTAAGATATTTGTCACAGTAAGGGATGGAGACTTTCAAAGTGCACACATTTTACAGACCTTTCACTTCACTGGAGCACATTAACTGTGAAGAAAAACATAGTCATCTGAAGTCATTGGGACTGTGCAATTTTGTGTGAATAAATATTTCCTGTCAAAAAATAAGTACTGATGCTTTTTCTTTTATAGCATGTGAAGGTGGTGAAATTATTATATCCATTTCCCTGAGCATGCAGTTACAATATTGATTTTCTTGCTTTCTACCAAAGTATTGTTCAAATTCATTATGAAGAAACATTTCCTTTGAAGAAATGGACTACATAAAGCAGCAGGTTTTTCCAGTGTAAGATTTGCACTAAAAATACCAGTTAACATAAAAACTCTGAAAACAGGGGGAGTGAGGAGCACTTTGTGTTTGTCTGAAGAGAGCTGAGATCACCATGACACAGAGTTCCTTTGTGTTTCCATCTGGCTCTAAATGACATGCCTTTGCTGATTATTCTTTCCTGCACATGGGCTCAACAAATTAGGCAATACACAGAAGGTATGAACCTTACCCCAAACATTGTGCAACTCTGCAGAGAAATATCAAATATATATTCAAAATACTAATTTTCCATTAAAGGTGATGCTATAGATGCTACAATATGTCTATGTTATTAAGATTACTACATTATTTTTAAGACTACAATTGACATATCTATACTGCTCTCAATGCCCGTGTCCATACTTTGTTATTCCAGCAAATATCTCAAAGCTATTTAGCAAATGAAGGCAAAATGAATGATTCTATATGCACTTTCCCACTGGAAATGCTCAAAGTGCCTTAATATTGACAAGGAGGCAATATAGTTTTTGGACAATGAAATATTATTGTTCTTGCTTCATAACTGGTGAAGTCCAGGGCACATAATATTCCCTCTCCAAAAGAGGAGATGAAAAGAAATAACTAAGACATCATGTCATAATCAAAGAAATCAAGCTATTGTAAAAAAAAATAAACCTTGTTATTTTAAAGGTGAAGGACAGCACAAATGAACAAGACACAAGCACAAGATCATGTGGATAAGGAGGGTGAGAGAACCTCAGCTCCTATAGATTACTGTCATTTATTCTGATCAGCTGAACTGAAAATCTGGGGACAGTAGATCTTGTGTCAACATTTGGTGGCTTTTGCTCTAACACAGGAAGCAAAGAGTAGGCAGAATGTCTTTTGTTTTTTTTACTGTAGCTTCACAGTTGCTTAAAGAGTACCAGGAAAAATCCCCCAAAACATTCCAGCCATTGCCTTCCTCCTTAAACATGGCATCATTCAATATGGGGAACCCCTTAACTGTGTTCTGTTCTTTGCTTTGACAAGGAAAGCTGAAAAGATTTCATACTACATTCAAATCAGTTCTTACTTCTAAGTCTTCTCCCTTTTCCATAGGTTTATCATTGCTGTTTTTAATCTCAGTAATTACATTATTCCATTTAAAAAAAATAAACAAGCAAAGCCTACTTTTCACAAATTGTTTTGGTTGTTTTATATGGAGCATATTGTAGTAGGTTACTCTTCTCCGAGCAAATGCATTTTTGATTTACTTGTATATCTGCTTCATCTTCCCCACTAACCTTTCTTTACCTCTTTCTTTTCTGTATTTCAAAGCACAGCAAATAGTACCACTGGTCAGCTGGTATATGTATAATGTGCATAAAATATATATACAATTCTATAATTTTTTAATACAAAATTCATATATATCTTAAAATGGTTTTGTATATCTATATCTATATTGAATAACTATTTATGAGTCTCAAAATTTGCTCTGTATCTTAATTTTGTATAATGAAATTCACTATTATTCCAATGGTCTGAGTCACACTTAATTGACACACAGGTTTTCCTCTTTCCTTCCAAATAAGGAAGATAATTCTGTCAGCAATATTCATTAAAATATATCTGATGAAATTATCTCAAACAGTATTTACTTTATTATTCAATCTCAGCCTCTTAAAATTAGTATTTTTATTTATTTATTTATTCAAGGCACTCAAACCTTACCATGATTTATTCATTACCTGAAGCAGAATTTAAAATATTCATTTTTTTCCTTCTACTATATAATTCAAAGGTCAACTGGTCCAAATGGTTTCAAATCTCAATCAGTTTAAATATGAGTGGCTTCAATCTGCTTGCAAATTGAGATCAGGCTTTCTATAGTACAATACAGAGGTAATATTTATTTCATAATTATTGTCTATGATAGCAAATCAGATAAGACTGAAAATGGTATTTCCATTAAAATTAGTTAAGACCCATATTTTTAAAATATGAAACTTTCAGAATAGTTTTTACTTTTTTTTTGTTTTCTTTTCCTTCCCTCAGTCCCCTTTCACTTTTATTCTTTTTCTATGTCCTGTTTGCAAGGTGAGCAGAGTAACAGAAATTTAAAAGGAAAGGAAAAACCCTGAACCTTTGAGAAAAAGAAGTGTGTTGGCTGATTTTGTTAAACATCAGTTTCACTGGGGGAAGGAGGTTTGCTGTTTCTCAGCTTTTCTTGACAAAACTCTTTGATTCCTTAAAAACCAATCATCCTTTTAAAATCATCTTCATAGAACCATCGACGTCCCTGTTTGTCTTGTATCTTGGAAAAAATGGTTGTGGATATCCTCAGACAGAGATGCTTTTAAGAGTACTTTTGTACACATCATCAGCAGAGACAGAAGAACATATATTAGAAGACCCATGGCCACAGGACCTCAGATAGAAGCGCATTACAGTTTATCATGAATGCAGGGAAGGACACATGATATTTTCATCAAAGCAATATGAGCAACCTTATTCTGAATTACTGCAGCATGTCTAACTGGTGAACAAAAATCCGCATGTACAGCAGATGTTCTTGGGGATAAAAGGACGTATTTACATACATTTACACATCCATTAGAGGAGAAACTGCTTCCACATGCTGAGATATCTGATTTGTGTCCTTCTAATTGTTCTTACCAAACCAAAAAAGTTGGGAGTAGAATAATCATGGAGCGTTCACTTTACTGTGCTCTTTTCTAGATATATAGACAAAATGGTTAATTGTATTTTTAAAATGTAACACTTGTTTTTCCCTATATTGATTGTAATAGCATCCAGATGCTATTTGAAAGGATGAACTTCATAAAAGAAGCATTTTTAGAAGGGCTATTTAATAGCTATATCATTATTAAGAGTCTGTGTCAATGCACCACGGTACAATATAGGCAAATGTATGGCAACATAAAATATATGTATCACTGGTAATACCAGTGGAAATAATTGTATAGAGCTGCTGCGAATGTCAAGGCAGGGCTCTGGCACAGGCTAGCTTTCAAATAACAAATTTTAAAAGAGCTAATTTGCATACTTTTCTCAGTAGATTATTTAACTTAGTCACTATAAGAGTTGCCAATATGTGGTAATACCAGGATGAAACAGGAACAGTTTTTCCTGACATTACATTTGAAAGTGGTTCTCCTTAGGTACAATTCTGTTCCCTAACCACTTAAAAAAAAAAAAAAAAAGGTTTTGGGGT
>VZRN01000486.1:1405911-1427933 GCA_013397935.1 Dasyornis broadbenti | reverse complement strand
AAAAAAAAAAAAAGGTGTGATTTCTTTTATCTCCTTACCCTGTGTAGAATCTTTACTGAAGTGAGATTTTCCAGACATGTGGTACATCTCAGGGCCTGTAAATTTATGACAGTGTTTCCCAACAATTTCAGAATACATTAGTACTTCAAAGTTTTACTAAATAATGTCAGTTTATTCACCTAAGCTAATTCACCCAAATTATTACAACACACATTACAGTCCATGTAAGAGAAGGCTTTGTGATACAGCATATGTTTTATGCCTAATTAAAATGACATATTCCCAAGATAACTTGGCATGCATATGAAAGTTTTCCATAACTGATTCAATTTTAAGCATGCCTTTCCACAGATATTTGCTGATTGCTCTTAGTTTTACCATAGACTTTAAATACAGTCTTTAGTTTTAGATCATATTCTTGAGCTTGCACTCTTTTTCTTCCTTGTTAAATTTTTCAGTCTATTTTCCTCAGTGGTAGCATTGCATGGTACCAACTGCCATCAATTTCCTTATCCTTCGGGCCTTGTCGTGCCCACTGCTAATAATTCGACCAGTATGGCTTGGTAAGCAAAAACTGTTAGCAAACAATAGAGCACTGCAGTAGGATTCCACAGACATTAAAAATACAGCTTGTAAACAAATCCACAATAATATTTTAGGGAATGAGAAATGGCAGGAATGCTAGCAGTCACAGTGTTTTAATCACATACTAGACTAGCCATAATCTGAAATTTGAATTTGTTATCATGGTTATTTACACTACAGTCTGATAACAGAATGGAAACAAAAAATCTTCGAGTGATTATGAGACCAATGAAGACTAAACAACCCCACTCAGATGCTTGCAACTCACTCTTTTCATTTGAGTTACAATCCACAACTTAATCTCCCAGAGGTAATAAGCTGCTTTTTCCCTGACTGTGGAGTGCTGTGAAGCAGATCATTACTGCCTGATAACAGTCAAGGCAAATGGTGACATTTATAAAGCCTTCAGGTATGAATTTAAGCAATTAGCATTGTATTAGCAGCCTACAAATGTGAATTGGAAAGAATCCATAAAGATATTCTCTGCTATCAAAAGCCATTTCTTTATTCTTTCTTTTAGCTGTCTGTAATAAGTTAACCAAAAAGAGGGTTTTGAAGAGTTCAGTCCCAAAGGGATAAGTTAGGATGCCCTTTTCCTATAATAAGGGAAAATGAAAGCGTATTTACAACACTTATACAGCCTTCAGAAATGGAAACTTAGCTCTCATCATTGTGGTGGTGACAGCTAATACTTGAAGTCGTCCCAAGACAATTTCTTTTTATCCTACTTATTTGCAGCTAATCACAGCGAAAAGTTCCTGGCTATTCATTTTAAAATGCTGCAATAGCTCTGTAGCAGTAAACATTCACTTTAGAAGGACACAGAAAATACCTTTTTCTTTCCATAGAAAAAGTTGAATTACTAATGGAAAACCACTGAAAGCTCACATATTTGTCTCCAAAAATCGTAATACTTTTGTTTCCAACTACCTCCTGCCCCTTTCTCTTGATAGGCCCTTGTGGTATCTTTTACTGCTCAATGTCTTCTACTTTATTGGTTAGGAAAGTGACATACCAGAAACAGGGAAGTTTTACCCCTAGACAAGGGTATATCGAGGAATAGCTGACCTCTCTTACCCAGCTGTCCACATGATTGCATGAAGGTCTAGCTCTGGGAATTTTTCTCCCTTGAAGAAAAAAACAGTTATTTACACAACTGTAATACAAACAAACAAAGCTAAAATAAAAATAAAATTAAAAAAATAATTAGATCATTTCTCCCCACCATCCTGATCAGTGTGCAAGCTCCATGGGTTGCAGTTAGATAACTTGAATCACCATGGCCTTCTCCACTGGACTGTACGGGAATTCCTACTCCAGTGCCAGGAGCCCCTCCTCTGCCTCCTCCTGCTTTGACCTTGGTATCTGCAAGGCTTTTCTCTCATGTGTTCTCACTCCTTTCTTCCAGATGCTGTGCAGCACGTTCTTACCCTCTCTTAAACACATTATCACAGAGGCACTGCCGCCAGCAGCAGTCACTGCCTCAGCTGTGTCCAGTGGCAGGTCCACTTCGGAGCCATTTGAAACTGTCATTGTAGCCACCATGAGGGCAGCTCCTGGTGTCTTCTTACAGAAGCCACTCCCATTATTGCCCTCCACCTCCCCCCATCCCTTCAAAAACCCCTCTTTCAATGTAAACCAATATTACAGCTCTGAATGAATTAAAAAAAAAAACAGTTCTTGCTGCATATTACATGTTGGCTATGGATTTCCTCAAAATCATGTGCAGAGGAGGTGTCAAAAGTCATCAAATGAGAGCAGCATATCACCTCAGGGAAGGGAGGGGCTACCAAACCCAAACTTTGTATAGAAATACTTTGTGTCTTCCTTTTGAAAACATTTCCTCTAAGATGAAAAACTCTCAGAATTAAAAAAAAAAAAAAAATTAAAAATAAATAAATAAATAAATAAAATGTTACACCTGCACTTCTTTTTATAGTCAGGTATTCCTGAAGTAAACATAAAATGTTCTGCTTACCATTCTTCTACTTTCTCAACATGATTTGCTTAAAATCTTTCCCATTATATATTTATGTATCTGTCATTTCTTTGTTTTTTCTGCTTCTTCGCCAGTTGTCAGTGTTATATTTAGCTGATGGTGTGGAAATTTCTGGATAATTAGCTTTGGGCAACATCACTTTCCCTGCTGAGTGATGATGGACAGGTAAAGAGGCATCAAAAACAGAAGCAAGGAACACAGAGGTTGCCAGGGTCTCTGCCAAAGGAGATGTTTGGGCTGCTCTCCTTGAGGCAAGAGAGACTGGGCTGCAGGCTGTTCAACTTTCTGATTTAAAAATGGCACAAAGGAGTTGGGGGGTTTGGGCTGTTTGTATCCAGTTTTTCTCTCACAGGGAGGCTTGGGTGCATTGGGTGGGACAGGGTTCTTGGTTAACTTTTAGGTCTGGTCACTTAAAACCCAGGGAAGTGAACAGCTTTCCAAATAGGACTTTGGAAGCATTCTCCGTGCCCTCAGTACAGAATATTATAAATTATCGCAATGTAACCTGTGGATTAAACAGGCATTAGATTGGGGCACAGTAAGGTTTATATCTAGAGCCATATATTCAGGAGAGTTTTATTTGAGTGTATATTAACCGCTTATGTGTAAGGCTTGTGCTGCTGTTTCATTCCATTAAACTTTAGAAAAGACTGCAATAGAAACTCTGTTCTTGATATCCTATAAAATAATGGTGAATAAAATTCTTTCAATGCAAATTTCCTTGCCAATTTTAATAATAACAACCATAAGTAGACTGAAATATTCGATGCAGCTTTGGAATCTCCCTACTAAAAAGTTTAAAATATTTAATATACTTTTCAGTAAGAAGTGAACTTGTTAATAATTTTGCTGTTGCTTGAAAAATCTGCTGACAATAGATATAATATGTGAAATAAATGTCAATTCAGGTAACTCTGCCTATTTTTGTTCCTCTACTATTTCTCTAAAGTCAGTTTTATAGCAGTACTATCTTTGTTTTTCAGTTTCTGCATTCCTGCTGCTTAATCTTCATATGTAATCATGAAATCTCCCTCTGTTGCAAGAAAACACATTGTGAAAAATGTAAGGCTATGTCTTAAAGGAAAGGACAAAATCTATTTTTAAAAAGAGCTGTCTTCAACAGAAAAGGAAAGAAGTCATCAATAACATAGCTGAAAGACAAAAATCTCTGGTGAGTATTCAGGCACATTTCAAGACCTTCAAAAACCAAATTATTCCATTGTGACTGGATGACTTCTCTTGATCTAATCTGGGTGTAGCTCACAATGATGGAGATGGGTACAGGTTTCATGATTTGTATTAAATAAAAATTGGTCTTCAATTTCTGCAGGAAAATTTTGCACTAAAAGGAAAAAATCTTTTGTCTATGTCCTAGAAAACGAACAGACTTTCTAACATTTTGATCTCTGGGTTTTTTTCCACTGTGTCTTTAATGATTTGCACTGTAACATTTTGAACCTGTATCCCTTGTTCAGCTATGACCTGCCCAGTGCTGCTGTGATTGACCTCCTTATCACTCCAAATTCAGGTCTTCCACAGACTTTTGAAGACCAAAAGAGAAAGAAAACTGTGGAGCACTGCAGGGTTGCGGGTATCACTCCAGAGGTCAGCAGCATCTCTCACTTAACATCTATAGTCTGGCACGCCTGAAAAGTCAGAGGAGTATTTTAGCAGTAATATGAATATGAATTTATAGCTAAAAAGATCACCTCCTTGACATCCTCTTTGTAAGCTCAGGTGAAAGAGAAATTTCAGTGCCTACAGAGACAAGCGCTTCTGTGAAACCACAGCAGTAACTGCAAAATGGTTACGTTACCGCCATGAAGCCCATTCACATACCTGCTTTGGAATCCACCTTTGAGCAGGGGCACAATCAGCCTGGTCTGGGTTTAACACTGTTTAGAGGAAATCCCACTGTTTGCCACATGAAATTTGCTTCAAAATATCTTTGTAAGAAGTACTGAGAGCAGGTTTGAGAATATTGGAAGGGGAGAAAAAGGACAAAAGTAAGCTTTAATAGGGCTTACTAAATCTGTTTGATGTACAGACATAGCAGTTCTAGATAACTCATCATCCAAAATTCATAATTCAATTAATAATGCATAAACTGCTCTGCTTAAGCCCCTCTTTTGGCTGAGACATCATTGAATTGGGACTGCTGGTTCATACCAGGTGTTGGAGGTTGGGAATTTTTCCATCCTGTGGCTAGAGAGACTTTAACGAGCCTTAACGACGGTACTTAAGAGACAACGATTGGGTACCTAAGAGATAACGACTGAGTACCTAAGGGACAAAGACGCACTTAAGAGACTAAAAAAATAGCCAGGTGTGGCGAGAGAAGAAAAAGGTGGCTGGCCGTGGGCAGAGACACACTTGTCCCTGGGACTTGGAGGAGACAGCTGCTGTTTTCTTCTTTTCCCTTCGCTGCTGCCGCGGGAGCTCAGCGCTGCTGGGTTTTTTCTTCCTTGCTGAAGTCTCTGCTGCCCTTTTGTTCGCCGGCTCGAGTGGACGGGCTCTGCCGCCCGGGTTGCTGCCCTGGGATTCCCTGCTGCAGCTCCGCTCGCCGTGCAGCCGCCTCACCCTCAGCTCCGTCCGCCATCACCGAGGAGCTGAGCTCGCGCCACAGCGCCCCCTGCCGGCCGTGACCGTAACTGTACCAAAGGGGAGGGGCGGTGTCTGGCTGCTTAGAGAAAGCTGCCACCGGGTATCTAGTTGGTTTATTTGTTGTTGCTACTGTTATTGTTGCTTGTTCCCTCGTTATAGATACGAGTAAAAACTGTTATTCCTTTTCCCATATCTCTGCCTGAGAGCCTTTGATTTTGACCTTACAACAATTCGGAGGGAGGGTCATATCCTGTAAGGCAGTTTTCCACCTGCCTTAGCAAATGCCTGTCTTCCAAACCAAGACACCAGGTCAGAGCAGCTCTGACACCTCCTCCTCAAACCTTCACATGTTTAACATGAATGGACTCTCTCTTTATCTAGACTGGGACTGTTCTCAGAGTGTAAAACATTCAGATGAGCCCTACCTGGCAATTTCATTGTGGTTCCTAAGGAGTTCATCCTTGTTCCTGATCTGACAACTCCTCTCAGCAAGAACAAGGATTGCAGTTTTCACTAAGATTTGACGTTGAAGAGCAGCTCACAAGAGGTGCCCAGCTTTTACTCTTCCATCAGAAGTACAGTCACTCACTTAAAGTATACCCAACAGTCTTAAGACTTTTTATGTCCATTAAAATACTCTGTGAAAAGCAGCATTTTTAAAGGAAATAAAAAAGAAACAGCGTATCACCCCTGTAACTGAGCATGTCAACTTTTAAAATCTCACAAAGAATCACAGAGTGAGATCTTCAATGCAGACAGTAGCGGTAATTTTTGGTATATGAACCATATACTTTTGCTATCTGCTAGTCCATTATAAGAATGTAAAATAACTTCCCAGATGCTTCCAGTTGTCCATTGCTGTTGCAACTCTTCCATCACTCACAAGGGCAATATTGGGGATGTTAGGGAGCACACTAGTGCCAATTCCCATCAAGATCCATTATGAACCATGTGCCTGAAATATAGAATCACAGAATATCTCGTGATGGTATAGAACCATAAGGATGATCAAGTTCAACTCTCTGCTCCTCTTCTTTGTAAAGATATTCATCTATATTTATTAAAATTTAAATTTTACGTACATAAAATGAAATCCAGTTGGACCACCTGAAACACTGAGGTCTCTGAGGAGTTGTGTTATGTATCATGTCATGTGACATTATACGCTTCTTGTGGGTTCCCGCCCTCTATTTCTGGTATATATATCTTCTCATACATGTCAATGTGACCAAGGGTTTCCTGTCTAACTACATATGTAATTCAGTGAGAAACCTTGGATGGTTTTCTCCATTAATCAGATCAGAAAATAGAATACTCTTAGGCAGGCAGAAAATCAAATTACTTTTGGAGGTTTTGTGTCTGAGGGCTGAGACTTTGGATGTTTTTATAAGATAACTTCTCAGAGGATAATCCTCCACAGAAAAGCTTTGTAACATCTGCATATAAAAGAAACAAACTGAAACCTCAAAAAATCGCCCAAACCAGAACTAAAAGAGTTCCCTAACCTAACCTTGAGTTTACTGAATCAGATAAAATTGTGATGTTGAAGAATGTTTTGACAAATTGATTGAGAAAGTGCTATCTTCCTTTTCAATTCCAGGACCACTAGATCTACCTCTGTACACAGTATATATTTGTTTATCAGTACTAAAATATTTTATGCAAAGGTTAACAATGAATCTGTAAAAAATTACTAAATAAACTTCATAAGCTTGCCTAAGATTTTTCCTCTCCTATTTTTCATGATCAGTCTTTTCCTTGGTTAGCAGCTCGTATCATTTGCTGCTGCCTCTCCGTTGTTCAAGTGTTTTTAAAGATTTTTCTCTCAGGTTGTCTTCTTCAACTACATTTTTAATATTGTTAGGAAAACATGATTTTGTCCTTGTTCACCTTACTACAAACATCTGTCTCTGTAACTCGAGATACCTTATAGTTTTATAGGTCATGGGCCTGAGAGAGTAAAGATAGTCTGAACTGCTCTATGGGAATAAGTGCTTGAGAACTATCTATTAAAGACTGGTTTATAAGTGAAATATGGATATGCACAATTCTTAATAGGAGAAAATAAATTTTATTAAGTATTCTTGTATAAGTTCTAAATTGCATCCCCAAAAGAATATTGGTCCTACTTAGGTCCTTTAGATCTTTGGCTAAGGTAAATTACTGTCTGCCCTTATGAACTTGTGGACCTTGGCCCTTTATCCCTGATAACTCTGGCTCACTTTGCTACAGGGCATAAGGCACATGGTTTTAATATTCCTTCTGATCAGACAGAGACTGAGGAAATTCAGAATGACTAGTACTCTTTGCCTTTTTAACTCTATAGCTTTTCTATTCTGTACATCTGACAAGGGAAGATCTGAACACTGCTTCAAATACAAAGCATCTTTTCAGATGCCTTTACTGCAAGGAAGGTGCAGTATTTCCCTGAAAAATTCAAGTTAATCTCTTATAATCTGTTTCACAGCAGTTACAGAAAAACTCCTTTCACTGAATTTTTATTTTATTTTTGGTACAGAGGTAAAAAAACATTTACTATTACTATGCAGCTAAAAATTGGCTCCTGTTTACTTTCCTTGATAGCATTCATCTACTTTGTTTCCAAAGTTCTCATTTTCCACATGGCTATTAAAGGCAGTCTAAGAAACTTTATCATGAGAAAAACTGAAGTTTTGAAAGCAAATGAACTGTCAAAAAAAGCAAAACTAATCAAAAAGTTACAGGCTTTTTTTTTCCCAAGCAAAAACTTGCTTTGCTTCACAATGTATCTCCTATGACTTGGCAGGAATCTTTCTACTGTGACATATCTAATCCACTCAGAGTATAAGAGAGTACCAGGAGAAGAGGAGGGAACTTACTGCAAGTGCATAAATCACAAACTATCTGCTTTAGGCTTCAGGCACATGAGTTTAATCACTCCTTTGCAGTTTATTTGAAAACTTATGCTCTTCATTCAGGCTGAAAGCCTGACATATTTTTGTGTGGTTAAATATCTGTCTTCAGTTAGAACAATCGCAATCACAATCCCAATTAGGAGTTGGAGCACCTCACTTTCAAACATCCATTGTGTGATGGTTAAATAGGGTTCAGTTTGTGGCAGAAATATAATTTATTGACTGTGATCTAGGCAATCTGCTTAGTTGTTGTCATTCTGCAAAAATATTGTGGGCATCACACAACAATGAACTAGTGTCAGAAACTCCTAAACAGTACTCGAGTTAGTAACTACTTAGTACAATAGTAACATAAAATAACACTACTGATGTGTTCACTTACACTGAGTCAAAGTGTTGGCAGGGTAAAACAGACACAGAACATTTTGACTTAAATCCTCATTTCTTGAGAAAGCACTTATGGACAAAGGGATTAAAAGCCTACTCAGTGGCCTATTGGATAACAATAACTACTCTGTAATGCAGAGCATCCAATTATATCGTTTGTCCTGAGCTGAACTCGGTCCCTTCAGAGTGCCTCTTATCCTTTTTGCAGGGATAAGAACACATTTGAAACAAAATTGCTCTAATGCAAGGATGCAGAATTCCTACATTCCAGTCCAAGGACATTGGAAAGTACCAGTATGTTTTCTGCTCCTTTAGTCAGCCAAAGTAACAGTGAAAGCTTGAATTAATCCGTAGCTGCATAGCTAATTTCCTCCATGACTGCTGCAGTTGAACTACCTTAATTTGCTGGTGCCAAGCACAGGGTTGGGAGAGTACTCTCACATTTACAAATTTTCATCTTAACTTGTCAGGCAACCATTACTCCTCTATTCATTACAGGTAAATTTCCAGAATTTTCAACATATTTTGCCCTTCCTAAATTTTTCATGCATAGATTGATCTGGGATCTGGTCTCTGTCTTTTTGTTGTTGTTGCTGTTGTTGTTTTCTTATTTCTTTTTCCTTGCAAAAGTACTTGGCTCATGGCTTGAAAACTAGAGTCTATAAATGGCTTTGAAAAACAAGCTTCAGCGAACTGCTTTGGCTTTTTCCCTGCAGTATGACAGGTCACTTAAATTATGTACCATTAGCTAGTCTTCCTCACTAGATGATTAAAGCTTTTTAGGTAGCTATAAAGAATGAGTCATAGACAGAGAGAGATGAATATCCACGGAGTTTGTGAAAAGATAAGCCTGTTTCCACAGCTGGAAGCAAAGACCTATCCATTTGCATGGCAGCTCACACTGAGGGCAAGGGTTGACCTTCTGTTCCCTGAGTGATGTTAAATAGTGACCTCTTACCCTGCTGCCTCATACAGGTAGGAATTTCAGCTTTCCTATGCTGCTAACATTTTACCAATTGCCTGAACTTTCCTCTAAATTTGTATTGCTTTTTACATTGGGTCAAAATATGTCTAACTCCACAACTCCTCCTATTTGAGAAGTTGCCTGAGTCTTGGGAATATGGAGTCTAGGTCCAGCTACAGGCTTTACAGATGATTGATACCAAAAGATTTCATCACTTTGCAGGATATAAACAAATTCTGGTATTTTTAGCACTGTAAGGTACAGTATTAAATGTATAGAAATTCCTGTTGTCTGAAAACCAGCTACTAGTTCTACCTTTTTGTAATAGCCACCTAATGAAAATTCCAAAGAAAATTTTTATGGATCTCACAGTTAAAAGTTATACAAGCCCTTGCTGGCATAATAGGTAGTTAATTTACATAAATATATATTTATATTATTTAATATCTTCTACTGAACTTATAATAATTGAGCATTAGTTGCAATTATTTATACTTTAACCATACAGAAGGATTTTTTGCAAAGAAAGCACTTCATGAAGGAAACACTTGAAGAAAACAAATTTTGTGTGTCAGAATGGGATCACTTAGCCATAAAAATTCCTCTGTTTATCAGAGCAGTCTCCTTATGTCTGATCGCCTTTACTTGGTTTTGGCCCATTTAGTTGACACATATTGCTTCTCTCTTACTGCCAGGGATTTCTATTTCTTCCTCTTCAATATGCTGATGCATTTGAGATGCCTATTACCAGATGCCACTTCATGACAGTGTTGTCTGAACCTCAAAATCAGCAGTAGATCCTGTTCCTTTCTTCTCAGGGGCTTAGAGAAACCTCAGAAAACGGTGTTTGGACTTCCATTGTCCAGCTCCAGAAAACCTTAGCCCTGAGACCAGGAAGTGTGATGGAAATGGAGAAGGGTATAATAAACCTTGATGCCACCCTTCCCAACATAGCCTGAGCAATCCCTTGCCCAAGGCACTGGTCCCCACAGCCTCCCTGTCCAGCAGCACTCATGCCATGGGACAAAAGCCCCTGCCATACTGGACTCCAGCTGGGAACAAACATCTCAGTGCCCTTTTGCTAACATAGTAGCTGCTTCTTTCCGATCTGGAGGGTAGATTATCATTGAAAGACCAAACATTTTTCCACCTACTTGCAGCAGGGGTTTCCTCTCCCCATCAGCTACCGGGGATTTCTGGGAAAACAGTCCATTAGGCTCAGTGTCACATCAGCAGAGAATCCCTGTGGATCCTTTGTTTGTGACTAGACTTCAGGAGGATTCCCCTGCCCTGCCCTCAGCATTACCTCTCTGGAATAGTTCCTCTCATCTGTGATTTATGCTATTTCTTCCTGCCAGGTGGAAGCTATAACTAAAGGTGAACATGCTGGATGTTATTCACCAAGGAAAAGGACATTTATAATGTAATGTGGATAAATTCTGAAACTGTCAAAAGTTACTCAGAAAAGTCCTGTTATACTTCTTCAGATGGATGAGATGAATTTTAGCCTCTGGGAAATATTCCAGTAGAAATGAATGACAGATTCTATTGTATTATATTTTATGAAACTTTAGCTGCTCCTCCTGCCTCTCTCGAGGTGGTAGTCCTGCCCTCTGGTGTTTCCTCTGCCTGAGACTTAAATGCAGGCAGCTTTCACTTACCTTTCTTACAGTGGCATAGGGCTTTATAGTGAACTTCAATGACCACTGGGAGAAAAAAAAATAAATATTTTGCCTTGACAAGCTAAGATCAAACACCCTGACAGGTACACTTTTAAAGACACAATTCAATGGGCCAGTACCGAGGCTGAAATTCCACCCTGCTTGCCTTTACAAGTGCCTTACTTCATGCTCCTAACTTTGCTGCAGGACATTCTGTACCTGTTTAGATCCACTATTTTCATCTGTGCATAAGTAACTGATATTGTCTATGGAGTCATATGCTTGCAAATATATATATATATATGTGCCAAATACACTCTTTTTTTTATATCTAAAAAATAGCTTTTCATCATATTCTCTAACACATTTTGTATAAAACCTCAGTAACAGCTGATCCATTTTTCTTTGCTTAAAAAAGATTCACCAGCAACAATTCTAAACACAGACAAATGTATCCGTAGTAAAAAAGACCAAGCATGCTTTTAAATACTGTCCCAGCCAGTGCTTTTATGGAGCACAGACCACAATTCCAGGGATTCTAGAAAGCCTAAACAGTATAACAGCAGGGTCTTTGCTCTTTTTTCCTAAGTATATGAAAAACACAGAGGTCTTGTCTGTCTCCCACTCCACAAGCTATGGCAAAATAGTGTGCTGGAGAGAAGCCAGGCTTCAGGGTAAGGATGCCATATTGCATTATGGCCATCAGATCCAACTTGCTTTCATTGTGTTTGATTTTGCATTGCTTGATTAGTGGCTGCAGAAGAGAGAGAAGTCAGACGAATACAGCTTTTTTCACACTCCAGTGCAGAGATGGGCAAAGTCACTTGTTCTTCTAATTTTACCTCTCTCATCTATTATATCAACCCCAATTCTCACAACACAGTGATTACACCTCACCCACAAGCCAGCAGTGCCCTGGTGGACAAGATGATCAAAGGTATCCTGGGGTGTATTAGGAAAAGCATTGCCAGCAGGTTATGGAAGGTGATCTTGCCCCTCTCCTCAGACCTGGCGAGGCCATATTTGAAGTGTTTTGCCCAGTTTTGGGCTCCTCAGTACAGAAGAGACATGGAGCTACTGGAGCA
The DNA here is from genome assembly GCA_013397935.1 of Dasyornis broadbenti. Taxonomy (NCBI): domain Eukaryota; kingdom Metazoa; phylum Chordata; class Aves; order Passeriformes; family Dasyornithidae; genus Dasyornis; species Dasyornis broadbenti. Next base: position 1,415,754 of record VZRN01000486.1, on the reverse strand, counting down.
GATCCAGCAGAGGGCTGCAGAGTTCATTAAGGGACTGGAGGATCTCTCTTATGAGGAAAGGCTGAGGGAGCTGGGCCTGATCAGTCTTAAGAAGAGATGACTGAGAGGGGATCTCATCAATAGAAGTACCTTAAGGGGGAGTGCCGAGAAGATGAAGCCAGGCTCTTTTCAGTGGTGCCAAGCGCTAAAACAAGAGGCAATGGGCAGAAACTGATGCACAGGAAGTTCTACCTGAATATGAGGAACAGTTTCTTTACTGTACAAGAAAACTGCACACTGAACAAATTTTCAAGGGAGGTTATAGAGTCTCCCTCCTGGAGATGTCAAGAATTGTCTGGATACAATCCTGGGCTGTGTGCTCCAGGATGACCCTGCTTGAGCAGGGAGGTTGGACCAGATGATCCCCTGTGGTCCGTTCCAACATGACCCATTCTGGGAGATACCATGATTCACTCTGCAACTATTCCCATTGATCTCAATGAAACAATTTTAGAGAAACATTAGAGTTAAGGGGACAAAAAGAAAAAAGAGCTGCAGCTGGTAGGTGTTAATCTTGTTATTTGAAGAAGGCACTCTGGTATTTTATTAATAATCAGCGAGGTGCAAGAATCATATGCAAGAGAACACCTTTTTCAAGATCAGGAAAATGATGATTTGCAAGATTTCATTCCTCTGGTAGGTGATTAATGAAATAAACAGAAGAAGTCCTCAAATAATCTTACAGGCCTGGTTACGTAATAGTACCAATTATAAAGGTTTTTAACAGAAAGCAAAGAATTTAGGTACTAAAACTATGAATTTTCTTCTTACATTTCCTTAAACTATTTTTTCTATCAACCACAGATGCAACATTCACAAAGCCATACCCTACCAAAAATGGATATATGGGGGCATCTTTAGAGGGGAAAATGGATAATATTCCCCGAGAAGTTGCCAGCTATCATTGAAGCCACCCACATGCTGTCAACATGCTGTTAGCAATTTTTCCTTCAAACTAATTAGCACCTTAGTCAAGATGTGTTCACTTTTGTCTCTTGGCTTACCTGACAGTTTTTATACGATTTAAGTCAGAAATTTGAAGAAATTCTGTAATGAAACACTACATGTGCAGGATGATCATCATGTGGAACAGGACCATCTCTCCAAGAAAGATATTAATTTTTCCCACAGTTCAAGTTACTGAGGAAACAATGACAGCCACATGAATCTGATTTTTTTTTTAGTTTCTCTGCTTCAGTGCTGCCTTCTAACAATGTTTTCAGAAGAAACTTCACCCTTAAAATGTTGCAGCAACTATTGTTTCAGAGAGACTGTGAAGATGAATTTTATCCTTGTCTAAAATAGCATAGTTACTGCAGGCTGTTCATTCTACTCTTGGTCCTTTTCTGACAAATTTTATTCATAAAAGATTTATGATTACTATTTAGTATAATATCTCTGGGTGAAAACATTGCAAATGCCCAAGGCCTAATGCCCTCCTCCTGCCTCTGGATGGATTTTCTTAAGAGAATCCACCAACTCCTCTTACCTTGTTTAGAGGTCAGAAGACTAAAACTTGCAGAGGGAAGGTTTGGAAATTCAGCTCTGATAGATAACTCATGTAACATCTTCCTGGGCTATCTCTTTTAGAATATACAGTGAGAGAGCTGTCAGACCTGGCTAATGTAGCAATTGTGTTAAATCTCCAGTTTTACAGATTTTAAAAACAGTGTCATTTAAACATTGTTTGAATAACAACAATGCAAGGGGGAAGGGAATAACTTCTATCTTTTTTTTTTTTTTATTGAGTGAGCAACAGTTGCTGCCTCTGTAGTGGATAGAGAGAAGGCAGCAAAAAGCAGATAAATCTCTCACCATGTCAGACAATTGCATGTATCAAATTGTCTCAATAGCAAAATCAGAGCATAACCTGGATAAAGACAAGAGTAAGAAAACCAGATCTTGAGTCTTCAAATGGATGTTTGGACAGTTCACTTCAGTTCTCCCCAGCCTGTACTTCACTGTGTGAAGTGGGAAAGCTGCAGCCATTCACCGGCCTGGGGAAAACAAAGCATATTTCCCCAGAAGTGTGCTTCACAAGCTTCTGGAGGTACTGCGGAGGCTGTATTGCACACTTGCTTGACAGTGATATGGGCTCCAGCACTGCACCTATCAAACATTAATGAACTCATCTTCACAAACCCTTTGCAAGGCAGGGAATCATTATCTCCCTTTTACAGATGGAGAACTGAGCCAGAGCAAGATGCGACTGATGTTCCTCGAGGAAATCTGTAGCCAAGCCAGAAACTGAACCCAGACCTTTCAAATTTCAGAGCACCATTCACAGAGCCTGCAGTTCCAGTCTGATATGCTGGGAAATTTATGAGGCACTGTACCTCTGATGAGCTCCCAGCACTCGTGCTGTAGCTCAGCACCTCAAAGCCATGGCTGAATTCCACATGACGGTAGGCATTTAATTCAGAGCAAATTCTGTTTTCATGATGTTTGAATTACTAATATGATGAATTGCAATTCCTTCTCTAAAAAGATTGCATTGCAGCCAGACTCCTCTTTGAACTGATTTGTTGTTAGTCAACAAACCGTCACTTGGTACTGTGGAGGAGTATGGCTCGTTTTCAGAGCTGTTTGTCACTGAGATTGCATGAATGCACAGTTACATGTGCATTATAAACTGGGTGACATTTCTGATGTTATTACAAACTCTGCTTTTTAGATTTCTAAGTTTCCTTAATGAATTTAATATTCCATGTAAGTTTCGTGACTAAAAACTACTAATCCAATTCCATTAATTCTCACTGCATGAAAGACATCAATCATATTTATACACCTTAGCCTAGAGATTGTCTATCAAAGCAGAAAAAAAAATATTTGAAGGAATAGTAAGATGATGACCTGGCTAATGATTCATTTTTGGTGTCACTGTGCCTTTGTAATACCTCATACTTAAAGAAATTGTTCTGATTCAAGCAAATAAAAAAATAAGCATTTCCCCCTACGTTTCAGTAAATAATTTTATTTTTAGAAGAGGAAAAATGAGAAGTTACCAAAGAAATCTTAATGTTTAAAAGACAGAACACAGGACGAAATCTCTGAAAACAATTCTGGAAGACCCACCAGGGCAATGCTTAACAGTGCAAAAGAGAAAATATTGGTCCTATGGTTTATCCATTATAAAAGATCACTGAACATTGACTGCAATTGGGTGGAACACTCAGGGCTCAGGTTTAGAGGTCAGGCATATATGCAGTGACAATGGGCTGCAAAATAATACTAATAAGATGAAATTAAAAAGAATACAAATAACCTGGCAGCCAATCTTGGTCCTTCATTAAACAAATCCTCATCCAGGAGTATTGGGCTGTGTATTGGCAAAAACAGGTTAAATTACTCTATGGCTTTATTTGAAAATATTTTTACTGACTTCACAAAACAGAAGAGTGTCTCTTTGCCATTTTGTAGACGGTACTTTCAGAGCAGCAAGCATGAATGTGGATGTCAGCTCCTGCCTTTCCCACCTTGGGAAAAGGTTTGAGTGGTGTCCCTGAGGCTGCAGCAATGTTATCCTGGGAAAAGGAATTCTATCAACCGTCCTGATCTGCCTTCAGATGAGCAATCATAAAACGTTATGTGTCATGCAATATGTAAAAACTATGAGTATACGTGTACACATAGGTGTATTTTTATGTGCTTATACATGTAAGTTGGGTTTTTTTTACATTTTCCAAAGTGCATATATAGGTATATTGTCTGCATATTTATGTACATGTATATGTAGAAATGTATACACATACATACATACACATCACCCGAAAATACTTGCTGAAGCACAGACAAAAAATGTATCCACTATGCTCCTACTCATTAAACTGATATTTCTCATTTTATATTACACACTCTGTGGTCTATTCAAAGTGGAGCAGTTCCAAGAGAAAGGACCGCATGGAGGATAGCAGAAATATTTATGTCATGACACAACGTTTTGCTACCTGAGTTTCCTAGAGATAATGTGACTGTTTAAATGGTTAGATTAAGGAGAATTATGACTGTCACTTTCTCTAGAAGGCAGGCAAATCAAGACCCATTTTCTTTGCTTTTATTTTTTGGCACTTTTAAGAAAATATTCCTTTTCAAATTAAATAGCACACTTCATGTTGAATGAAGTGCTGAATTTAATGGTCTTCCTTCAAAAAGATTAGTAAAATATCTTTGACTGAATTGTTTTACTGGCATTTTTATAACAGTTGTTTTGGTATTAAAGTAGAAATGTAAAATCCATATTTTCACAGCCCTACTCATAATGACAAAAAATGTGCCAGTGCCAGTGCCAATAATGACAAGTTAAGACCACTCCACTAAACAAGAAAAATGGGAAAACACATCAAAAAGGATATAATCTATTAAATTGAACAAAGAAGACTCCTTAAGTAAAAGAGAGAGAACAGTCAATACAGTACAAGTAGAGAAAACATTGCCTGACATTTATCTGGGAGGTGAGTGAAAGGATTGACTAAAGTAACAGAAAGCAGAAGACAAGGATTCAGACTGTAGCTGGACTGCAGATGGGGCATAGTTTGTGGGACTAAAAGAAATTGATGTTCATTTGGGAAATTCAGGGTTGTAAGAAATCAACTCAGTATAGGGTGCTAAGGCATAAAGCTTCTACAGGTGAAACTGAGCCTTTTCCCTGAGTTTTCTTGAGTTTTCCTTGAGTACCATAATGATCATCTGCCTGCATGTTCTGAAAAACCTCTCTGTAAAAATGCCTATCATTTCTGACCAAAAATATTTTTTTATTACAACTCTGTGACACTAAACAAGACATTTAAACAGAAAAGACAGCAAATGTAGAAACATGTTTTCCTTCTTCAGAAAGAGAAAATTGTTATTCGTGGAAAGAGCTGCAGCTATGGCAGAAACTACCACAAGTAGACATCCTGAAATTGTACATAAAGTTTTCTAATCTAATTCTTATTTGTGTAGAAAGACTGTTAGATTTACCAAGAAAGCATCAAGACTCACTACATAGACTAAAGGAAAGAGGAAGTAATATGGGCACAGCAGAGACCCCTGTGAACTTCAAATATTGATGCCTGATGTTTTTTTAGGTCTTTTTCTTTTATACTCTTTAAACTTTTATACCCTTAATACATTTTAAACCCCTTTGCCTTCCTTATACCCTTCATATATTTCATGTACCCTTTACACATATCCCTTGTATCCTAGCCCCACATACCTATAATTCTTGTAGTCTGATATGTAGCTTAGTTTGGGGGTCCTACCAAGCGAGAAGACGAAACATACACAGTAGAACATCAACAGCTCTACACTATCTCAGAGCTGTAGGCTCCAACCTTGATGGGCCTCTTTTTCTCTGGAACATGTTTTTGTAAACTAGACTGGAATTTCATTGAGGGGGGCTGAGGGGGGTAGGGGGACTGTTGCTCAATCTATCACATTTCTTATTGGGGATTTTAGATTGATATGCTAATTTGTGAAGTCCATAAAAACTGTATACTGGGGGTGTTTGGGATTCCGGTACCCGTGTGGTACCGGAGCTTAGCCTGTTCCTGCACCCGTGTGGACCCGAGCTCTGAGTTCGCGGCACTTGGATGCGTGGGGGGCCCGGGTGCTTGCCGCCGTATTTCCATCTGTAACAGGCTTTGCTCCAAGGATCCTAGTAAAACCAAGGTAAATACCCTTTTCCCTGCTACTGCTGTGTCTGCCTCAATTTTTTATCACGGAAAAAGGCATCAATAACACGTAACCTTTCATTCAACTCTGCCAGTTTCTTAGGTGCTTATTTGTGCTTATTTTTAGTATCTTGAAGTTCAATACACTGAAGGCATGTCTTCATTGGTATTTGAGTTCAGGGCTGCACTTTGAAGCAAACCTTTAGGTCATTCCTTCAGGATATTATATGGAAGTGCTGCCATTACTGGCATGACTGTTCCTGGAACATTCTTATTTTATATCATCTTTGCAGAAGCATTCAAACTTAAGGGTTTGGTGTGACCTACCCCATTCAGACCTGTGCTATCACAGACACCTTGTCATGTAATACCCTTTGCAAAACTCCTTCTCAAAAATCCATTAAAGTTTTTCTTTCTCCCGTTAGAAAATTTTTCCAGAATTTATTTTGATTTGAAGTTCCACTTTTTCTGATCATACTAATTTGTTCCAATGTTGTCCTTAATTTATATGGTTCTTTAGTCTAGCCTGGTCCTCCAAGAATCCAGCAGAATCTTTTCCTTCCGTCAAAGAAACGCATCTATTTACAAACAGTAGTATTGTCCCTGTTAGGTTTAATTTCACTATTATAAAGAAGCATTAAACCTCTACATCTCTATATACATACTTACATCTTGGTTACATCAGTACTTACACCTTCCTTGCGTGACAAGATCTCCACTCTGATGATCCATCAGAACCTCTCTGCACTTTTACAAGTTTGAAATAATTTTTCTGTGGCAAAGATGAGAAGAACACAGCATAAGAACAATCATACTTGTTCAGACCATTTAAAGTGTTATCCTGTCTCCCATTGTGGCTTTTGGTGGCCAACAAGGGAAAAACAGAAAAATAGAAAACATTTTAATAGTTGATCAAGAGTTCTCAGGTAAGGTGATTTCTTGAGTAAGTCAACTGCTTTACACCTACCAACTCTGAATATATGTCATCCAACCACTATCTAGCCTGGTTGCCTCTTCTCTAAAATATTGTGTTAGACTTGTCTATGTACATAGTACTGTGTCATTGCTTAAACCACAGAGAGAGGGGTCAGTGCAGTCTCTTGGAGATATCTGGGGACCTGGGGAGAGTGAGAGAACACTGGTTATTACTTACCACGGTAACTTTGCAAATCAGAAGACAAGGTGGTTCCACTGATATTTAAAATGTAAGGACTTGTTTCTTAAAGATCAATGTTCAATGTGCTGAATAGATGCCATCTATGGTAATAGGGAAATACCAGATTTTCATCTAAGTTTGTCATACAGGTAAAAGAAGTGTGAGGGTTATCAGCTGAGTGTTACCCTGACATCAGTCTGTAGTAAACTGGAATTTGAAAAGGAGCAGCAAAATATGTAACAAAGATCATAAAAATGCACCTCTTTTAATAGAAAAGGTAGTAAGATTTCACATTCGCCTTTGATATTTAGGATGAAACAGTAAAGACATTCCTAAAATTCCAAGGGCACATACAAAACCCAAAGGCTATAATTCTAATTAAATTAATAACTGTGTCTGTGCTTGCTGCTGTTGCTTTTAAGCTACCACTGCTAAGTTATGTGCATTTTAAATGAATATTTCATTTTCCGAACTGGTTGTTGGCACAGGGTATGTAATAGCTACTAGCAATATTACTGGATACGAGACAGTTAACAAGGTAACAGCCTTAGCAAAACACATCTTAATGGAGGGGAAAGGCAAAGAAACTTCAGGAATGAATTGCTGTCAAATGAGTGATACTTTTAAATTTAATTTTATATGAAAGATTAAAGGAAGAATGCAGTATAAAGTACTCAATGGATACCACCTAAAGTTGTCTTAGTATTAACATTATCTTGCAAACAGAATTTATCGTATGGTTACAGGATGCAAAAACAGGCTACAAATCAAGAAAAGGATAAAAAATTAATATCAAAATGATCTAGACATGTTGTCCTCCTACTCAGCTTCTGCTGTGGCTGATACTAATTATAAAAGAGTGAAAAATTTTCTCTCCTTCCAGGAAGGAGGACAGAAAGGGAATGAATCTATTTGCCAAGTAGAAATATGAATAAATATCTAGAATCAGTATAGTTAATAGTTGAGAATTGACAAAAGTGGAGCAGTGAGTTCCCTAATATCTCTAATGCCAAACATCTACTGGGCTGACCACAGTTACTAAAGTTAGTAATCCAAAATAATATTCAAATTCCTCAAATTATATATAGCTATAACCTATATACCATCTATAACCACCTAAGTTTACAGACCTTGTTTTAGAGATGTGTATTTCATACAGTTTCACAAGCCTTGATACTGATTCTAATATTTGATACGCGTGTATGTGCGTGATTCACTCGAAGCTACAGCTCTTGGCTTGGTATAAGACTGGGTTCAAAAAGGAATTTTCATCATATTAATATTTTAATGAAAATCCAGTATATGTAAGGGCAAATTTTCAACTGCTCAAACTGATATATTGTGCAGCTGCTATAAGCTAACATATGTGCATCCTTACCAGAGACTGCAGCCCAGGGTTAGGGGTGCACTAATTATAGCTAGAATTTGGAAAACCAAATGGACCTTGACTATCCAATCAGCCACTCAAATCTACTTTCAATAATAGTTTGAGCCTATTCTTAATAACACCATCCGTAATTAGAAGGTTTCTCAGTTTAACTGATTATCACCTTTTCAGAATTTACAGTTTTTGACTAGGGAAATTCTGTCCTAACTTTTGCAAAATGTGTAGTGCAATGCTCACTTTGAAGAATACAACATGAAGAGATGTATATCACCTGGTAAGAAAATTCAGTCACATTTAAATGACATTGGATAGAGTGAGTAAAACAGTAACAAATGTTCCTGTTATTCACAACACATTGTTAAAAGCCACTGACAATCTGCTTTATTTACATATGGCATTTCTTTAATGTATTTTTCATTCTCTTGATTCACTGGCAGGAACTTGTGCTGGAGTTATGATATTTTGCATATATAAATACTGGAAAAATAATTTTTGTAAAGCTTGTTGCTGAATGTTTCTGTGTCAAAAGTATGGGACTATTCACTGCATTTTCCACAACAAGCTCATTGTGCATGTCATTCAAAATAACAAAACCGCTTTCTTGTTTTACTGTTTTGTGCTCATATCTCCTCTCGTAGACTGCATTAAAAGATATATTCTGCAAGGAAACCAGTGGAATGTAAATCTCTCTTCTATGTGTGAGCATTGCATTATCTAACAGAGAAATATTAATAACATGCAAAAAACAAGCAGTCAAAAGTTGAGAAAAGACAGGATTAAGGATGCATATTTAATATTAAATGAGTTCTTTTTTTTCTTTCAGCAAAAATTAATTACAATGATTAATTCCAACATCACACAATGTCCAAGTCTTACTTTGCACTGCCACCTATAAGAGGACAAGTACAAAATAATTAATTTATAGGGTTAATGAAAGTTCAGGATAAATTTGTGAGTTAATTTAACCAGAAACTAAACTTAGCAATCCAAATCCTCACTAAAATATGCTTATTATAATATACAAAGGGCTTTTACTATTTGCAAATCATGGCAAAATATGAATTTTACTCTGAAAATTTAGCATTTCTCAAGATTATCAAATCATTGAAAGCACAGAGACAAAGACAGTAAAGTAGAGCATTGGGTCTGGAAACCATCAGCTCCTGCATCACTTTTCTTTTTTCATACATGTAGGAGGTAGAATTAGAAGATCAAAGAGAGAAAGGTGGGAGAGCTGGATACTTTTTTATTTCATTGGTGTTAGCTATTAAAATGGTCTGCCATGCAGTGATCTCTGTAAATGGAAGCTTTACCATCTGGACATGCAGTAAGGGCTACAATAAATGGGACCAGCCCTTGTGCTTTTCTGAAATGTGAAGTATTTAGGGTGGTATTATCCATAAGCAAACCCAAAATTCACAAAATACAAATTCACTGTTTTCCCACCTGTTGTCTGAATTGAAACAGAATTCTGAAGGCTGGGTTTGTTTGGGTTTTTTTGGTATTTATAGATATGAAAACATGATTAAAGGATATTTCTGCTGTGTTGACGTCCTGACATGCTGGCTCTGTAAAGAAAGTATTTGGCAAGGTATTATATATATATATAT
>VZRN01000486.1:1321696-1405868 GCA_013397935.1 Dasyornis broadbenti | reverse complement strand
TTATATATATATATATATATATATATATGTGTGTGTGTGTGTGTGTGTGTGTGTGTATATATATAGATATAAATAATTAATTTAAACAAAAATGTTATCTAAATGGAATAAAGTACAAAAATATGACCCAAAACTCTTGGACTCTCCCTTTGATACCTGTTGGAAATGGGATATGTTAGCTTTTCCCTGGATGAAAATCAGTGCTTTGACTTTTTTTTGCATTGACATTGGGCTTGTTCCAAGAAGAACACATAAATAAGCACATGCAAAAGGGAAATTTGAAATTATTAGGCCTGGTTTTCCATGTTTCTATGTTTGTTGTTCTGGCTTCACAAACTGCTGTCCCATTCACCGAGTAAAAGTGTCTGACAAATTTTACAGAAGATTTCTAAATGCAAAAGGTTCTGGACACAGAATTTTAATTTCTGGTAAATTTTGAGCGAATATTTTAGACAAGCTGAAGAGCACTGAGAAAGACTCTTTTCTCACACATTCATGTTTTCTGAGCCATACAAACAGTTGCAAAACTAAATGATTGAGCACTCTGGAATGATTCCAGAGTGTGGACTGAATTAATTTTAGGGATGACAATAAAGAAAAGAAAAAATGAGAGAAGTTACTGAATGTAACTGAATAGAGGAAAACACTGAAGAATAGGGAATGCTTTGCTTCGGAAAGTGTTCTCTTTTTGATGTAATACATTAAGCAAACAAACATTGCATTAACCATGCAATTGAAAATATCCAGGACCACAGGAAGGATGCATCTGCAAAAGATTAATTACATTACAGTAACCGTACTTGTATCATCTACTTCTTAAAACTGTGATTCTAGGATATCGTGAGTTTCAGCTGATGTTTGTGAACTATGGACTCCTGCACTTTGAAATCATAGAATCTTTAGGGTTTGAAAGGGTTTTTAAGACCATCAAGTCAAACCAACAATGAATCTCCCATGTTCACCATTAAATCATGTCCTCAAGTGCCATAGGCATGTGTTTTGAATACTTCCAGGGATGGTGACTTCATCACTTCTCTGAGCAGTCTATTCCAGTGCTTTATAACCTTTTCTGTGAAAAAAAAAGGCTTCCTAATATCCAATCTAAACCTCTCCTGGTGCAACTTGACGCCATTTTCCCTCATCCTGTCACTTGTTACCTGGGAAAGAAAACTGACACCCACCTGGCTACAGCCTCCTTTCAGGGAGTTGTAGGGAGCAATAAGACCACCCCTGAGCCTCTTTTTCTCCAGGCTAAATAACCCCAGCTTCCTCAGTCGCTCCTCATTGGACTTGTGCTCCAGATCCTTCACCAGCTCCACTACCCTTCTCCAGACATGTTCTAACACCTCAATGTCCTTGTAGTGAGGGGCCCAAAACTGGACACAGGATTTGAGATGCAGACTCAACAACCATTCTAATTAAATACAGTGAAAAGTATTTCCCCTTAAATACATGCCTGTACTGGCTCTGTCTTGACCCTGCAGACACAGAAGAAGTGGTCTGAGTCTAACCTCTGCATATAATTTTGTATTTTGATCACCACCTGTGACATGTGGGCAGAAGGTCAAGGAATGGCTGTTGCCAATTTTTTATTACGTTTTCAACATGACTGTGTTTTACCTTTAATTTTCTAAAGTTGGAACTGAGAGTCACCGAAAATTTTAATCTGTCGATGCAGTGTCTAATATTTCACAACAACAACAACAACAACAACAACAATGTATGCATATAAATATCCATAGAAAATCTTAACACGTTAGAGTATCAGAGTTTGAAAATCTGCCTCCAGCACAGACTCCATTGCTCTCAGTCCTGTTGACCCTTGGGTTGAGCAGCTCTCCCAGCTTGGCAGGGCAGGACACAGCAGTCCCTGCACTTCTGCTGCCTTGGACTGACCCACCTTCCCTCACCTCACTGCTGCTTTTGTAAAGCACATCCCCAACATTATTTGGGGATTTTTATGTCTCTTCAGCTTGGCTTCCTTTATTTTACTCCACATTTCTTTTCTTTTCTTTTTTTTTTTTCTCTTTTCACTGACATAGACGTGCCCTAACTGTTCTTTTCTCACTTCTCAGTTTGCCTCAGAGTCCCAGCTGCTCTCCTGATCTCCCTTGCACCCTCTTTTCTCTTTCTCTGCTCGTTAACTTCCCTATGTATGGATGCATTAAGGGACATACCAGGCTCCAAATGTAAAACAGGAGATAACTACATTGTGATAATCTCTCACAAACAGGTTCCATATGAGAAACAAGGAAGCCAACTGACACATATTTAGAAATCTGATCCACATTTCTCTCATTCATTGATGTACTAGCTTTTCACTCTGAAGGTCTTGCTCCAAGAACTGTTTCATAGGGATCATAGATTTTATGAGAGCAGCTTGCCTTACCACAGGTTAACCATTCCTTCACCCCTGCACTGAATACCTGCTGGTCTTGACCTCATCACAGGCTATTTTCCACCCTTTTTAATAACCCGTATTAGCAGGGCCAGTTTATCTAGAGCTGTAATTCCACCTTCTTTCTCATACCTGTAAATTTCCTCTTTTTGCTTCCCCTGGAAACTTTGTTTTCTAGTTTCATTTTAGGCACTTTCCAATGCAGTCCATAATCCTCAAAAGCTTTTTTTTTTTTTTTCTTTTCTTTCAAATCTGCATGGATTCCTCCTCACCAAATCGCAGAACCTGTTCAGCTTCATCCATCTGGACCTGTCAGATGTCTTAGTACTACTAGAAACATTCTTTCTTAAAATAATATTCTCTGTTGGTGCCCATGACACCATCTTCTGATTTTCATTCCCTTCTTCTCTCTCCAACTGTTTCTTTGGCACAGCCTTTAGAAATCCTCCTCTGTCTTCCTGTCATTTTCATTAACAGTTTCTGTTTTTTCATCTCTTTTATAATTTAGTTCTTGATAATGTCCAACAACAAAAAAAATCCAAAAACCAAGACAAAAAACCAAACCACAAATAGAAGAAAAATTACCCCAGAATCTCATTCTAATTCTATGTGTGACATATGTTCTTGGATTTTTATCTCTTAGCTTAAACTCGTCATTGTGAAAACAGACCTCTGTGTTGGTCCCACCAAACTGTGTACTGAAGGAAGTTCGTCTTGAATTTGACATTCACCAAAATAAAACTATATAAATATTAGGATGTGTGTCTATGAGAAACAGGCCAGCTAGGCTTCCTTTTTGCAAAATAGTTTAAATCAAACAGTGCAGAAAAGCAAGTAATTTATATCTTGTTGCAACACATATTGATGACCGCCAGTAGAAGGGAGAGATGGAAAAATAATCAGCTGGATATCCTGTGCAGAGTATTTTGAACTTCTGAGTGATCTCAAGCCATGTATTCCATTAGCAATCACAGTCATGGGGTGCTGTGAATTTAGACAGGGCAATCCAGGAGGCTGCTGTCCCTTCTGTCCTCCCCACCTCTCTGCCAAGCACCCCTGCCATAACAGTGGCAGAAAAAATGAAAATATGTATGCAGCTGACGTGATTTTTAACCACAAGCAAGGCTGGGATCACAACAGTACAACAGGATGAACTGCGGTGAGCAAGGCACATAAACGCATCTACTTCTGCTTCATTATCCAAGACATCCCTAACTGGTGGTGAGGAGGAAAGTCAGCTACTAGGGGAAGAGGATTGTTTAAGTCACAATAGTTTTTTGCCTTCTTGAACTTGAGTCATAATATCACCATTACTTCCTTTCACACTCCTCTGCTACCCTCAAGGCATCAGTGTGGCTGCCTGGGTCAGTGTCAGGACAAGCATATCAAAAGAGGAGCAGTTTTACAGAATTATTCACTGCCTGGAATCCACTAAGGGGAGGAAAGAATCTGTACTCGAATACCTCAGTGATACACACCACTTTGAGTCTATTCTGTGTTCTCTGACCTGAGACAACCCAGGCAAATCTGCATCCTGGCCAATGTACCAGGGGCAGGATTCTCTGCTGCCAGCCCTCCCAACACCCACAGAGACACCACACAGTCACTAGACTATTATTAGATAAACTAATTATTAAAGATGTATTTTTTACACAGCTTAAAAATGGCAATGACTTGTACATAGTGCTAATTAAAACTAATTTCTTCATATGTTTGCAGTCATTAGTGTTCATTGCTGAGAAATCCATTATTTATCTATTAAAACAGTCCCCCTGTTCTTGTCACAGAGTAGCACCAGATGAAAGGTTAATTTTTGCGTGTTTAAAGTTCAGTGAGGGCAATGTAAGCATGAAAATTAATTACAGTGAGGCAGAAAAACAATAGGAAAATCAGCTGCATAGCAGTGTTTTTTACCCTTTTGACTGATAGGAATTCATCATTTGATGGAATGAAATTCATGGTTTGAGTCATTCTTGCTAGGTTATGTGATAAAAGCTCATCTGCAAGCCCATAAAGAAGCACAGATGCACAACTGTCAAAAAGTCCCTGGACTCTTTCATTAAACATTTTGTTATGCAGCAAACTTCTCCCTGTCCTCCTGACACGTTATTTCAGCTTGGTAGAAATCTCTTGTGCTTCTTGAGTGCTGATGAGAGATGTAGATTTCCCAGACCAGGAGGCAGGAGTCTGAGACAGACCAGCGAGGCAGCAGAAGGAAAAGAGGAGGGCCCTGTTTCAGATCCTGCACCTCCTAGAAGAGACACAGGTTGATCCCTTGGAAGCCTTTGGCTTGGGGCTTCCAAGAGAGTGTGAAGACTGATCACAAATGCAGACAGTGAAACACGGCCATGTTTAGGTATTTGCTAACCTGGCTAATCCTTCATTTAAGCCAGTGGAATAAACGAATCACTCAGAATGTGCAAAGTGAAGTGTCAAGAACAGTAAACGAAGGCAACTGATAAATGATGTGTTGGAAGAAGGAAACCACTCCTGCAGAGAACAAGGCCAGCAACGTGGCAGAAAAGGGGAGCTTAAAGCTGGTGCAGGTTTTGAACAATATTTGCATTTGCTTTCTCCAAACGTGTCATTTTGAGAAATTGAAGTGTGCTGTTTGTTCTCAGCGTTCGCCTTTGGTTCATTTCCATTGTATCACATGGTATTATTTTCATATTGCAGAGCTCCTCAAACAGATCACACAGTTCAAATTATTAATTTCAAAGCAGAAAGTTGACACTGAATCTGCTGAACTTGCTGGAACTTAACTTTATAGATTTGTTTTAGTTTTTCAAACTTTTTTCTAGCAAGGAAAATGAAGCATTAAAGTGCCAGTGCAAAGGAAGCTATTTTGAAGTTCAAGGGCTTTCTGATAAATGGTGGAAGAGAATACTTAAAGATATTATTGCGTTTCCCCTGCAGTGCAGTGCCGTGCCGTTTGTACTAAAGAGACAATTGACACTTGGAATGTGTAAAACTCACTGTGTTTGATTTTCAGTGAGAGAAATCTAACATGGTCAAAAGACATCTCCAAGAACCTGACCAGCTCTGTTTGCATAACAAATGCTTGGCAGCCATTTTACTTGCATATAGTCTAATGTGTGATGCCTTCGAAATGTTGAAAGGGACTTCTAAAGCTTCTGTATTACCAAAGTATAAAAGTTTTGACATATTACAACTCGGTTTTTCCCCACAGAGCATCCTGAATGCTCCTGTCATCTTTGCCTAGAAACTGTTGAATAATATCATGTTATTTCTGTGGTGCAGAGCTATAAGGGATTTTATTAGTATACGACAAAGACTTTGAATTGTGGATGGGAGTCCATAGAATTTAACCTAAATGAGAATTACTAAAGAAAAATAATAATCCTAAAGAAAAATTTATTATTTTTACAGCTATGTAGAATAGACTGCAGGTGTGGGGGCATTTGTGAAGACAAATGTCTGTGTTGCAGCAGAAGTGACACTGCAGAGCTGAGCTGGAGAAAGATGGAAACAGGGCCAACCAGAGGAATAATTCCATTTAAGAGTGGCTTGGGATGCCTGGGAAGGTGAAGCCTCTGCTCACAAGTGAGGAAGGAAAGATGGAGGTTTAGTCTATTCACTACAGATCAACTCACCA
This sequence comes from Dasyornis broadbenti, assembly GCA_013397935.1. NCBI lineage: Eukaryota > Metazoa > Chordata > Aves > Passeriformes > Dasyornithidae > Dasyornis > Dasyornis broadbenti. Next base: position 1,399,854 of record VZRN01000486.1, on the reverse strand, counting down.
TAATCAACTTCTTTCTGATCTTTGAAAAGGATGACATCCTTCAGACACTGGGCACTGTACAGTAGAAATCAGATGGCATTCGATCTTTATTCAGACATAAATATGAGCGAGATTCACTCCTCAACATATTTTGTCTTTTGTGTTTGGTTAGTCAGTAGCTGTATACAAGGAGAAAAGGTAGAATTTTATGAGGGGGAGCAGGCATACTTTATGTATTTGATGGGAAATAGAAGTCCTGTAAATAAAAAAAGTTGAGCTTATATAGCAAATTTACCAGTGAAATGTTCATAAGTATTTACAATTGTTTGTTTTCTGTGCTATTTAGGCTGTCCTGTGCAAATGTTGTTTCAGCATCTTTGTGCACAAGCTAATACATAGATGAAAGAAAATAAGGGAAATGCTTTGCAAATCTATTGGAAAAGAGCCATAGCCTTTGTCACTCTCTGCTTCCCACCCACACGTAACTCTTGATCAGTTGCACAGAAGGAAGACACACTTTAAGCAAGGAATCCTTCCAGCATTTGTAATGATGGTTGGCAGAAACTTCACAGGTGCAGGGTTCATGTTAATGCATCGGGCACCTCTCTGACTAGTAGTGCTGGAAAATGGGAAGTAGAGTAATTTAGTCACACATATGAAAGGCATTTTTATGCCTTTTTTAAATTCAGGAAGCAACAGACAAATCAGTAACTTTTCTACACAGAAATCAGTAATGTGTTAAATAAAGAAAGAACATGAATATTGTTGGCTGACAAGAATACTGCTTCAGACTAGAATACTGCTTCAGACTAGAATACTGCTGCTTCTTGGTCAGTCTGTGCAAAAAGTTATGTATGTTATGGCAAGATGAGTTTTCTACAGCTTTAACTTCTAAATTAGCTTTTAATTCTTCCTTTCAAAAAGGCCTTTCTGAGCTCTTTTTAAATTAAATGAAGACTAATGAAGATAAGGAGAGGAATTTAAGTCCAAATATACTAAAATAGTTCAGTAACTAAATTCTGAGAATTGTGTGCATCATGTCATTTTTCTTATTTCCATTAACAGTCAAACCTTCTGGATGATTTAGCATTTATAAAATCAAATAAATTAATGCAAAAGCCTATACAGCAGCTCTATGATCCCCCATACAGACAGTCTGACACACAGTGAAAAATTGCCATTAAAACTTTGATAAGTGTTATACAGGCATGTATTAGGCTGGACAAGAATGAAACAAACACCCTTAGGAAATGCATCATAGCCAATGTTGAAGGGTATATGAAAGAGTTATGGAACTTTCTTCTTTCCTTTTTTATTTGCATCAATAATTCATATTAAGATGCCATGCCCTGATGCAGTCCCAGCAATATATCTGAATGCTGGTTTTATTTGTAATAACTTATTTCCATATTTGGCAGAAACTCTCAGCAGTGTTTTGTCTGCAGCTTCAGGTCTCAGTACAGCAGTGCCACCGGATTTAAGCTGCAGAATTTAAACTTCCATCTTTGCACATAGATCTTGAACAACAGTTTACTTCATCCTTAAAATATCAGAATTCTGATTGTAGTTTGCATTCAAAAATGATCTGCTAGATGGTTCTCTAAACCAGAAGAGGTTTGTGCATCCTGGGAGCTGATCTAGTCCAACAAGTTTCTGGAACTGTTCCCACCTCTGAGAGTTACGGAGGGCACACAAGCCCAAGAAACTGATTTATGAAGAGTTAGAGGAGTCCTCTACTTACAGAAAATGAGGAGTAGTGAAAGGTGTCTACAGGAGTGAAGGAGGTCTTGTACTTGAAGAATGTGTAAGAGGAGAAATAACTTAAAAGGGAGAAAAGAATCTTTTCCTCCTGCAGCTTCTAAGCCTTGCTAGTCTATTTCTAAAATTTTATAGGAAGCACAAAGAGCAGTGAGGCCAGTAAACTATTGAGTCATCTCACCTCTCTTTTGTAACCTTTTTAGCTACCACTTATTTCTCTCAGCAGTCCTGTCTCTTTGCTGTACAGACAGAAAACTGAAAGGGGTCCAAGATGGGAAAATTAAATAACATCTATTTCGGCAGAATTTTAAGGTACCTCTGACTGCTGACAAAACAGTTTTGCATGAGCAACAGGAAAATAAAGCCAGCTAGCGAGTTTTTTTCCTATAAACCTTGTGAAATAGAAAAATTATCTTTGAATTTCAAACAAAAAAGTAAAAAAGATGGATTGCTTTCATACTCAATTTAAGAGGGCAAGGACATAAGTATCCACATGGATTGAAGCCATAAAACTTTACAGAAACTTGCTGTGAAATGAAGAAAAATTGCCTTATTTGGCATAAGATAGGCAAATTTCTAACAAAGAGAAAATTCACAGCAAAAATCAAGGAGACAGTCAGAAATGACAATAGTTCTTTGAATATTCTTGCCTGGCTTTTTTTCCATTTTTTCCACTGGCTTAAATCAAAGTCTTTTCAAATTAAGCAACTGAATGATTACCTGACTTTCTTTGTATTGCTGAGTTGAGGAAAACAGGTGAGCTTTTCCCCCTTCAGCTGGTGTATTCTCAAGCTTTCTGAACCCTCACATGTTCGTCTTACAGAAAAAAACCCCAGCATCTGCAAAGAATGAGCCTCTTATACGACTACAGCCAAAAACAGCCTTGAAAATTTTGCTGACAGTGAGAGTTAAGTATTTCTGACCTTCAGGCTGCCTGTCATATTAAGTCTAGCAATACTTTTAAGCATCAGATATGCCCCATCAGAAATATCATTTGTTCTGCAAGATATTTCTATTAGTCCCTTAAACTGATAGCAAATATTGTGTTGACTGAAAATTTCTTTCATGCGAAGCTTTAATTACTTTAAGTTTCATATTGTCCTTCAAGTTCTTGACAGAACATTGTAATATTGTGAGACTCGTTTTTGTTTCCTTCCAGCAGACTAGAACATGAATTTAAAGTACCTTCTAGCTATATAAAAAAGTGTTTTACTGCACAAGTACACATTTATAAAAGTAGCAGTTCATTTAATGACTAAAAGAATGTTTTTTCCCTTGCCTGTTCTGCATAAACTCTCTCCAACAGACATGCACGTTTCAAACAGCTCCATACTGGTAGAACAATTTATTCATTTTGACTTTTTCAAACAGTATAAAAAATTTAGATACCTTTAAAAGCTTTAATATCAAAATTGTTTCATTAAGTTCTAAATTTGCTTTTAGCATTCTTTTATTCCTTAGATTGATTTTATCTATAATAAATCTGGCCTGGTCCCAGATATTTGTCACAAGCAGAAATATATTATACAATTATTTTGAAATAGCACATATGGGTGGTATTAATACAGCTTTATTATATTTTAAGTTTTTGGGTTTTGTCCACTTGACTGCTATGCCATAGAGTGATTGCAAACTGAAGTGTCATAATTTCATTAAGATTTGATTTTTGCCTATAATTTCTTCATTCTCTTCTTGGGTTATTTATTGATAAATTTCTCAATATCTGCACTCTTCAGGGATGATGTAGACTTTGAAATGCTACAGCTGAGGTTGAAACACAGAATCAAATTTAGGCCTTCAGCTGACAGGAGTATGTTCCAGGTCAGGTCTGAATTAGATTTAAACCTTTTATTGCAAGTCACAAAGAGAACTCTTATCTTTAAAAACAGCAGGCTTTTTAACTGAATGTGTTTCAAATAAACCATACTTTAAATACAAGACAGTGGGAGATTATTTCTTTTTCTTCTTTTTCTTTTCCACATTCCACGTGGAATGTCTAACTTTTCTTTAGTAAATATGATAAAAAACATAGGGAGAAAAAAGAAAAAGGAGTGCATAATTAAATAAATAATAAAACTGCTTTTCCTCTGTTTTCCTATGTCCCTGGTGCACTGATTTCATAAGATCTGCACCTATCCAATCATCTTTCCACTTTGGCCACGCTTCCCCAGTTCACTCTTGAGAGCATTGGGGGAGGCAAAATATCAAAACTTTTACAGAGGTTAAGAGGTATGCCTGCTTCTGTGATTCAAAAAACCACAGATTCCACAAAGTCACAGATGGAAACCACATCAGCCCTACAGAACTTTTTTGTTTTTTCCATATTGGCTTTTAGACTGCTCCTTTTTTTTTTTTTCTTCCAGGAACTTCTCATCTTTAGGATATACATCAAATGTCTCTGACTGGAAATTATTCAGACTCATTGCCACGTAACTGCTTAAGAGTGAACCTGTTCAGAGGAATGTTCGCAAAGACACAGCTTACTGCTGGATAACAAATTCCAAGCCTTTCACAGACCAAGTTCTAAAGCAACCACAGCCATCCACAAATTCAGTGAAGTCATTATCTAGTCAAAGAAAACCATATCAACATCTGTTGCAACAATTTGCAAGAATATCACATGCTTTTTGGTTGCAATTTCATGCTGAGAAATCCAGTAAACAACACAATGACTTCTTACCAGCAGTGTTTCTACTTAGTTTAAAATTATGGATAGAAGTTCTAGCTTGAAAGAAGAATACGTCTATTAGATAAACTTCTCACACAACGAAATGGCATTTCTTTGAATAAATGAATTTCTAAAAGGGTCAGAAGCATCTATCAGTCAGACAGGTTGGTTGGTTAAATATTCATAGGAACTTTGCAGTAATCGTTAAACTCCTTAAGCCTTTTGAATTTTCAGTAGGTCAGCTACTACACTGAGCTTTGCTCACAGCACTCACTAACTTCTTCTAAAAGGGGCTCCAGGAAATAGTAAAAAATCATGCCATTGGTAAGGTTTCATGATACATCTTAAACATTGAAAATTGTCACTTTTCCCTAAAACATGTATTAATTTCTAAGTCTGGTTTTCAATGCAAACAACAAGTTTGCATAGAGTATATTGGCCATACTTTGACTTCTACATTTATTCACTCAAGTAGTCTCAGATACATCTATTTCAGACCATGAAATAATAATAATAATTTATGTTATTATGAATAAAATTGCAATATGCCAGAGAGTCTTGATGTTAGTAGAAAAACAACTCCTAATCTTAATATTAATATTTTACAGTAAGCATTATTACTCCACAGAAAACTCTATGCAATCCTGTTGGAACTCAAATAGTTTTATTATAAAATAGCTATTCAAATAGGTGAGCATTAGAACACAAAATACACAGACCTGAAACCAGAGCAGTTTCTAGATGTGGACCTGAAAGACATTGATGATTAAGATAGACTTACATTGGAAAACTGTGTCTTGTTAAATACGTGTAACAGTTTATATCAGGAAGCCTGGTTTTAATTTGCTCATAATGTCTCCATAATTAAGTCATAAGTTTGACTTTCATGTGATGGGAGTCTGAATTTGTCTGAAAACTTTCAGCATGAAAAAAATCCACACAGAAAAGAGCATCATGGCAAATGCTGTGTTTTGTGTTATCTTGAAAATTGAAACACATAACAGTTCTGACATTCACTGCACTGACAATTTAAAGCAGCATATTCAAACCTGTCAGGATGGCTGTTTGACACTGCAGCTATGTGTGCCATTTTTCCTCCTGTTCCAGTAGGCTTTTCAAATTAAGGAAAAGTACAGGTAACGCTAAGGATGTGTGTTACTGTACAGTCAGGAGAGGGGCTTCATGTCCCCACCTAACAGAGCTTCTCTATGGTCTTGGTAGCCATGACTAGTAAATTAAACATGCTCATGACCATTTTCTGCAAATGAATATATGCCACAGAAGTGCAGAACAGATGAGCAAAAACTCATTTTGATGATCAGACACTGTCCTTGAATTAATAGAAAGGACTTACACTTGATCAAACTTTCTATCACTTCCTTGGCCATGACGGAGTCTGTTCCAGACACAGTTTCCATTCTGGCACGGCCTACAGGAGGTTCATTGGTCAACAGAAAGAATCTGGGGTGTAGCAGATTCTAAATGTTCTCAAAACGCTTTTCTCCTCCCTCATTACACCCCAAGTTCACTCAGAGAGTGTTTTAAATGGGCTTCAGTACTTTGACACCCCTGAGTGGAGAGCAGAAGAAGACGACAAACTTCTCAGGAGGTCAAATTGCAAACTTTTACTTGCAAACTTTGGAGAGTAAAATCTTGGCAAATTTTAAATCAACAATTAGTTGTTTTGAACGAGTAATCATTTCTCCAGTCCCCTAGGCAAGTTCCTATAGGGAAGTGATTTCTATGTAATAAAAATCAACAACTTTATACAGATTTCTGGAATGGTAATCATATTTAAAGTATTTTGTGGCAGTGGATGCTTAGCAATTCCATCGTTCCAAAACCATTACTGCAATTTCTTATCCTTTGTACTCTATAGGCAATTTGACCAACAAAAGTTGTCCTTTCTGACACGTAAATAGAAATATACTGATTTGGGCATTTGGTCAACTGTTTTTCTGATTCATTTCTTCCCCAGGTCAGGCTGTGCGTTTGACCATGGCATCCTGTCCCAGTCTTCCAGCTTCAAGCACTGCCTCTGAGGAAGGGACAAAGCAGACAGTCATCTAAAATTCCACGCAGCCATGGTCCTATTTTCCTCTTTTAACAGTCTTCTAAAATCTTTCTGCTTAATAATGACTTCATGCATAACAACACCGCTGATATCTTTGTTGTGGCCCAGACAACCCTTACAATTTTATGTAAATCTAAGAGACAAGTACGCAAGACACAGGCTGACATAAAACTCTAAAGAATTATTAAGCCTCCCTATATTCAAATACATGAATCTCCTTTGCTTTTCTGAAACTTTAGATAAAGATGACTTTCAAAGTAAAAACGCTTTGCACATTGACAATGGAATGATGAAGAGCCTCATAAAACAAAAAGAAAAACTCACCTGAAATCATAGACCACACTTCACTAGTTTTTTTATCTCTTCTTTGACAGAGTTTTGGCTGGCTGCAATTTGCTTTCTCCTTGTGTCCTGCGGGGGACAGCAGATTTGTAGACGAACTGATTAAGCAGACAGAGATGCTTCTCCAGTTCCTCTCATTTTTCTTTGCCACCTCAAGTGGAGCAAGAGTCACTCTTGATGGCAGTGGTGTCACTGCTGGCTGTAGTCCCAATGATAAATTGTTTTGCACAAGTCCCTTGTGCTTCTAACCCACCCTTACAGGACCCATTCAGCCACGCTTGTCTTAGGTTGCAGTATTTTGCAGAACCTAAAGTATTAATTCTGAAATCTATAATGTTTTTCTGTATTATACTAACAATTAAAAAAATTAAAGATAAGAGAAAACTCTTAATTCAGAAGGAGAAAAAGAATAGTAGCTGTAACTGCCAGGAGACCCTATTTTTTCTCTAGTTTCTGACAGTTAAAGTCACCATTGGGGTCTCTGGAATATGATAGAACAGAGAACACATTTCAGAAAGCACATTATCATTTTCTGTAGCACCGAGCATCCATACCTTTCAATGCCCGTGGGACATAAAGTTTATTTGGAAGAAAGATGTGTAATGCAATTTGCTTTCACATTGCTTTCTGTCTTTAAGATCTAACTTCCTCCTTCTGGCTCCTCGGACCAGACCATCGATCATTCTGCATTCTGGAAAATAGAAACAAACGTCTTTCAGGATGTGCCTTTAGGGATGTGTGAATTCCAATATGTCTCCAAATAACCTTCTGAAGTAGTAGTCAAACACTGTATTTGCTGTCAGACGCCCTTCTAGCTGCATTTGTTCATGATACAACATAGTTGAAGTAAACACAACAAATTTCAGTCAAGCACCATGCATCCTTTAAGTCTTGGAATATTTCTCACAGCAGTTTCTGAGCTTCATTAGTACTGATTCCTTTCCCTCCATGATGGTTGGAGGGTGCCTGAGACAATATTTATAGGGAGTAATACTATCCTTCATCAACTGCAAAAATGGGTAAAGCTGTCTTCAGGCGTTGTTCTATTAGTCCATATTCTGTCAGTTCTCCTATTCAGCTCTAAGTTTTCTACCTCACCATCACTACTTGAGTCTGACATGGCTTTTCTCTGCACAGTACTTCAGCTCTATACCCAAGAGCATTTGGAGCAAGGATGCTCCTTTTACAGCTATCATCCATGTTTGCAATGGAAATACATTTACAATATGTATAATACATACTATTATCTTCACAAATTCTGCCTGCAGGATAAGAGGTCTACACACAACTGATTACTTGGAAATGTTTAGACAAGAGTGATCTTCAAACACGCTATCCAGGGCTTAAAAATAAAACAAACAAACCCCATGTACAGCACCAGTGCATCCTGTAATGTGGGGCCAGAAAAAGAAAAGGCAGAACTTTTTAAGACAGTCCTCAGTGGTGTGATGAGGCAAATCATTCACTGGAGATTGTGTTTCTCATTAATTACAGAAATTTCTCAGAAGGTAAGTTATTCCACAAAACAGGGAAGGAATTAATTATTCACACTTGCTCATTCTCTTCTGTGAGTAGATGTACTTAAACAGTAGAACTTTTCTTCCATAAATATAGATGCTTGAAAATTGGATGTTCACCTTTACTAATTATAGAAGCATAGGATGCTTTGAGTTGGAAGGGACCTTTAAATGTCATCTAGTCCTGCTGAAATCATCAGGAGCATCTTCAACTAGCAGAGAGACGGGACACAGCAACCCATCTCAAGATAGGTCCCAGAGTAGGCTACAGGAATTGCCATGTAGAAATAATTGTCCCTCTCCCGTGGCTACATGCAGGTTAATTGGAGTCTAAACTGGGCAGAAGGAGGCTGGACAACATCTTTATTCATTCCTGTGTATCCAGAAATGCTTTGACTGAACAGAAGGAGAGCTGTGAGCATGTCCCTGCCCACTGGGACACACAACCAAAGTCCAGAATTAGTTTCAGTAATCATCTATAGGAATACAACCAACTTAGCTGTGTCACCCACATTAAACTGTAGAGAATAAAGCATCTGTGCAGATTCACAAAATGTTCCTAATTGCTATTAAAAATTTTTCCAATAATCACTCAATCAAATGAGGGACTACATATCTATATATAATATTGCAGCATGTGAATTAAAAAACAAACAAACAAAAAACTTTATTTTTTGAAATTTTAATCAAGAATTGCACTTTACATCTGTGTATTGCATTTCTACCTTTTTTTTTTTGAAGTCTGTAACCTTTTGCATTTTCTTACTTTTACAATCACGATTTATTCTACAAGATCTGGGAAAGGATTTGACTTTTTCTGCTTGTTTATCACCTACAAAAACATGCTGTCCAGTCCTTTTATCAGTCTTTGCATATGCTTTTCCATCATCTTTAAGAAATATGAGGGATATCACGCCCCAAACTCCCATTTCTGATGCCTCAGTAAAGGTCATGTAATGACCTAACCAGTCATTACTTACAAACCATCCCTGTGATGTGCAGCCCTAAATCCACTAAATCCTTATAAAACCATGCTGTTTGCTTTGTTCTAACAACTCATTTCTGAGGTGCTAATGTTGGTGCTTACAGTATTACTGATTACAGGATAACAAGTGACACAGATTTAAATGTGGCCATTTTATTTTATCAGTGAGGTTTCTTTCCAATGTTTATATCTCACCTCTAGTGCTACCTCCAAATACTATTTCATGAAGCAACAATTCTGTTAGCCATCTACACAGCTTTAGCATTTTAAGAACAGACAGGCCAAGACTGAAGATATCATAAGTAGCAGCAAAATAATTTCTAAAAAGTCTAGTTTTTCAGGGCTTCCAAATAAGTCCTATTACAACTGATTAAAGAAATAAAAAATTTTATTCAGAACTTTGGATCCTTTAAAATAAAGAAAATATACATGCTCTGTTTACCACCATATCTTGTGTAGTGAAAGCAATTAAATTACTGCTGTCTTCCCCTCTTTTCAGTAGTTAGGTTGTTAATGAAAAAAAAAAAGTAATTTTCTAATTTATTACAGCAAAATTCTTGATTCTGAATCCCTTGAACATGCTTTGGATAGATAATTCCCCTAACTGAAGGCTTAAAACCAAGTTTAAGATAGGATTCCAGAGAAGCAAGAATTCAGACTATATAATATTCCACATCTGGTTTTGAGTCTTTTTTTCTCCCAGCTTACCTGTTAGCTGTGACGAAGAAAATATGCAACCTACATTCAGCTTTCTCATGTAGATTTTATGTGAATAAATTTGCATAATGCTGAAATGGTCCAATCTTTTGAGATTCAGTGATGATCAATTACTCCCAGGCAGGTAGTACCCCTTGAGAAAGTGTCACTGTTAGAACTTCATAGTAATACCATTTTTAAAGGTAGATGAAAAATACTCCAGCTCAGTTGGGTTCTATTTAAAATAAATTTATTCCATTTACAGGAATAAGAGCCAGTTAAAAGTTATGACAAAAGATAGGAAAACAGGTTTGAATTCATCCAATCTCCTAATAGGCTTATTTTCTGCATTTCATCTAGAAGTACAGAAATCTTAATCTAAAGTAAGAGTCAAGCAGATGACTAAAATATGGGGGACACCCTGTGGGAAAATGGTAACATTTCTTGCTTTGCAAAGCACTTAGTGTGAGTCTACATTTCCACTAATAATAATAAAAAAAAAAAGCTGAATTTAAGCATATTCTCAAAGTTAAGTACTTGCTTGAGTGCGTCCCTGAATTGAAGCCAAATTGGAGGATATAAAAAAACTAATAAAGAGGATAAAGGAGAAAACAGAATTATTTGAAATCCATCTAGCATACACTCCTGGAGATTTTGTGATGCCTCAATTTAATACCTATGTATTTCTGACACTGGCATAGTAACACCACAAAGTAAATCTGTGAGAGCTCAGAAAATTAAAGTTTAAGGCATAAAGCCAGCATGCGAACAATAATGTACTTCAAACCCCAGAAAGCCAAATCTGACTTAGCTGAGCTAAAAAAATCAGAATATAATGAGGAAAAGCTTGGAGTTTTCACAAAAGGCATTAGAAAGAGATGTTATATACCAGTGACATTGTAATTCATGAAATGGAGCATTTCTCTTTGTTTCATAGAACTAGTCATCTAATGAAGAAGCACGTGTCTGTGTGGTAATTGGTGGCTGATTTAAACATCTGTATGATTTCATGTTAGTTTACATAATCATATGTGGCATAATTCATAATTTTAAATATTCTTTTGTCAGCTAGAACATACACTGTCATTTGAAATGATGCCTGTCCAATCTGAAAAGTTTGAGGCAGATGGAAACAGCATCCATCTTCAGTTGATTTCTGATACCAGCTTAAACAAAAGAATTTTTTCTCTCAAAGGAATACGCTGCCATGATGCTGCCTCACAACAGGCCAGACAACATAGATGGCAGGCTCCATAATTAAAGTTGTATAATTCCTTTCACTTCCATCCCCATTGGATTTACTCTTTCGTTTCCTAATGCCTCACCTCACATGGCACAATTTCACAAATTCTAATTCTTCTGAAAGACTGGAGCACATGTTAGATAGGTGCAACATCTGCCATCAGTCATGAAAGTTGGGGCAGGTTGTTTGAGTTGGAAAGAGTACAAAAAAACACACTGCTTCAAAAGCTGAGTCCAGCTTGCAATCTGAGGCTGAAGGTAGAATTTGAAAGCCCAGTAGGATATTTTAATGCTTCTTAGGAAATCAACAGAGAAATTCTGTGTTTCTTGGTGTATATCATAAAGTTACTTCTGAAAATTATTTATCCTGCATTGCACTAGGACTTAAGAACACTCCAGTACAGACAGTTATATTCAAGGTGCAACCCCACTCCCAAACATAGCACCTTCAAGGTGGTAGATGTGACAGTGGGACCAAAAAATCTAAAAGGAAAAGGGCCAGCAGGTTGTGAAGATCAGTATATCAAGACACAATAGAAATGTTGTGATATTGTCCCTCTTTCTAGGAGCATACAAGAACATTTTGGACTCACCATTTCTGCAAGTGCAGATCCAGCAATTCTGGTTGTCCCTCTGCTGTATTGCTGACTGTCACATGGCCTTAACCGTACCACAATCCTCCATGAGTTAGGGAAAACCCTTCTGATTTGAGCAGAAGAGATGTTAATTTTAATGTAGATGCTAACCTTTCCATATAAAACTGTTACTTATGCTAGCTGATTTTGGACTGCTACACGAGGAACCCCTTGGAGGCACAAGGCAGAGGGTACTCCTTGAGACAGAGGCTCAGAGCCTGGCCTCCAAAGCCTTGGTGCGCAGAGAGATAAACAGCATCCATGGCCACGTTCTCATGTCAGAGGTACAGCTCAAAATACTCCACAAGCTGAAAAATTGCCACATCAAGAACAAAAAAACCCCACACTCCCCAGCTGTACTGCTTTCCCACTCCCCAGGAGACACAGGGAAGTGTGGACTGCCTGGATAAGCAAGCTACAGTTGAGACTGAGACCCTAAGAGTCTGCCTCGGCATGGGGCTAAAGGCACAGACACTAAATTACTTCGTGTAATCTTGGTGAGTTACCCTTGTGTGCAAAATTCGGCGTTACAATCATTCCCAGTAGCAATGCTTTTGGCCAGCTGAGAAAAGCTCATTTTACTCCAGGAAACTGCTGCTAGACACAACGTGAAACCCTCAGGCATAAAGGAGAACATCACACTTTGCTTTCAATAGATATCAACCCCACGTTAAGAGGGAGAAAAGGCAGCTCTGACTACAGTGTAGTTATGCCAATGATAAAAGACCATTCCATCCTGATAGCAATTTACAGGAGATGACAATACACCCTAGAGCAAATTTCTTCCTGTGGCTTCAAATTTACTGTTACTGTACAGTGTGTTTTTACAAGTCCATGAATATAAATGGTGTCACTCAAGAGATTTATAAGAAAGACAAACAGTTTAAAGTTATTTTATACAACATAAGAAATACCTTCCTTGCCACATATTTTCACCAAAATATTTACAGAAATTTTTCTTGCCACAAACCCAATGTTTTATCCACATTGCCTGTAATCAAAACAGCTTTAAGGATATGTCACTCTCTGCAAATAAATTCACTATCTCCTTGTGCAAGTTAGAGAAATTATTAGCATGAAATAAATACTGTGCTGTTCTCTAGATTTTAGGGAAATCTGAGTGAATTAATTTGAAGAATCTACTTGTGAGATACAGCAGGGAAGCTCACCAGGAAAAAAACATACTGAATAGCAATAGAAAAAGACTTTTCTTGTGCTCCCCAAATATATATACCATACCTTCAAATCAGGACAGGTTTCTGTAATGCTTGCCACAAGAGTTTGGGTTTTTTGAAGTTTCTCACCCAGTAAGACAATTTGCAAGAGAAACATATAGTCCTCTTCCATTTTCTTCTCTTGTTTTTGCTTTATACTGATTCCCTTTCCTGGTCTTCTTTTGCTGCAAGAGAGGAGTGTCCACCCTTAAGATCTACACAGAGAACGTCTCTCCACCCCTCCGTATGGACTGTGTATCGCTTCCTTCTCACACTGCTCCTGCATGTAAAGCCATTCAACTTGAAGTGAGGTGGGTGTCAGTGAGACAGGAAATTGAGAGGTTTTACAGATTCCATGGCTGAAAGAAGCTTTGCTGTAACAGGATTGCCTTCCTATTGTAAAAACGCCAAAGACACTGTTTAGAAGGAGCTTGGGCCTCAAAGAAAGGCTCAAGTGAAAAGTTTCATGTTGCAGCCCATGTTTTCTTATGTGTTTTGGTATCAGGATCTGTATATGAGTGAGTAATTTGTATACCAGCAATTTTTCTGACTACATTTCCCAGGCTGTGGTATAAAAGTGTTTCAATATGTACATATTCATTATTTCTTTTCCTCACTGCTACTTCTCAGTCGTTTTTGAGATAAAGCAAGTTAAGCAGAGTCAAGACCAACCATAGCCCAGCATAATAAGAGCTGCAGTGTTTCTTTTCTTCACCATATGTTACTGCAATCCAAGGACAGAAATTACAAACANTTGAGGTAAAGCAAGTTAAGCAGAGTCAAGACCAACCATAGCCCAGCATAATACGAGCTTGTAAATTGCCTCACAAAAACACAGCTTCCACAGATCTCTCATGCTCTGCCTGACGAAAATTATAGAAAATCATGGCAGCAAGTGTACCGAGATAGGAAAAATTACTCCACATGCCCAGTCCCTGTCCTTTAACTTGTGTTTCAGATCTGTAGCTGAATCTGGTATCCTGGTAACAGCCCCAGCACAAGTCAGCTGTATCGAGAGTGATGGCAGGGTTGAAAAAGAGAGGAGGAATTTATTAAATAAATAGCTCTCTAAACGTTGTTCTTCTTTGTGAGCATTTGTAAAATTCCGTGGACACCAGAGGGAGAAGGTAGGTAAAGGCAAGACTTTCATCCAGAAATGAGAACACAACAGAGTTTTCTTGACCTTGCGGTGGAACTGGAGCCACAAAGCAAGAACAGTTCCACTGAACTACTTGAGAATAAAAATACTACTATGCTACATTTCATTGTGTCTTCAGTAGGAGCTGAAGAGTAGTGTGACAGGAAGATATTCTGTTTCTCTGGTTATTAAAACTACCATGTAATAACGGGATGGTAAGACAGAAAAGAAGATAGATATGATTGTGACGGTGAAGAACACAGCTATAGTAAAACAACCTCAGCATCATTTTGACACAAAACAATAAAAATTGTCCCTTAGTTATGAGGTCAACAATGAATTATCCCTTCCTGCAACTGTTACAAAAGAAAACAATAATTTTATTTCAGCTTCAATCCTTTACATAATATATCATTATTTGCTGAGACTGTCAAGCATTTCATAGGGATTAACAGTGATTAGTAAATGCATCCAGACTAAAACAGATTTAATTCATTGAGCTAAATAATTCAGCATACTCGATTTCTGGGTGACTCACATAAATTTATTTAAAAGAGTCACAAGCTGAAAAGATTAAAAAAAAGGTTAAGTAGTCTAAATGTTATAGATATTGGACAGTATCAGAATAGGATTACATGCTCTTACACAACTTTGACTATGTGAATATACATTGTCATAAATGCAGTGAGCTGGAATCTTAGTGTTTTCTGACCCCTGGACTAGCAGCAGGATTTATGCAAACCAGATGAAACAGTTGTAGTAGATGAAGAGAGCAAATATTAATTTTGCAGGGATTTTTGTTTTTTTAATTATGCAAATCTTTGTTGTTAGGCATCCTAAATTCATTATTTCCACCATAACCTAAAATTACTAATTGCTTACAGGTGTTCATCTAGACTATATCAGAAGGTATGGTTGTATGATTCGTAGAGATGGCCCAGGGACTTCATGAGAGGTTTAAGGATTACCTGAGATCAAAGAACTTTCTTTTCCTACTCTCACTGCAACCATTAGCCTGGTTCAGTCAAAACTTCCTTTTTTTCAACCCACTACCACCTGAGCTATGTATGAAATCTGTTACAGGTCTGACAAACATTTGCAGTGGGAATGACCTGTTTCACTTTTGGTAAAAGAATTTCTTTAGTCAGGGTCTCCCTAAAGCACCCATGGACCAAGATATCCCTTAACTGCCACCATAGCTCTCAGCCATTTAATGGCTGGATGGATGCCAGCCACTTTAAAAAAAATAGTGGCACCATTTCAGCTAGTGAAAGAATGGCTAGGATTCCTTCCTCTTGAAATATTTTATATATATAATAAATATATAAATAGTATAACATATGCATTTAATCATTCTCTCTATATGAAGTAAAAATTTACTTTAGCAGGAAATTTCAGAGGAAAGTGGCAAAAACCTGTGAGGAGAGGATAGAAACATTTAAATTTATGTGCAAACATCTAACCGGGGTTTTACAGACAATTTATAATGTCTAATCAGAACTTGGTGTACTAGAAGAAATAAAAACTTTAAATCCCACCATTTATCCATTTAAATTAAACATAGAAGCTCTTCTTAAGTTTACAGAAATGAAAACCTGATCTGAATTCATGTTACTGTAACAGGACTTGGGGGATTTTCAAGGCAGTGGGTTTGGCCATTTTTGCTTTTAAAAGTCAGCTCTGCTTGTCAAAGCATAGATGAATAACAGAGAATAAATAAAAATGTGTACTAAGTATCTCTAACACATTTTGTTTATGTAGTAATTTTGAACTCTTTTAGTCTTCACTTCAAAAATATGGAAATATGCTTACAAACAGAGATAACAGACTGAATTCTTGCACACAAAACAAGAAGTATTAATACACCCCTAATGCATGGAGGTACTCCTCAGTTTAGCTCTTTCCTCCATTCACAATGTGAAAGTATCAAAAACATTTTCATATGATTGCCTTTTAGATCTTTACGATATGGACTGATCACAACATCCTGAACTTCACCCAGCTGTACAGGTTCAGAGACAGTAAAGTCACTTTTGTACAATTTCACCCTCCTGTCTTTGCTTTACAGACTAGAGAGATCTCTTACATCTCTTTCCCACAGTAAATGGGCATTAGATTGCAATACCAGGCTGATTATCTAGTCTGGCTCCTGGCTCTCTTTTTTATATATGTGTCCTCTTCCTCCCTGACAGACTGGCCCTGAGCAAGGTGTGCAGGTGCTGTCTGGATACCCAGGGAGAAAAGTGTTGGGTAATTTCAGGAAAAGTGTTTTGAAATCCATGGTCTGGAAACGTTTTCTCTAGAAACTGCAAATGCTGAACATTTGTGAGAAACAAACCCAAAATTAATGTGACGGCGGATGAACAGAATTCATTGTAATCTAGGAACTGTGCAAGTATTTTGGCTACATTCTCTCTAGCTGTCAATCACCATGTCACTTGAATAAAAACAAGCCAATAATATAACCTCCAAAAAAGGAAAACACATTCAACAGTCTGCAATAGCTTCAGAAGCCAATGTTATACAATATCTCCATTTATTGCATGATATTCAATTCATATCCATAAGCTTCCTTAACCTCTGAACTATATAACTTAGTAGGATGAATTTGGGGTACCGGAATCCACACGTATGACCATTTTGCCCTCCTAGCCAGCTGTTGGTTTAGGCAACTTCCAGGTCCCAATAGCACAAACTGTGCATGGTTACCCGTAGCTGGCTGTTCTGCACAGATCTTTTTGTTTCTATAACATTGCGGTTTCACAGCAAGCAACAATCTCAAATACCTATTTGCATGATTTTCTGCTTTTGTATGAAGTTTTTAGGTTAATTATTAAATATTTTAGGGAGGCATTAGTGCTATTCAGTGAAACAAACTGATAAGCTGATGATGAGTGTGAACCGAGAAAACTGATCTGGCTAATTCCTCAGCCAAATGGCTTAGGGTTTGTCTCTGCCCTTCTCTCTGTTCTGGAAAACAAGGTGTGGGTCTTTCCCCAGTCCAGTGCAGTAACGTGCTGAGAAATGAACTGCATTTGCACTGTGGCAATATTTATGATGGCATATCATCCAGGGAATCCTCCCTTGACAGTATCTGTCAGAGCTCTGCCAGAAGGAAAATATTACTAGGAGGTGGATAAATGAAGGTCTTAGTTTAGTTCCTGTACCTTCTACAGGCCACAAAACATCTGTGCAAAAAGACTTCCATATTCCTTACATCATTATATTCTCACATAATACAGCAGGAGAACCAATACTTTTGGAAGTCACTCTAATTATGATGGATATTTGGATTGTAGTGTCAGGAAGGTTTGAAATTTTCTTATTGTTAGGGAAATAGAGGCAGCATTATTTAGATATTTGCTTATCCTTTTAAGTTACAAAGAGGCCCTGGACAAACAGTAACAGTTCAAAGAAGAAGTTAGGACAAGTGAATGAGAAGGGGGAAGGATAAAGAAAAAATGTTTTACTATTAGTGCTTTCTCTCCTGATCCCAGAAAAAAAGTAATTTCCAGAGAAATAAAAATGAATACACTGTAAGGTGAGCACTGAGGCTCAGTCTCACTGTTGTGTGGCAACAGAGACGCAGCCAGTGCACGCACTGACATTTACTGTCCCAGCGCTTCCCCAGGTAGCATCCATCAGGAGACAAAGAAGCACAAGAGTTCAGCTTGCCGCAGCATCCCATGCTCCACAGATGGGTACAACACTGTGCCTGACAGTCTGAAAGCCAGGTGGCCATCAACCAGATGGTCAGCTTGGCCATCGCAGGGTACCAGCCCGCTGTTCAGCCTACACAAATTAATTACTAGGTCTCCCAGTTCAGTAGAACCTACCATAAGTTGGCAGGTGTTTTTGCTACATGAACTACTAAGGGAACTAAGCAAAAACCTGCAGCAGGAAAGAGGAAGTAATGTCTCAGCAACCTTAGCTGCTGCAGTATATCAAGTGCTCTCTATTTCTGAAAGAGATTGATGCCCCCCATTTAAGTGGCTCTCTTGAGAACTGCAACGCTTTCGCTTTGCAGGAGTTCTCATAAGCTGCTCTCTCCAAGTAAAATGTTCCTCTTGATATTTCTCTGAAATATGTCACAGAACAAACACACTACAACTCATTTTCACCAGGACTTGGTGTCAAGCCCTCACTCAGGTAACTATTGAAAACCAAAAGGAAACAGAAAGTAAAACCCAAAACAAATGGACCCCTCTTAGGCATGACTTTTTGTATACACTGGTATTAGGAGAATGAGTCATAAAAAGTCAACAAAATCATTCACAAAGTGTATACAGCAAAACATAACGTTTCTTCATTTGCATACATTACATAGTAATACCAGCAATAACTCCATTCTTCTTAAAAAAAATAGCACCAGATTTAAATTTTACAAAGCCAATTAATGAGTCACTGATCATCGCACAGCTAGAAGCAAGATCCATTGCCCTTTGTTGCCAGTTTGCTGGGGTCAAGACATTAATTCGTACAACTTAAATGTTTACAAAACTGGCAGCTGTGCAATCAAACTTACAGCAGAATTTCTGGAAGCAATTTCTGAAGTTTTTGTTTATTTTCCAAAGAACTGTTCTATTGCAGCCCTCTCTCACAGAGAGCAATTTTCAGCCTTTAATGATTTTTAAGCATCAGGCAGTCCTTTCATGTCTGGAATTTGTCTCAATTACTGATCCGATCTGAAGCCTTGCTAGGTCATCTCACCCTGTGGTTTCACTAATCAGTGAGAACAAAACAAAAAATAAAACGAGGGATTTAATACTCTTGTCTGCATGTCTATAAAAATAGTAACTCAGATCAGAATCTTTGTTATCCTGGTGTCAGCTATGAGAAAAGCAGATTTTCTCTCTTTGCCAGCTTTACAGGGCTTGTTTAAGAGTGTGATCATTTCCTAAATGTCCACGGTAGGGCTCATCTACCCAGGATGGTACTGAGTACATTATAAAACTGGGGCTATGAACTTCTCAGGTGTAGAGAAAGCGGGGCTCTTAAGCATGTACTTCTTGTAAATCTAAGAACCAGACAAAAAGATCCAACTAACGGGAAAACAAAATCTTAAAATCTCTTGTATTACTCAGGTATCTGATACAGAAGATGACAGCAGTGCTCTGAGTAGTAGTGTCATCTAAAGTTCCTGTTCTGGGGATTTGCTTGGCAACGGTTCTAGGCTATCCTGCTGCCCTGGACCTAATACAGCTACTGTCCATTGCATTTTTCCTGCACAATTTGGCAGTGTTGTCTTTGTTGGCTCTTCCCCGTGTGGAGGCAAGTTGATGTCAAAGGGATGGCAATTTAAGAAAAAATCACAGGCAGATTTTTGCATGATGATTGAAACCACATTGTTTGACTTTATTTTTGTTGGAGCAGGGCTTTGAAACCCAAGCAGAGGCCAGCAGCTGGCAAGGGCAGGTGACCAGAACGCTTGATGAGCCACACTGTCTTCAGGCTTGTGTGCCAGCTGAAGATTATAAAGGCCTTGACTCACCTCAGTTGGAAGACACTTTTCAGTCACATCTGCTGACCACCCTCTCTGAGGCAATCAGTACATAATTTTTTTCTGTCAAAAGTACTTAGTTTGCTTTAAGCAGTCAAAACACAGCATGTCTGCAAGAGAAGTCATTTGAATTGGAGCAAACTGAAGCAAGCACACGAGCATCTCTACTGGCAGGTGAGGTAACAGAGATTTCTGAGAGAAAACCTAAGGCACAAACGATAATATTGCCACGGATTTTAATTTACATAATCACTTGTAAATAACCACAAATATTCACAAATCGCCTTTGAAGTGTGCGTGTAGGGTGCAGGAGACCAAAGGTGTGACTGAGGTGACCTTCGCCTCAACATGTCAGAGAGATCAGTACTTTCAAAGAAGCTAACCCTTACCCAGCCATATTTTCAGTACACATTAAATCAGAATTTCAGCACTTTGATATCTGAATTTCCCCATGCTAGGGGAACTCCCTCACACAGCACAGAAAGGGCAGGAATTGTGGCCTGAAAATACCTTACCAAATCCAGGATGAACCTGCTCCTCTCCTGGCTGTACATCAGGCTTCTCTTGCAGCTGGTTGCTTGCAGACAAATTGTGAATGACATCCCTGCACATGGCCAGTGGCTGGACACTTGCTATTGCAACTATGCTCAAGAGTAGTTTGGTTTTAAGTAACTGTAGCAGCCTCTGAAAAGTCTGTCATGTCAAATAAACTAATAGAGCAAGTATCGGCTTTGTGATGCTTGACAATGTTTGCTTTTCTTAATTTAATTTTAAAAATAATAATCAAAAACCCACCCACACGGGCCCAGTTTCTCTTGTAACTCCTGACTGCTTTTTGTCGCTGTGACAGCATAAACCAGCTGTACTCTCTGCTGGAGCACTGAGCAGCCAGAGCATACCAATGAACCTGATCCCAGCACTTGGTTTACTCCCAGTAAGTTATTATTTTCTATTTGCCAAGACTAACTCAGCTATAAATACAGAACATAATCATCCTGCATGTGCTGTGGTACTTTTTAATCTTTGATCATATCTGCACCAGGAAAACTATTCTCTTTTCTCCACAGTAATTGTTGAATTCCATATGTCTGAATTCACCCATCTGCCACATAGTTATATGATTACTGAAGACACATTTGACATTAATATAAAGAACAAAGACTAAAAAATCATAGCTGAAGCTTTTTTCAATTAGTAGGGTCAAGGATCTCAAGGTTTCTATAGCTTGACTATATTTCTGAAGCATAAATATCTGGCAAACATCTATATGCATTTTTTGCCTCTTTGCATTAATATATATATATTTAATATTCTAATGCACAAAATAAAATTAGCATTAATGTTTTATTAACCTGTAGTCTTCAGACCTTTTTCAGTAATGACTGACAGCTACTCTGACATTTCTCTAACAGAGTATTCAACAAATGTTTTCTCCTGCCCAGAAAGCATCCAGCTTAATTACTTGTGCTTCACTTGGTGCCCATTCATTTGGGACACCTCTGTCCTTCCCTCCTCTCCCTTTCCTACCGTTTCAGTTACCATGTCACCTTGCCATCATCTCTGCCCTTTCCTTCCAGCTGTTTCTGGGCTGATCCTCTTCCTGGGGGCTCAGGATGCCGTATCCCTTTTCCCAAAGCAGCAACCTTCTTCTAAGGGGCAAGATTTCAGCGTGGTGGTGCTGGACATCTTCTTCCTGTCTGTTTCCATTAGCTCCTGACTGTCCCTACATTTCCCACAGGAAGGAAACAGCTCCCTTTCCTGTTGGGTGACACTACGGTTTCCAAAATACTGTGGAAAGAGGGTTGTTTGAAACGGCTGCTAATATGCAGTGGATTTAAGAATGTAACTCCTCAGAACCACATTGAAAATCCTGTTGTGGGATAGCCCTATGCCTTAAAAAACAACACAGGGTTGTTTGACCTGAGTTCTGGTTCAGCCTTGCAGTGGTATGACCTCTTGCTCAACCCTCACTGTATGGACTGTGCTTAGTAATTCAAGGGAAAGGTAAACTCACAGGCTGAAGAAATCCCATCAAATACTTGAAACAAACTGCCTCACCATTTTCTATTAGGAAAGCAAAAAGCCAAGTAAATATTTGAAGATCTTAAACTTATTGAAACAGAAACACACAGCCTGCTAGGAGAACCAGCACAGTCCAGGGTGATTTTGCTGCCAGCCATACAATGACTTGTCCATGGAGCAGCTGGATCTAGCCCTGGCTTTGCACAGAAAAAACATAACTTGTGAAGGAGCCCAAGCATAACTGAAAACAGTGAGATTTTCTTGCACTGTTTCCACATTAAGTAAACTGTGCTTTTAAACCCAGGAGCTAAGTTTGGGAACACTCACTCATTTGAACACAACCAGATGGGAAACAGCACAGACATGCTTTCCAGCAGGCAAGACGTATTTTTTAGCTCAGGGGTCTCTTGATGTTATGGGCATCCCTCCACAGAGTTTCTGTTAAGTTACTACTCAAAATAATTATTTCTTTTCCATGTTTTCGCTTAGGATACCAGAGCACATCAATGCTCAGTCACAGCTCTTCCTCTACAGGACCCTGGCACACACAGAAGAGAGGGGATCACAGATCCTTTTCCCTGTGGAAATAAAACTCTTGAATGCTATCCAGACCTAGCACAGCACATCACTGACTCAAATTAACTGTCCACAGCAAGCAGTGGCTGAGACATCTGGCCATCTGGCTGCTATGAGCAGCAAGTGGAATTAACTCCTTTTTTTCTCTTTTGTCCTCTCTGGAGATGATCAACATATTCATAGAGGAGGCAAGTGGCACTTCTTGCATTCCAAGAGTTTTTCCAGATCCCACCTCTGCTATACCTACTGCAAATCTATACATGAAGGAATTATATTCACAATTAATATTACTGTGAAAATCAAGTAGAAGTAAAAAAAGCAAATTAAAACATTAATTACAGCAATTGCCAATAAAAAAGTATGAAAATAAGTCTGCATTCTCTGAAAAATCTCATTACTTTAGAGCTGTGTCTGATACACATCTTCCCCAATATCAGACACATTTTTCAACAAAACAATGAGTTTTTCTTATTGCTGGCGACCTTAATCCAATGATCTGGACTTAGAATCACATACATTTGATAAAATATATTTTGTTGTATTAAATACATTATGTATCACTTAAGAACACAAGATTCTAGTACGTTTCTGCCCTTTTATAATATGTATCCAATACTTTATCCCAATAATCTATTCAAGTTTCAATAACTGACTTAACAAGTTTCACGTCCCAGTCTTAGTGCATCTTAGAAGATGGTGTCTCTGATATCAGAAAGGGCATAGCAGGGAATCTCAGTTTGTGCAAATGTGCCCAAATTGGGTATTTGTAAAGGTGTCTTTGGTCACCTTTCCTCTTGGTCATCATGTGAAAGATTGTTTGAGGATGCACAAGAAAGGCAGGGCAGAGCACAGGGCATCTTCAAAAATCTTTAAGTATTTTCTGTCCTGAGGCAGACAGGCTAGAAGTGCCAGGT
The DNA here is from genome assembly GCA_013397935.1 of Dasyornis broadbenti. NCBI lineage: Eukaryota > Metazoa > Chordata > Aves > Passeriformes > Dasyornithidae > Dasyornis > Dasyornis broadbenti. The sequence goes on along the minus strand of VZRN01000486.1, from coordinate 1,376,594 downwards.
GGGGTGGGATTCTCATGAAGAGGGTAAAATAAGGCCTATGCAAGGAGTTAAACGATCAGAGAGCAAGCAAAAATCTTACATAAAGGTTATGATTACCCCAAGCATACTTGCAATTACTCACAGTGTTGCAATACTGTTTCTGCTCACAGAGATTGAATCTGAAGCCAGACAAATTAATTGACACGCTTCACAAGATTAAGCCCAGAAAGTCCTTACTTGTGGTGCTTTAGAGTGTTCTCCAGCTAAAACCCTTTTACATCCAGCATTCAATAGTGATATTGAGTGATGGAGTATATCTCAGTCATTATTCTCATAAAGACAAATTAATAAACTTATTGAGCCATTCGACACAGCTCCTGTGTAGTCAAGCATTATGATGTGGAGATTGTTATATTGGTATCTTGACCAGTATACAAGCTGTTTAGAGAACTTTACTTTTCCTAAAGAATCAAAGATAAATCCAGAATTTCAAATGTCTATGAAGAAAATACAAGCCAGAAAAGGGGAAATAGTTCTTCACAACCTTTCACCAAAGGCACTAAATTTGTCGGGGCAGACTTTGTATAAACGTTATTCAATATTAAAAACAATACCTACAAAATCTATTCATATTATTATTTATGTTGTGTGTGACCTTTCTTTTGTCATTAAACACTGCAAAATAACAGCTTTTAATAGAGACAGCCCAAGTATGAGCTGATATATAGCTGACAGTCTCCAGAGGATAGCTGCTTGCCTCAGCTCCTGACACTAATGCAAATTTTCAACATGCATCTGTCAGAGAAAAAAAGATAAAATCCATACACAATACAATGTTCAAGAAATGCGCTGGCATCTATTTAATTTGAAGTTATTTTGCTCATTATTTCTTTTCATAGACTAGTGTACAAAAGAAATGTTGCCAAATTACCCTAAAAGTAAAATAAATCTGGGCTGTTCTTCCTCATTTATATAATTAGCCACTGACATTCAGTAAAATGTAGTTGTTTAACCTGTCTGAAAAACAAGGAAACATTTTCTTATCATATCTGTCTGTGTGATCACAGACCCTGAATATACCATATTTATTCCAAGCTATATTGTATCACCTACCATCTAAGCTTTTCCAAAATCTGGCTTGAGTTTCTGACAAAAAACACGACTGTGAAAATTATAAAAACAGAAAACAAAATAAACGTTCTTTCTTTCCTTTTTCAGTATCTTTTAATGTCTTTGGCAGGTTGGGGATAGTAGTATTAGGGTCACTTCACTTCTTGCTACTTGTTTCTGGCATGCTTGTAACATTTTGTGATAGCCTTTTCATCAGAGAGAAAACACTTCTGAGTTTAGCAGAAAAATAAGAGAAGAATCAACAAAAATCTGGACATAATCTGTCTTCATTGTGTTATAAAGTAGCCAAATATTTTTTTCCTATTCTGTCACTATTTTGTCTTCCAGTGTTTATAAAACCTTTATGTGTCTCGCTCTCTAAAAATGCTTTTTAAAAATCAGTAAGACTAAAGTGAATTTTTACTACAAAACACCCTTTTAGTAAAACTGTTCAAAATTGCAGAAAAGACAAGAATTATCTTGTCATGATATATTCTCTGGGAATTAGTTATTGTCTAGTGATAACATTTGTGCAGCTTCCACAGTTCACAGAGTTTACTGCATTAGGCTGTTTCTATACTTAACTGACTACCACAAAAGAATTCTTTAGCCAAAGGAAATGAAAGTAACTCCCAATACAAAGGCTGCCTTCTAGTTTAAAGGAGTGTATTTTGATGTGATTTTGTTTTTCACTTGCTTTGCCCAGTGCTGTATTATAGTAAATAATGCAATGATGTTCTGCAGCTCTGAAGCTCATACAGGCCAGACTCTTTACTCAAATAAATGCTTCTGCTGAACAGCTTATTCATTGAAGAAATGCCATGAAGCCTTTTCTTTGCTGTAGATTTTAACAATATAATTTTATAAACCTTGTTGGCTTAAAGGCAATGATTTGATAAGGTACTCTTGGCCAGTCTAAATGAGACTATAATTTAAATGTAGTCTAGTATTTATACTAGGTTACAAATTCTGTAAAGGCTTGCAAGTGCAGCCCAGCTCACAAAGAGAGGAAGGTAAAACTCTACAGCATACATTATGATAAGCTACCATGGTAACAAACATAGGGCAAAGACCTGTGAAAAACTGATTTGAGTCCTTGAATATCTAAGATCCAATCATGAAAAAAGGTAAGTGCATTTTCAGTACCTCATATTTATAAATACAGTTATTTATCTTATTTTTATTTTTGTTTTAAAATTTGAATTGGAATCAAATATTTATATTTTCAATATTGATAATTACAAACCAAATAATTAGGATTACTCTTGGAGAAGGTCCATATAGGGTGAACATTTGGCTAAATCCACTTGATGGTAAGCTCTCTGAATCTGTGGAATATTTTTCCAGTCTGAAATTAATCCAGGTCTGCCTTATGGCATATTTTAAGCTAAATAAGATAGCATTAAGTCTATTCTGAAACTTTCCAAATACTGAATGACTGAATATATAGCTCATGAAAAAGTCTTTTGCAGAGATTTATGGCAACCAATCTTTTTTAATTATTATGATTTTTTTACAGTGAAGATATCATAAAAAAATTGTTTCAGCCTGTATCCAAGATTCAGTTTCTGGCTGCAGTGTTTTTTATATTCACAGAAGGAAAAAAGAAAGCAATTATCGCCAATAAAAAATAGTTATTGCATTTGAAGTCTATATTTGCCAAAGCAGGAATTTTCCTTCTGCTCATTTTGGGAAGTTCTTTCTAAGTCAATGATAGAAAGTCCCAATAGTTTTCCTGGTGATCTTTGTAGCTGGTTACACATGTGTTATAGTGAAGAATTTGGGGCTTTAAGGGCCACATGTTACAACAAAGAGCTCCCAAATCTTTTTGTTCATGAGTGTGAAGAAACAGGGAAATTTACAGACGATGATGCATCTGGTAGACTTACACTGAAAAAACCAGCAGAATGTTTCCTTAAAGCAGTCTCTGAGCAGCAGATGTAGAGGTAGGACTCAGTAATTATATTTAATTTAATTTAGACTGGTATATGAGTCAATTACTCACAAATCCAGCAATGAACAATTGAGGAAATGTGAAAGAAAATAATTCCACAAATCTGTGTTCTTTTTCTCTGATTATGGAATATAGGAGATCAAAGTACTAAACTGATATAAATTATCATAACTTAATTGAAATTAATGGTTTTATGCTCATTCCATCATTTGAGACTGAAGTAGCTGGCAATGCATTGGAAGCAGCTAAATTTGCAGAAAAAGCATAGTTTTATTAATATGTTTTCAACACATAAATCACAACACTCCTTCTTGGTTATATGGAGCACAAATCAAGTTACTGAAACATACAGTGCTGTTACTGAGAACAATTTAAACAAGGTTGATTTTCCTGACAGTTTAAATATAATTGTTCCAGTTTATAGAAACGAGAAAATATTTACCATAATCTCAGCTACTGCAGTGCCTGTGACTCTGTTAAAACTCAGCACTTGTTGCGATGGCTCTGCTTGTTTCAGCCTTTAGTGAATGTTTAGTTGAGTTCATTTCTATTGCACCACATGGCTACACAGTACACACTGAAATGCATTTCCTGTAGTCTTCTAACAAAGCAAGTGCACGGTTTAGTAGTGATTGTAGCCAACAGGAATCTCATACCCAGGGGTGAATTCTTAATTGAGACGCTGGCTCATATTTTACATTACTGAAATGATTTCGTCCTCTCAGGGCTGCTCCAAAGGAGAGGTCTGAGGGAAGTTCTGTATATTGCAGAGAATGTTCATCACCAGTCTAACAGTTGATACTAGAAACTTGACTTTTTGCCCTTCTATTTACGGACATAAAGAAATGCTTCATTTAGCCCCATCAGTGTTTCAACCTAGAACCAGCAACTGCTTTTCCAGAGGAGCACAGTCTCCTTTGCCCTGTAAAAGAGTGAGGAGTACAAATACAGACATATTGCAGCAGGCATTTTACTCCCCTGGTAGGATCACTATAGCTCAGATTATATGCCAATAAAAATTTGCTTGAACCTAACATCAAACAAATTTCAAATTTCCAGCCCAGATGTGTATTTCAGCGCTTGCTCTTTGCATTCAGAACATCAAACGTTTGCACACAATAAAAATTTCCAATAATGTTGTTTGAAATATGCTGAAAATTTCCAAACATGCAGAGAAAAAGAAATCTTCCGGTTCAGTCTAGGGCTGATGCACAAAATTTCATTTGAAGTATGTTAAATTGCAATTCAGGACATGAAGTGCAAGCCACCTCATCAAACTCTCTCTCTGCATTAGTATGCTCATTTCAGAGCATATAGCATAACATTGTTCAGGAGGGAATTCTTCATTATGTTCTGGGCTGTGTAGTCCCCTGAGCAGTTCAGCTCAAAGGGAAAAGTGCACTCCCAAACAACACCATGGGAATTGCTAGGAAATACCATTTAATTTAAGCATTTCCAATTAACTACCCAATTCAAAGTTTTTGGAATTGGGTTGAAATAAAACATCCTTTTTATTTTCTCAGTGTAAAAGCCTAGACCTTGGCAAAACAGCAGTTGCATTTTCTGTCTTTATTTTTAAGAGATAGAGTAACAATGTTTACTTTCTTCCTACCTGTATTAGGACATTAAATTTCATTGTGGGGAGTAGAACCCTGCTATACATTTAAAGAATAACGTAATCCAAAACTGCCCTTTATTTTTCCCATTTGACATCTTAAAAAGTGCAATGAAAAAGCAATGCAAGTCAGGCATTCAACTTAATACAGATGTGTCTGTAAAAACCAAGTGCTAGGAAAATTTGGCCTCTGCTATAAAGAGCTCATTCACTTCCATTAATCATAATTTTAGAGTACAATTCTACTTTTTTCACCATTTTAATGACTATTGTTATTTTGCCTCTGAACATACCAGTCATTTCCGGTGTTGTGAGCAAAAACAAAGGGAAGGCTTAAATCTGAAGACACCTACTCCAGTCAGCAGAGATCTACAAAACAACCAGTCTGTCCCCAAACTCCAAGCTGCACTTTAAAGCTTTGACTGATCTAGGCAGGTTTTGTCTAGTTAAAAAGCAGTTGGAATTTTTTTGGTTTTCCATTTTCATTTCTCTTATATTGTCCATTTCCATCTTTGGTGCACGTATCTGTACTACCTCACCTCTGTTTAGATACAGGGAACTTGGTGTCACGTTAGTTCATTGTCATGAGATGTTGCTGTTGTGGTTCCTGAGCCTCTTTTTTCACCATGTTCAGCAAATCCTGCCCACTGGGGAAAACTGAAATTACAGGAAGTCTCTGACACTCCCCATGGAACATTATTGAGCTTGAAGAGGAAAAGATATTTTCCACCCCATATTGACAGGCAGAAGTGCTATAGATAATACTTTCATTAGTAAATGCATTAAAATTAATATGAAGCATCCAGCTCTATCTCAGGAAACATTCACAGTCTTTAATAAACAATTACTTGCTCCTGAATCAAGCTAAATACAAATTTAGCTTTCTGTGAGAATGAGGAATTAGGACTATGTGCCAGTTTTCAGACTGAGTCAGAAGGAAAGTAGATATTATCTCAAAACACCTTATGTAACTTAGTAACACATTAACTAAAAGCTTAGGTTTCTACATCAAACCTGTCTTTTCACAATAGTGGCCCTCTGCTAGATCTAGCTTTAACAGATGAAATTTGGAAGGAGAATTTCACAGTTTGTTCTCACCCTAGATCATGCATAGCAAGATGCATAGTAATACCAACATCCGTTAATTATTTAGAGACTGCCGTTTGTGATCTTGAAGCTCATCAAATTGTGTGTGGATTTGATAGTCCCATTTTTTCGGTTGCAGACATTGCAATAAAACTTTATCTTCACCTATTAACAACAGAACTACCTTTATGGCTCAGGTCTTTTAACTTCCTCTGCCACAAATTCTTACTCATTTCCTGCCTAAATAATACAAATATGCTACTTTTAAGAACTTGTTTGTTTAACAAATGTTATGTTTTATGAAATTATTAAAAATACTTCTATATTTTACTTATTTCTAGCTTATATCTACATGCATTTCCAGGTAGTTAAGACAGTTACAATAGTTAACTTTCATACTGAACAAAAATAACTTTTTCTCTCTCTGACTTTTTAATTTCTTACATTTTAGAGAAGAAAATAACAGAAGTTTTTTCCAAATCCTTCACACTTCTGAAAATAAACAATTTTGGATGACATTTCAAATGACAAATGAAGTTACAAAATTGATGAACATTCTTGCAGCTATTGCCAGCTTTTCTGGCAGAAAAGAAAAAAAGCATTTTTGCACAGATTGTGTATTTTTGTCTCTGTTTAGATTACAGTGGGTGTAGAATAATAATAAATCAAAGTGATAAAAAGACAAAAATAGGGCACAGCAATAAAGCGAGGACAACACAAGAACTACGTGGCAATTTTTAAAATTGCCCTGAATTAAAATTTAGGTTTCTATTACTCTATTGACCATATCTGCAGATGTTTCATTAATAGTAAAATGCAATCTGATGGCTCTACATTATGAAAATTATTGATTCATACCAATACCTCAGATTTTCTCCTGACTGGGCTGTATTCCCCAGCTACTCCTCTTAGACATGCCCGGTCAAATTAGCGGGACAAATATATGGGTACTGTCAGTTCCCCACAGTGTTGTGTTACCGTTATGGTGAATTAATATATTTATGAAAATAACTATGTAAGTTTCACAGGAGAAGATACATTCTTACGTTGAATGTCTTCTAAACCTACTGGATGTCTTTGGAAGTAAGGCAGCAGTAGATGTGCTTTACTGTGTGATTAGCTTCTCAATTGTTTCAGAAAGATAAATAAATTTAGCCCATTAGCACCGGGCTCCAAATATACCTTCCTGAGCCTCAGGGAAGCTTCCTTTGGTTTAAATCACCCTGCATCTCACTTTAGGTTCTGTCCAATATAAAACCAGCAGATCACAGTCTGTTGGTAGGTAGAAAAATGTCAATACTATAAAATATATTGGGGAAACACATAGTGGGAGGAGCTGGGATGGTCATAGGATGGATTTGTTATGGCTGGGAAAGGGCACGGGTGTAACAGAAAGTAGCATGTGAAGGAGACCATGCAGACTCTAAATTCCTCCTTACTGGCAATGATCAGCACAATTTCCTCCTTCCGACAGAGCACGGAGAGAAAAAGGCAGGGGCTCTCACCTTCTCCAAGCACCTACAACCCTATCCCCAGGCCTCCCTCAGACACCCTTTCCTGTCAAAAAGCTCCAAAGACATCCAACAGCCACTGGAGACACTGGCCCCTATCCCCTCTCTGATCAATCCTTTAGGTTTATTCAGTACTTAGTCTCCAGCATATATTTGATAATGTGTAGAACACTGAACTTGTTATGAAAAGATTACAAAGGCTTGTTATCCTTCCCTCCGTCTTTAACACTTTTGAAAAACTGGGTGTACATCTGCTTGTAACAGTGGCTCAAGAATTTCAAAATGTGTATTAAGGGCTTCTTATGTACCTTACCCCCTTTTGTCATCACACAAACAGCACCTTTCACAGGACAGCCACAAAGCACTTCCTGAAAGGAGGAAGAATTCTACAGTCACTGTTAAAAGGAGAACAGTTTCAATTTCCATCCTTTGTGTTCTTTTCTGGAGTGTCAGCAAGGTAAAAATTTACTGTATACAACTGTTGCGCAATATTGTACACAAAATTTCTTTCAGTAAAAGCACTAGAATGTGAAGCCCAGAATGAAGGCAGGAGCTAAGATATAGTTAAGGTGTGTTCACAGGTAAGATCTGGCATCAAAACATTTGTTAGCCTCAGGAGACTGCTATTGATAAAAATTACAGTGAAAGCCCCAAAGAATGATCACAACTCTCTACACAGACATAAATAGCAATTCATAAAGCAGAGTTTATTATATAAGCAAATATTATCAATGCATAGCAAGTAAGGATTACACAGTAGCATAGATTGCAATAATTTAAAAATAGTCATTTTTGGCTCAGGGTTATGGAGCCAAGCTTTGTGGACCATGTGGAGTTTTGGATCTGTAGCCCATAGAAAGCCAACATGGATGCAAATGGTCAGAACACACCAGTAAATCAGGGCACCCATCTTGTTATCAACCCTGCTCGAGATTCCTGAGTATCCATCATAAACTAGATCACTATTCAAACAAATAGGCTACCACAAGGAGCAGGAAGTCTGGCATATTTACTAAAAGATTACTTAAGGGTATATGTATTGCAGATATCATGAGTGTAAAGAAAATGATAGAAATTACTTAGTCTCTAATCAAACATATTCACTAAATACCAGACTTATCCATTTGTTTCAAAGCACATTAACAGAGAAAATGAAAGGCTAAAAGAATTGAAAATATTCTGTTTAAAGCACTAAAGGGGAAAATATATAATCTTTTTTGCAGACAAATGTTACCTGTTCTGATTTAAAAACAGCTGAAACAGTCACGTATACATAATGAAAAAAAAAAAAACAAGGAAGCAGACTGTGGTGCATTGTCCAAGTGTTATGTTGTCTATTATAAAGTGAAAGCTATACCAAACTTGCTAGATAATTTTGAAGGCTCTCTTGATTAGGTGTACCCATCACTACTTACCAATCTCAATTAAACAAGTCCTGAATAGTGACTTCTACAAAATTCCTTTAATTTTATTTCTCAAGTATGCTTCTAGCAATGCATCCTTTTTACCTCACTCGTTTGCCTTTCTACCCCCTAACTACTTTACACCAAGTAAAAAACAAAGATCTTTGTCTGCAGATGTTACAAGTTACCTTTATATTTATTATTATTTAAGCCATTCCACTGAGTTAGTCCAAAGTTCTTTAGTGTGCTGAATTATTATTTAAAGAGCACTGGGAGAACTTTGCAGCAGCAGGTATTAAGCAGATGTAGACTGGCAGAGCTCCCCAGCATGATTCATGTCAGCTGAACCTCTCTTCATGTGTGCTTAAAATAGTCTCAAAAGCCTGAAAACACATATTGAATGCTTTCTTAAAATGTGACTCCACTTTTGATCCCATTGAAGCAGAAGCTTATCTGATCCTTCTGAATCTGCATAACAAGTTTTCTCATTAAGCTCTCTAGCTCTGCAAACATCATCAGTGTTATCATTAAGAGCACAGCCTTTCTCACAGTACTTAGGAACTTTCTTTGCTAAAATCAGGAAGGGAGGTACTATGAAAAAGGAAAATAACACAAAATAGGGAAAGTGACTCACAATATATTGAGTTCTTAAAAGGTCTTAGATGAAATGATAATAATAATAGCCTTCACTTTCCAATAACAGAACCAAACCTTTCCTTTAGCCTCAGACTGAATTTATTTCATGTCTGGATTTCTGGATCACTGCAACCTACTCCATCTGCTCTAGTATGTACGGCCTGATGACTTTGCTATGCTATGGAAACATATACAGCCCTGTAGAATTTTGCAGAGCTATTAGAGCAAAATATTAGTCAAAGGAGATATTCCTTCAGTCTTCCTTTTTTTTTGGTTTTTCCTCGCATGCTGTAATTGACATCTCATTTGAACTTGAGCAGAGTGAGTTAAAGGCTACTTGATTGCCTTGTTTTCATGGACAACTGTGTTAGAAGGATCAATCAATAGGGTCTTCTGTGTCTTTTGACAGATATGTTAGCAAGGTTAAAGACATGAAGAGAGCAGGTAGCTAGATATCACAAAAATGGATTTAAATACAGAAGTTTCAAATACATCATTTTATAAAAGGTTGGGGTTTTATTTAATTTTGGTTTGGTTTGTTTTTTTCTTAACTAGTCACTTGCACTACTTTGTTGGAGTGCTACAAGATTTCCTGTGGTGTTTATTCTAACTGAAATTGGGGTCTCTCACATGAATACCTAAAGCGCAGTTCTTGAGAAAAATCTGGATCAATCTGTTTTGGGAAATTGCCAATGTACTGAAGCCAGCACCTGAAACGAATGGTCTCTCTTCTGTCACTGCTGCAACAACTCTTAGCTGTGCCTTCACGAGGAGGCAAGACCCAGGCAGCCAGTCTTGGATCAGTAGTTTCCAAGATTTCTTTTCTCAGATCTCCTCCACGGGAAGAGACTTTTCTCCTTATCTACCATGTTATTTGTACTTTCAAGCACCACAATGACCTCACTTTCACAAATTATTGAGGAGTTCAAAAGTCCTTTGATTTTCTGTTCTTCGGCGTAATTGCAATTTCCTAGCCTTATGTACTTTAAATAGATAGCAGATCATTTAAGCACCTACATAACTTTAAGCACAAGGCATTGCCTGGGTCTAAAGGAACTACCAGAAGGTATAAATACCTATGTGAGTGTCCTGAGGATTTAGGATTTGTGACTTCATGCCTGGAAGTACGTAGACATTGCCTTTTCAGCTGGCAAGGATGAATCCACAGCTGCTTAGACCCGGCCAGGCGGAAACAGGAGGTCCAAGGATGCATGTTTGAACTCCTATCCTGCTCTCTCAGAAGGGGTCCTGACTCAAAACCAGATATCACATGCACAGGAAACAGCCACAAAGTTCCAAGGCTCTGCTGAATCCTCTGTAGTGCCTGATACCAAACAAGCTTCACTCACCTATGCACTCAGCCTGGCACAGGGCAGGAAAGGTTTTTTATGATGTTACACAGCCACCAGAGAAGAGCCAGGTGACAACAGAGCTGAGTCTCTGCAACACCTATCACAAAAGCCCCTGGGTCAGTAACAGGGGCTCCTAGACACCACTGTAACACACACCAAAATCTGCACCACAGCGCCTTGTATCTCAGCACACAAAGCCAAAATGTGGCTGTGCATTTTCTCATGGCAAACTCAGCTGTATCTGTCAGAGCAGTGCAGAACCTACACTCATCTGGAAAATAGCAAAACGTTGGAGACACAAAAGTGCCTGCACTTCTCACATTTCTCTGAAAACTTCCATCAATCACTCTGCTGCCTAAGCCTTAAGGATTTGCTGCTGGCTAAGAAAGAAAAATTTCTACAGTAAGGTGATGACGATAAAGGAAAAAGATCTTAAGTGGGAGAGAAAAAATGCATTTAGAAACTAAAAACAACTTGCAACTTGTGCTGTTTGGAAGAGAGACATTCCTCTCCTGAGCCTCAAGTTTTTTATGGGTTAGAGCCAGGACATGAAAATTATAATCTGTCTCCTCTCTTCTAGTTCCCATCTGTGAGTCATCACAAGAGATCTGCAGATCAATTCCACTTACAAAGGTGCTCTTCAGCTTTTGGGACAGATCCTCTGGAGGATCCAGACCCAAAGGGCTCTGTAATGAATGACTACAAAGTCTTCAGAAGGGATATGCAAGGAAGGAAAAGTGGTGAGTTAATCCTGTATGTTAGAAAGCGTTTCAATTGCCTGGAGCTTTATGATGAGGATGATGGAGTGTTTATGCATAAAACAGGAGGAAGGCCAACAAGGCAGGTATCGTGGTGAAAGTCTGTTATAGACCATCCAACCTGGTGAACAGGCAGATGATATATTCCATAAGAAGCTGGGAGAAGTCTCATAATTGCCACAAGAACTCCTTGTTCTCGTGGGGAACTTACCAGGTGTGTGCTGGAAATAGCATAAAGCAGAGAGGAAACAGTCCAGGAAGTTCCCGGAGCGTGTGAAAGATGCCACAGCCTGACACAGCCAATGAGTGAGACAGCCAGGGAAGGTGTCCCACTCTGGACCTGTTGCTTGTGAAGAGAGAAGGACTGGTGGGTGATGGGACAGTTGGAGGCTGTCTTGGGCACAGCTACAGTGAAATGGGAAGAGAATCTTGGAAAAGTAAGGAGAGCAGTCGGCAGAACTGTTCACTTGTACTTCTGTACAGGGCAGACTTCGGCCTGTGTAGGAAACTGGTTGACAGAGTCCCTTGCCCTCAACTTCCACCAGAGAAGGTTTAGATTGGGTATTAGGAAAATTTTCTTCACCGAAAGAGTTGACAAGCATTGAAACAGGCTTCCAAGGGAAGTGTTTGAATCACCATCGCTGGAGGTATTTAAAAGACATGTAGGTGTGGCACCTGGGGACATGGTTTAATGGTGGACTTGTCACTGCTGGGTCAGTGGCTGTAACTGATGATCTTAAGGGTCTTCTGCAAGTGAAACAGCCCTGTGATACTGTGAGGAGAGGAGAAGGTGATCATACTTGCCTACTCATGTTTGCACAACTCACCTCAGCAGTCACAATCTATCTTCCACTTCTGCAGCCTCAGAAGAGGAAGATGGACCATTCAGAGAGCCCAGACTGCAACAGACTTCCCAGATTCATCTGATCCTTCCTCTCCATAGAAGTGTAAATCATTTTTAGTGATCAATAACCTTCTAACTTCACTTTTGTAACTTAATTAGTGCTATACAGAGTATAAGTACTTTTTTTTGATACAGTGAGCACTCTTTACTACTTCTAAGGTAGATGACTAAAGAGAGTGGGAAAGCTCTCACAAGTAACTGAAAACTGTAATAATATAGCAATTTTTACAAATTTTTATACATAAACTAACCCATACTCATGAAGAATTGATTCCATATGCTTGTCTTCAAAGGTTCATGCTTTGTTTAAAGCAGAATAAGGAATAGAAGAAAATTGGCTATTCTCATTATGGCATCATATTTACTTTGTGAAAGAGACACAAAATTCCTTATCTATCCAAAAAAATTAAAACCAAAAAGGATTATGTAACATATTCTGAGTAGTAATAAAAATGGCCATTTATCATATTTCACTTTTCATCAATACGTTTTAGGGTCAGACTTGCTTTTCCAAAAGAGAAAATAAGGCACAAAAAATGGAGTGACTTCCCAGGGTGATCCATCAGGCTGACACAGATTTGGAAATAAATCCAAGTTTCCTGAATCCCAGCCCAGTGTTTTGTCCTTAGCAGTGAATGATTGGATATCTTAACCACCAAAGGACAACTTTACCCAATCATTCGCATGTCTCTGAAACCAAAGGAAAACACTAGGTATTTGCAGTTCAGTGGTCTCTGCAGAGTCTGACATTTCAAGTGTTTGTAAAGTAATTTTTAATGCAAATTAGTGATGACCAAGAGCGAAATAGCTGGCCTCCATAATTAGTTGAAATAAAATTTGCCACTCAGATGCTTTCCTACATATTAATATGGTTTTGAAGTTTTCCCTCTGGAGGCTTGTTCTCATGAGGCTTAGTTATCTAGACACTTTTTCATAGAAACATTTTAATTCAATAATACTTTGAGTGCAAAAACAGATTTGACAAATGAAACATCTGTGTGAAATATACAAATTAAATTGCACATGGAAAAGGCAAATCTGAGGCTCTCTGAGAAGAGATTATAACAGCAGTATCATTTCAAATATAGCACTGATGAAACTTTTGGAAAAGTATCCTTCCTTTCTTCATGAAAAGGTAACTTTTAGGCAGATATCTATGCAATTTTAAAGACTGGAGACTCAATTTCTGTACCGAGTAATTACTGGATAACAAAAGTATAATCACTGTCTGGACCATTAAACTTTGGCAAAGGTGACTGAAATGACATCAGAGGAACGAAGGACCTGTTTAGAGCAGGGATATTAAGCAGCAGTAATTAAGTAACACAGGGAGAGTGGGAGTCCCAAGAGAACATGATGCAATGGCAATTTTCGTTACACATCTCAATTACTTCTTTACACTTTCACTTTCTGCAGCAAAAATCTACCACTGTTTCAGATCTTCAGAAGCCTGAAGCACTACACAGATGTCCTGAGCCCTTTTTCTGGTTCTGAGACCAGGTGGCAAGGTATAATCATATCCACCCTGGAATGGTAAACTTGCCCTGGAACTAGGATGGCCATATCCAAACTGCCCAGAGTTAATAGTTTGTCCTATATTAATTCTCGAACTATCCCAGGAATTACCCATAAGATTGCTTATGCACCACAGCTATGCATGGGACTGTTTGAACAGTTTAACAGTGCAGGCAGCCTAATTCTGCACCTCTGCCTTTACCCTGGCACTGTTTATTTACTAGTTAAAACAGAGCCAATAATGACCTCCTAACAAAAAGAAAATGCTTGTCAGGTGCGATGGACAAAGAAAGAATGGATAAAGGATAAATAGAGGATGGCACATGGAGAGGGAAGATAGGGCCAAAGTTCTTAACTGGGAAAGCAGGGAGCTAGCAGTGTTGTAGATAAATGTGAGCAACTTAAGAAGAGAGGATGCTGCAATAGTCAAGTTACAAAAGGCTGAGGAATAGAGTTATTGAAATGTATGGAGCAGCATCCGCGTTTTAGAGCTACTAGGCAAGAGGAAACTTTGAAGTTCAAGTCAGCCCTGGGCAGGGGCTCAGTTGAGAACAATTCTGAGATCCAAGAAATGTGGTGCTGTTCTCAGTGAGCAGAAAGGAAGTAGCAGGGAGGGATAAGGAGACAGTGTACTCTTGATTTTGATTATGCATCACTAAGCTGGATCCCCAGAAAGTAGAGGCAAGCACACAGCCTTAAATTCATCTGCCTAGGCTTGGATACCTGAATACCTGACAGAGTCTCCCAGAAGTTACTAGCTGGGAAGGAAGCCTACAGTTTATCTTCCAGGTCATCCAGGATGTACATTCAACAGTCAGAAAAGAGCCACGGAGGTTGAAAGAGAAGCTAAAGTGTCTAAAGGTGTCTGGATGGAGAACCACCATAGTAACACACATTAAACTGATCATCCCTGTCCTATTGATGTGCTGGCGAGTCACAGCTTCAGCACATCCAAGCCCAGGAGTCACTAGTGCATGCTAAATTCATTCAGGCTGCCCTCTTGGCCAAGCATTTGCGGTTAGATGTGCTGCAGTCCTGCAAGCCCAAGAGCACAGAAGCTACTAAGAACACCAAAGAGTCTCTGAGAAATGGGTTCAGAGAATCTCCACCCAATCATCATCTAAAGGACTGTGGAGGAAGGCCACAATGTCTGTTATAGTACTCTAGCCAGCAGGATATGGCAACCAGAAAAGAGCCTGGGAAACTACTTTGTTGTTTATAGGAGCAGTCAAACCAGGAAAAACTTAACGCCCACAGCATAAACACAGTCACGCTTTCACACGACAGCACACGAATGCTTTTACACTTAGACATGACTCACATGCTGTTATTCATCTAGAAAACCAAATTTTCAGAGGCATACTGCTCTTACTGCCTACATCGAAAGGAGCAAGTTCATTGATGCCAGCATCTTGGTACATAATCACTGCCTAACCGCTGGGAGACAACTTGACGTTTCTGGTGAGTCAGGGACCATTTCCACTAGGTCATCTGGGTACAGCCCCTTTCTTTTGGATGTTTCAAAGATATAGGCACAGTCAAAACGTTCTGGTTGGTTTCAAGGGCAAAGAACGGGTTCTGTTACTGCTCACTGTTCTATTCCAGGTGTATCCATTCTGGGATGAATATCAGTTTTGCGACTAGCAATTTTGCTGTTTCTTAACAGAAGTCTAAAGTAGACCAACTTCATACTGGTGGTTAAAGTTATCACTTTGAAGAGTGATGTGGGTAATATGATACATTCAGTTGGCCAACAGTTGACACTTTGCGTTTCTGTGAATACTGTAATATATACACAAATATTTGGGGGAAAAAAATACATTTTAACATTTGGCTTTGCCTGGCAAAGTGTGATGCAATTTAGTGTGTGTTTTACTGCCTTTCCCCATACTGACTGATAATCACATGGACACGCAGCATCCTGGGGATTTCATTTGTCAAGAATGTTCCTACGGAAAATGATCTAAAGGATTAAGAAACTCCTGGAAGCTCTTCACTCACTAAGGTGCCAAAAGAAGACAGGAGATTTGAAAGCTGAATCCTGAAAGTGTTCATGCTGGCAGCCAGCATATGACTCAAAGTTTGCTATTATCTTTTCTCTCAACATGGAGACACAGCCCTGTAAGGATTTAAAGAGCACAGTTGCCTATCTCAAGCACTGTTTAGGCCAGGAGAACTTTGCAATATGACAAGCACAGAATGAAGCAACAGGATGGCATTAACTCTAGGCCTGGAAGAGATGAGATCTAGTTAGCACATCCTTACAAAATGTGTAATGCATCCTTACAAAAACTCCCCCTTGGCAAACTCTGTAAAGAAGCAACTGCTCATGTGCATATCACCAGTCAAACAAAGATCAAACCAAGGTATGGGACAGATGGCATCTGTGACCACCACTGAATCCCACTCCCCAAGTACGGTCTGAAACTTGGACTGTAAGCTAATCCACCACAACAGGAACTTGAAATAAGATAAAGTTCCATTGTCTAGATGTTATCTCAGGCCTAGGAAGAGGTTAACAAAGATGGGGAAGAAGAATGAGGAGGCAGCTCCCACCAAGCAGATCACAACAAGCCCTCATGCTCTACTAAACCAGAAGTGACTACCAGGTCTCTTTAACACTTGCTTCTAATCAATGCACCCTTTCATACAGTTATTTATTGACTACAGCCACCAATAATGTTAGGAGTAGCTGTGGCCTGATTCTGTCACATCTAAATTAATATCTTTAGAGGTGTTTTGATAAAAATCTTGATGGTGATAATATTTCTAAGGCTGGAGTGTGCTGCAGTGCATATGTACATATAAGAGTTACAATTTTGCTCCTGCTTATCACAGTTTTAAGCCTTGAAGGGCTTTGCTCTCTGGTAGCTGTTTTCCACACTATTCATCATCAGTCATTCTGCTAGAGAGGAACAACAGACACCCTGTCCTTTCATGGGCAGCTCTGTGCTACTTTGAAGTGTTTCACAGTTCTGTGCTTACCTTCTGAAAAAAAAAGTCTGATTTAAAAAACTTGATACACATTCTAATGCTATTGATTGCACCGGTATTTATTTGTGCTTATAAATATCTGCAGTAAAAAAATTGGAGATGGATCTAAACTTCTCCTCAGAAACTGGTGAAAATTAAGATTAACCCAAGTCTTACAATAAATAATGTATCACTCACTACCCTTTAGGAAAATAAGGTGACTTGGTTCAAAAAACTCATGTATTTTATATTTTGCTCTAAGAAAAGCACTATTATTTATACTGAAATAATGGTAATAAAGAAGCTTTCAGGTGGCCAAGGAGGGATTTTATGGCTCCAAGGCTTATTTATAATAACTATTATTTATTGCCCCTTTAAAAAGCTTTTATACAACTATCATGCCTGAATTTTCTCAAAGAGCAACATAACCATAAATATTTTCTGCCCTTTAATGTACATTTGGGATGAAGTTGCTGCAAATGCAGATACTATCTCAGCATCTTTACACTCCCTGACCCCATTCCTTCCCCTCCCTAGGTCCCTCATTGCATATGCACAGGACCTTTTCAGTGGAAGAGTTTCCCCACTGCAGAGTGCTTTGGTGACACAGAAATGTTTTAGGGCAAGAAAGGAGGCAAATCAGAAAATGAGTTTTGACCTGTAGTGTTTTGACCTGGATACAATAAGCCCCCATACGTGAAATGAAGCAGCAGTCCTGAGAAAGTACTTTAGTCTGATTTCAAGTTTGGGTGGGTTTCAACCTCCTCCGTCCCAGGAAGTTAGATTCCTAAAGATTGTCCCTGCTCTACACAGGCAAGGCTGGCTAAGCCTCTTTGTATTTAAAATAATAAATCAAGATCATATTTACTGTCACGTCATGGTTTAACAAGTAGTTAAATTCTCACCTATGTTTCTACAGACATAATTCCTTGCTTAAATGGTATTGCTTTGTCTGGAATGGGAGGATGGTCCAGTTTTCTCTCATGTGCTATACCTCATATGACCAGCCTGCAGGCTGATTGGAATGCACAGAATTAAAATGTGCTGGTCCAAATCCATTCTCCAACAGTCCATTAAGAAAGGAGAGATAGGGCAAATATCTGCTCACCACACAGCAGATTGTTTTCTTACTATTTGCAGTCAAACTATAACCTCAGATAAGGGTACTTCTGTCTACCAATTGTACAGACACTCTCACAGCTCAAGGGCAGCTCTCCTATTAGCCATAACATAACAGACAGAGCTTTCTAAACATTCATGTATTTTCTGCTCAAAATGGGAATCAAATTGAAATAGCAGTGTCACAACAGACCAATGACTCCGTACTAAGGACACCAAAAAACCACAGTGACTAATAGCAGTGAGAGAATAAACCCCTCTAAATTCAGAAACTATTTCATTCCTCTCTGACTCACCACTATCTTGTTTTCAGGTTATTTATTTGCATTTATGACCAGAAATTAGAAAACCATAAGAATTAACTGGAAAAACAGGCCTGCAAAGAACCAGGTGAGTCACCATGCTTTTTCTTCCATAATCAACAGTTATTTTGTCATAGTTTTTAAGTCTATATAATTCCAGAAGTATAGCCATTCCCCTCCCATACACACAGGGACGATGGTATTCATCATCCACAGTGTGCAAGTCAAGCCCTCAGTGACTGCAATGCACAATGGAAGGAGAGATTCAGAGGCTGTAATAGGGGCTGCTGCTTCCTGAGGCTGCAAAGTGAGATGAGGCATCACCTCCTCCCTAGTATCATGCTTATTCCAGACAGGAAGAAAAAATAAAGAAACCTGATAGAAAAAATTTTATGTATTCCTGTGCACAGAAAATTACTTCTACCACAGGTAGAAAGTAGCAACCAATAGTGGTCTCAAAGTGGAAGAAGCATTTCCACACTGCTCATTGGGCTGTATTTAGCATGAACTAACTATGAACTATATTCATCACCACACAATTACACCAAGCTAAAGAGGAAAAGTTTAAAAAAAACACCAAAACCACCACCACCACCAACAACAACAACAACAAAAAAAAAAAACAACAAAAAAACCCCAAAAGCAACAAACAAAAAACAACAACAAAAAATTAAAAACATCAAAACCCAAATAAACAAAAAAAAACCCCACCCAAAACAAACAAAGAAAAAAAAAAAAAACCACCAAAACCCACAAAACCCAAAAAAGTCCCAAACTAAAACAATGAACCCTGAAAAATTCCAGGTATTTCACTGATATTTCTCAGTGTTGGAGAACTCACCTTCTCCTTTCTTTTTTGCTGTAGTTTATATGGCACCTTGTTTTGCAGGAATCTGAGGTAATGATCAGAAGCCAAGCATCTTTCTTGAGTGGGAACAGGTTGGAACCTATAAATTATTACTAGAGGTAAATAGAAATGTAAAGATGATATTCAGACATGAAGGTGAGTCCCTGGGGATGCAGTACAAGATGGGAGAACAAAGAAAAGCCATGAACTTCTCACTGCCTTGCTGGTGTCTCCTGGGTTTTCCTACAGTTGCTGGAGAGACTCAGGTAACTCCAGGGGTACATTGAAAGTATTCAGAGTTCCTACTTTGAATTTCTCCTCAATATCCTGATTACTTGGAGAGAACAATCATGCCAGAGAGAGTACATTTTCTGCTGAATAAAAAATCAGAAGTAAAACACTCAAGCCTGGAGATCTCTGACTACACTCCAGCCCCATATGGCTGGAGTGCCTCACCTTACTGCCAGGAAACTCCTGTAGTTCCCTAAACTCCAAAATGGCTCCAGGGGCAATCCTGCAGAGTTAGAGCTACACTTACAGCATATGCTACACAAAACCTTAAGGGTTAGAAAGTTGTTTTTATTTCTATGTTTCATGGTTTTCTGCATGAAGATTTTGAGGAGGGAAGTAGTTTGGTTTTGAATGATTGGAATGAAGCAGGGCCACAAACCCCTACCAAAACTCATCTTGTTCATTCTGCAGTCCCAGCCTAAAGTGAGAAGGATTACAGATGGGTGGCACCAGTTTGCTGAGTTCATACTGCAGAATATAATAACTATCCACTCGTATCCGAATGAATTACCATTTATACAGTGTTCTCATTCCCAGAACTTCCAGAACAATAACACACACATAGCTCCCCTTTAATTTGTGCAAAATCCCCTGAAAGGTATGCAACAAAAATATGCAAATATGGCAGGCAATACAATGACACTACTGAGTGAAAACAAATACATTAACATAGTCTTTAGCAAATCCTCTTACTTGGGCAAATCTTATTCTTTCAGAAAAAGAAAATGTCTCCCTTTTTTTTTTTTTTTTTAATAAGCTATCTCTGAAAACAAAATGCCTCTGCAGGCATAAGCACAGGATTTCTTTTGAGTAATTGTAAATGACTAAATTTATTAGAACATTTTCTCTTCCACCACACATGCCAATATATCTCCTGGCTGCTTTGACGGCACCTGAGGGCTGGAGAAAGAGTCACACTTTTAAGTCTATAAATTGTTTTTTCTTTCAACTCAACTGGGTTATGATTTGCTTGAATGGAAAATTGCTCATTTCAGAAAAGCGGGAAAAAAGAGGAAAAAAACTAAAGAGACCCTTAACAGGCTCAGAGGAGGGAGAAGAGACAGCAAAGAAAAGGTCCTTTCTAATAATAAAGCCCTGGGTGGAGAAGAAAAAAAAGAAGAAAGGTTGTTTTCACCAGCTAAGACTGCAGCACACCCTTTCTGTCCTGAGGCAAAGCCAAGGGGATCTGTTTTCGCCAGGCTTTTCTAAGGGCTGAAACTGGGGACGCTTCAGGGACCATTCCAAAGCAAGATAAAGCAGAGAGCACTCAGAACCTGGGGATAATGACTCTTTTATTTGGCCTAAGTGATAAACTGTATGCAGGCTCCCATTTGAGGGTGATCTCCTGAGCAGAAATATGAGCATGTGCACTGTGGAAAAGTACTGGTAGTAAATGCCAGATTCCCAGAGAGCACTGGACTTGCTCTGCCCGCACCAGCACGGTTAAGCTGTGTCTACACTGACATCTCAGTTGCTCTCAGCAGGCGTTTGACAGTACCTCTGCCACCAGCAGATAACCAAACAGGTGAAAGCAGCTGAATCATTCCCAAATAGCCAGCTTCTCCTTCTCCTCCAAGGCAACAATCCACATAAAACCAGGATAAGGATAGAAGGCAGTGCTAGCAATGAGGCTAAGCAGAGTTTAGTTACCTTTTTTGTTCCCAGATTTTGAAATACCTACATCCAAAGCCTGTACCACTTGGTAGAAAACTTTCAGTCATGGATTTTATGATTATTTTCAATTCCCAAGGACTTTTGCCACTAGATGAGTTTAATCTTAAACATTCACACATAGAAAAGACAAACATATAAATTTTGCAGAAGTTTTGGAGGGTTTTTTTCCTACTGCTTAACCTGTCTTAGTCATATTTAGTCTTTTTTGATCACTCAGCCTTTGCAAATGCCTGACTTTGCAAAGACATACCATAATACCAACAGCATGATACAGCCTTGCTCTTTCTTCAGATTTTGCTATTACCTTGAATGCCCAAAAACTAAAACACCATGTTATACAATGAACTCTTGACATGTGAAGAATTGTGTAAGAAAGAAGTGTACAATTTGGACCTGTCTTAGAATGTTTAATTCAGATTCTTGAGCCCATTTTGGACTGGAAGAGATTTCAGTACTGGTCAGTGTGGCATCCGCTTCTTGTGTCAATGACAGGTAGGGGGCTGCATCACTGTACAGATCTCTCTCCCTTACCGGTGACTTTCATTACAAATGTTTGGTTTTATACAAATAACATTGCTTCTAACTTGTTATAAAACACCTGTATGATAAGAGATAAAGCAGAAAGTAAGTTGGAAAATTACAGAGCTGTTTTCCCAAAAAACCTATTCTGGATGCTGGATTTTTAAAGAAAAATCTGATTTAAGACCCGAAGTAAAAAAAAAAAAAAAAAAATTAACAAAATCTTTTCTGGATCCAACTTAACAAACTTTGTTTAGAAGAAATTAGAATGAATTGTGAGAATTCTGCCATATTTGCTGGTGCTATAGATCTGAAAGTCAAAAACAACTGCCTTTCTTGCATTGTTATGGCAAAATGTAACACTAAGCCTTCACCAACCAAGTTGACACGTGTATGTCACAAGAACTAAGAAAGAAAGACATAGTTCAGGTCCCAAGTGATCTGATCTGCTAGGCCAGACATCAGACCTACATTCTATGGTCTTCAAATTTGTAAAAATGAGATTATATATATATATATATATACGTAACTTTTATAGGAGATATAAGATGATCTAAAGCATTTATCAAAGAAAATTATTATTTATGAGAAACAAAAAGAAATACTGCTATAAAGAGAAATGTGGTGAGAAGCAGGTGGTTAGTGTGCTGAAGGTCATCATAGGTGGAGGAACATATGTAGACGGATTCATACAAAATTCAGACTGACTGCGTGTTCAACATATCTTGGTGAATCAGAGCACAGCAAGCCCAGAGCGCGTATCCAAGCAGGAATGGAGGGCGGCAAGGACTGGAAGCAGGGGATGAGAAAGGGCAGAGGCCTGGCAGGGCAGGAGCTGGCAGGCAGTGAACAAGTGCTGCTGGCAAAGACATTTATAGGCAAGGCAGGTGATGGGCGTTAGGTGAGCAGTGAGGAACAGTGGTGCATTGTTTTGGATGCCTTCTTTGCAATATTTGCTTTTTCTTCACAAAACTTTTGGGACTCAATGATTTCTTCTTAGTGGTAATGGCTTATTTTTTTCTCCCTTGAGCAATGTATTTCAATACTTGGTTAATTACATTTTTTCCTGCTTTGCATGGTGCACACAGAAGATAAAATATGACAGAAGACATAGTGTCTTTAAAAAGAAAGCAGGAAGAAGAGAGAAAGGAAAGATGTGCAAAAAGAAAAGAGAAGCAGTGTCATTGCCAGCATTGAAAAGGAATGACATCTAGAAAATCTATTTATATCTTGTTTATAAGGGTTTAAATTATCTGCAGTATTTTCAAACAAACGCTACACACGTTTTGGTGAGAAACTCAGAAAGTTATTTCATCTTGCATTGTAAAAAATGCCGAGAAGGGAGCATATATTTTATGAAATATATGGCTGTGCCTTTCACTTTTCAAGTCAAAGAGAACAGTACTCAGAATCTCCCAGCAATGAGATCAGTGTAGCTTTAGTTATTTCAGTGCAGTCAAAATCTGACAGCAGGGGAAAAAAAATGCATTAAGTAATAACGCAAATAAATCTAGGTAGAAAACTCTGAAAAGAACATAAATATTTCTTTATATTCTTGACCACTGCACTCAAATCTTACATTAGTTACAAGTAATATCCTTTATTATGTTAAATTTTGGGGTTTACTTTTGCTCTTTTAGGAATATCATTTTATTTCTCCTGGCTTAGGAACAAGGCTCAGAAAGAGAAGGAGATAAAATTTGATCTTACTTTTCACAGTGCCATTCTTTTTGTCTCATATATCATGCACTCTTTTCTTCATGTCCTCTGAAGATTTTCTGAAGTCCAGAGATCTCTTGTTTTTTATTTAATATTTTTATTCCCACGTGTAGTAAACCTCTAAATTGAACCGAACTAGTTTTTTTGACACAGACTTAATTCACAGATTATAAATACATTCAGTGGTAACATTTTTGCTTAAGTTAATCTTGTCATTCAAATAACTATTACTTTGCTTAGTACAGTCAATTCTAAACTAAGTTAGCTAATTTAAATGAAAGTAAAAAAAATAAAATATTCCCCTATTTTATTCAGGTTAATAGATTCACGTTTACTTGAAATAGCTAAAAAGCTTAAACATGATAGAGCTGACCTGTATGTACTTTAATGTATTGAGATTTTTGTAGGAAAGCCTAATTAAAATATCTTTATATGAGAGAGTTTAATGCAACAAAAGGAGTATCATTATAAGTGAAGACAGAAACTTAACAAATCTGGACTGTGAAGTACATGAAGAAAAATCTTTCTGCTAACAAGTGCTAGCAACTTTCACACAATCATCTCGACCATTTCACATCAAACACAGCAAACACTAGTGGATAAAGTAGGAATTCAGGCTTGGAGACAAAAGAAATTCTTTCTGGCTTTCAGTCAAAAAAAAAAAAAATTGTATGATATATCTGGTTAACCATGTGTTTCCCAGATAACCTATTCTTTCTTCTCATTCAGTCCTCTTTCACGTTGATGAAAGTTTTGAAAAACGTTACCACCTGGTCTTTTTTAATTGGAAATCCCAACCCCTATAGCCACCATTAATCGCTGTAGTTAACAACATCTATGCAATAAGTATATGGTGTTGTACAGCTCCATAAGTGATGCTGGAAGCAACAGAGGGAGTCTTGCATGGGGAGTTCTTTCCCAAACAAAGAAATCTTTACTATATATTTTAAAAGTTTCATTCCTCAGGCAAACTTTCTACTGCCTTTCCCAAGTCTGTGGCATTTGACCTCAGTGCCTACTCTTATTTTTTATTAACATGCCAAATTATTCTATGTCCATAACATCCTCTTCCTTTTCCCTCAGGAAACATGTGGGATATGAAAAAAACAAAAAAATACATATCATCAAAAACCTAAGGAAAAAGAAAAGGGTCAAAATTCAAAGAAGAACTTGCAAATGAGAGCTTCCAGCAGGAAAAAAAAGTATTCTGTCTATCAGCAATTTAAAACGAAGCACAATTGCCAGCATCCTTTACAAAACAATACTTTCTTTGTTTAGAGAAAAATACAGTAATAGATATTGTATTTCCAGATGCTCATGTAGGAAATTCTAATTGTTTTTTTAAATAAAGAAAGCTATTTGGGGAACAGAAACCAAACCTATAATATTATAGGAATACTTACCTTTGTAACAAGGCCAAAAGCAGTGTTTGCACTTCTCTGTTTGAGGTCTTTTAGGAAATAAAGGACACCTGCCATTCACCCCAAGGATTGTCTAGAATTTAACAGCTGCCAGGCTGCACAAATAACAGAAAATTCCCTGCATATGTTTTATGTTTGCAATGTCACTGTTACTTGGCACATCTGGCCAAAGTCGAAGATGGCTCTTTCTGATATCCCATGAAAACAAACTATCTGTGATGCAATATGTAAGGCATCTATAAAATGACCAAACTTCATTAAATAAGAATGGTAAAGAATTTTGTGATATGGGCATACATTTATCAATACAGGGAACAGGACACACGCCAGCTTCTTCAAGGGGAATGCACAAAAGTACGGGGCAATAGAAAAACAAAGGAGCTAAACAGAATATTGTTAGAACTTGGAAGAGTTGAAGGATCAGTACCATCTAAGCAATATATCAGCCTACCCTTCACCAGTCTTCCATAGCTTCCAGATCAGATGAGCTGCTCCAGTGGGCAGCTGCTCTAGTCCAAAGGCTGCTTCTAAATGTTTCAATGGGAATTAGGGCAAAGCACTATATGAAATTATCCAGGGGTTACTTCCCTGTCACTATCATCTTGGGCATACCAACATGAGTGCATTTCTTTCTGATCCAACCAATTCTGTGAAAATTAGCTGAGTTTAAAATAGAATGTTCTACTATTCCAAGTGTTAAACTTACGTGTATTATTCTCACAGAGCCCTAAACTCTTAAATTTTTTCATCTGTACAGTACATTTGACTTCATTTGTAATCTCTAGTGAATTATTTCATGATAATAATCAGGTTTACCAATTGCAAATCTTATAGCTAATAGTCAGATTTGGGTACTATAGCAGAAATATTGTACAAGATGTCTTTATGGAATTCCCTATATTTACAACCATTTACAAAGGGAAGACGTACCATTCTGTTGATGCCATTGTGTCTCACTCTTTAAGAACAAAATACCCTATTATTTACATGAAATGCTGACAAGGTCAAAGCTCTGAAAGCTCTCAAAAAGTCCAATCTGGGATATTCATCCTGGATCAGTCATTGAGTACCTTCATAAATGTAGATGCTATAGTTTTTTCTAGCTGGTTTATCCCCCACAGGAGTCACATCAGCCCTTCAGCCCAGCAATCAAAGAATCATAGAATTGTTAAGGTTGAAAGACCTCCAAGATCATCAAGTCCAACCATTGACCCAGCACTGTCAAGTCAAATCCTAAGCCACATCCTTCCTGTCACTCAATGTCGTTGTGTCACTGAGCCAGATAACGCAGCAGGGCCAGGCTGGTGCCTCAGGCGCTGCCTGGGTTTGCTGCTTGTCCCAGTCTGTGCCTGCCCAGCTCTGCCTGTGGTTTCTCTGCTGTTTGGCTTAGCTGTGAAGCCATTCTTTGCATGAAAATAGTACCTTCCAAAATCACCATAAAAGGTACAATCAGAGTGACCTGGACTTTCAGAGCAGGGAAGAAAGAATAGGATGTAAAAATCTGTTGGAAAAACATAAAAATGACCCCCAGAAGATCATAGGATGAAGACGAGGAAAGCATTTACTTTAACACCTTTTCTGTCTTGGCAAAGGGCTCAGGATGCTGATTTTCCCACTGTATTCCTCCAACCCCACCATCAGCCTTAGAACACCAAGGGCAGTGGTCTGAGGAACAGAACATCTGAAAAAGGGTTGGATACCAGAAAAAATGCATAACTATTTTACCTTATGCTTTACTGTTGAGATCTTTTCTGCACAGTAACATTCATTTCTCTTTTTTCCCCCCTCTTAGATCTGCATTAACAATAGTTATTTCATTAGAATGTTTAGGTTCCAGTTACACAAATTCTTAGTTATATATGTAAGCTAAAACATATGTATGTTTTCTTGTTTTGACTGGAGCAAGACTTTGAATGTAAAAGTAGGCAAAAGAGGCTTTCCAACTCAAATAAACATTAACTAAAAAGCACATTGTTACATCTATTGGCATATGTAACCTGTTGGGATCTGTAAAGTAGGGTTGCATTAAACAACCGTTTTCAACACAGTGATCAGCTGGAACCAGAAACTTATTTCCACATAATTCCAATATGGTATTACAGAAATCTCAAACTAAAATAAGGAAACAAATCAAATGGTTCAAAGAAATGCAGTCATGCAGTGTGACTCAGCCAGTCCTAAATTTCACAGGTTAAACTTTCACCCCGGGTACTTAGAGTCATTATTTATGAGCTTCTGGTTATCCACACCAAGCTGAGCAAGTAAGGCTAGGGTGAATCACTTAGCTAATTGTTAAAATTATTATTTTTATAAATAGGCAGTGTGCTGGCATGAAAAAGGACAATGCTCTTAACATTACAGCATATTGGAAAACATTTGCATTGATAGGCAGTAGGTAATTTCAAATAAAATCAACTTTCTCTGAAATGAACATAAACTATGAACTTTTCCCATCACCTTTTCAATCTCCTTCAGATAAATCCTAAACTTTACTTGCATACCATAATTGAATTGAAGACAAGTCCATTTTTCATATCAAAACATATATCTCCTGGGAACAATCAAAGAGCAATCAATTACAAAGATTAGTGTCAGTTTATCTGTTACATGACATGATTCCTTACACAAACTCATTGACCAACATGTTGCATTTGAGATCGATACAGTCTTTTTTTTTTTTCCTCTCACTGTAATTTGCAAGAGAGATTACCAAGGAAAGATTCCCACAGAAACTGGTTGGTAAAATAGCAGGCAATATGCAGTTGCACTCTTCCTTAACGATAATCTTTATGAAAACAAACCTGTCAGCAGGGAAGCCTTAAAATACAAATCCACTTATGGCAAAGAAAAACCTCAAGGTCTCCTCTTCCAGCAAAGGTCACACTCACACACCATTCAAACAATGACAGCCAGGATTTGTCCTATTGGCTTGAGCTTAAACCAGACAACGCAGCATTAAAAATACCAGCCTGATTCAAAATCAAACCTCAGAAATTCCCTCCTGGACTCCCTTGACATTCTGCTCTGTTGCACCCTCCAGTTTCCAAACTCTGTCACCACAAACACGAGTTATGTCACCTGCCGGCTGTGTAGCACGTCCCACCTGATGACTTTACCCGCCAGCAGCTCAGCAGGCTTGGCTAAGGGCTGCATGCCCCAAGCACCCCCAGAGACCTTGCAGGTGTCCTGCCACCGACACCTGCACCTCTGCTCCCTCACAGGCACAATGAGGGACCCTTCTCAACCTCTGCTGCAGCTGTGTCATATCCTTCACCGTAAAGGCGGGCTGCATAGCTCCCACAGCCAGCCCTGATCACCCTCCAGTTCCAAAAATAGGGAATCAAGCATACAGATGGAAACTCTGGGGATGGCAACCAGCAAAGGCAAACAGAATGTCAAAAAATGATCCTGTCTGCCTGGAAGTGAAATCAGTAGAGGACAATCCCTCTATTCTTGTCATGATACAATGGGATGGTATAATTATTTAGCATCATATTGGGGGTTTTATAGTAATGTCATGATTTGCAACTATTTTAATGTCACTAAGATAACCATTAGGCACAAAATTAATAATTCAGTGTAATGGTATAAACTTCACTGAAGGCACTTTGGTTTGAACATGAGGGCACAATGTTCAGTCTGTGGAGCCTGTTTAGCTGTGACCTCCAGTTATGAGCCTGAGGTTTAGCTGCTTGAGTTTTCAAGAGTGCGAATCTTGAAGAAGCAACAATTGCATTGTGAAGAGCAAAGACACCTCTGTGAGAGAGGGAACGTGTGCTAATAAAACATAAGGAAAAAACCCCAGTGCCTCAGATTCTTCACTAGCAAAAGAGCACAGTTGCATTGATCTCTAGAAACACTTTTGTTTAGCTGCAGCCATTTACATCAGCTTCGTAGGATGTCAATATCATTAACACCTCTTAATTTCGTGAAGGTTGATTGATTTTCAAGCAATTTGCAAGTACGGAGAACTGCAGAAGCCAAGGTGCTCATTGTGGCATCTGACCTTAGATCTGTTTTTGGCACTTAATGAATCAAAGATCACTGCACAATGCATCCATCTAAAATCTGCCAATCCTAACACCAGAGGTGTTAGCAGTCAAATAGTATACAATAAAAAATTACTAATTATAGGTACCCCAGTGATTTGGTGTCAATGTCATCGTATATAGGCTTTTGAAGAGAAATGCCACAGAAGCAGCAGCATTTTTAGAGCACAAGGACTGTAGAATGAGGGAGCTGATGTGAAGTACATATAAAGAAAGGAACGCAAATAAAGTTATGAATAAGTGCTCACTGGACACCATTAAGATTTGCAAAGACAGCTAAACATCTTCACAGCCGACTCGGACACGTGACTGAAGATGATTTTCAGTATCTTTTAATTTTCTCCATAACATTAATTCCATAAACCACATCTTAAAGTATTTAGAAAATTCTGGGCGAGAGGGTTTATTGCATACAGGTTTTGTCATTCTTTTTATAATTTCAGGATTAATTTTCCTCCTTATGTCTAGGATCATTACAATACAAACAATCCTATGTTATATTTATCCTGTGATAAGATTTCTAGACATTTCTATAGATTGGGAATCTGTTTCTGTGAGAGATGTCAGAAACACAGGATGTTATTTGATAATCCCTTGCTCAATAAAATGACCATCACAGCAGCTTTCAACTGCACTCAAATAATAAATTGTATTTTTTAAGAGAAAAATAGAACTCACAGGAGACATTTGTCCTCAAGGATTTGTAACACCTTATGAAAATGTCTTCTGTGTTGCACTAGTCTTCATTACCAATGCGCACGCCTTAAAATCCTTGATGAGAAAGAAAATGTGCAAAGAGCATCCATGATGAGGATTAAATATTCTCAGCCTAAACCATTGGAACTAATTTCAGAAGCTTAAATGACAGACATTTAAATGATGTGAGAATTGAAAGATGAAAATTACCTCATCTGTAGTCTGCATTTTAAGGTAAAACTAAAAGGTTCTGTGGTAAGCCAGACTCAGTATTTTCCTAGGCAGTGTCCCAAGTCTCCCACACCAGATCATTCTGTTTCTCAGCCAATGGAAATAAAATAAACTAATTCAGACCCTGCAGCACATTTCATTTCAAATTGACTGGTGATTAACAAGTGAAATATGTACACAAACCAGCCCATCTGGGCATCATGGTTTTTACAGCATTAACTGTTTCCCCAATCCAATTTGTTTATACTGAATGAGAATTTATTGATCGTCAAGAGCTTATTAACATGTGAACAAATCAAATGATGTGTTAATTAACCCAAACACTGTTAGGATTTCCAGATTGCAGTCTCTGGTCTAGCTAGAATAATTTTCTGAGCAGACACTTGTTAATGACAGATTATCTATAAATAAGATCACAAGTTTAAATGAAAGAGAGTTTCCCCAAAGTATAAAGTTTTGAAAATATGGAAATACAAATGCCACATCCACAAATGACAATTATAACCAGTACCTTGTTATTCTGGCATTCACTCAGTATTTGTGCTATTTAAACAAAACAGGCATCTTAATTAACGTGTTTCTGGTTTCCTTAACACAAGTAAACCTTGGGTATTATAAAATGTGAAATAGAAACGTACTGCTGGCTGTTACAGAGATCACAGAATCTGGCACAAGATTGTTCCCAGACTTACAGGTTTAAAAGGACCTATGCCTCTGACAGGAATCAGTGGAGACCCAGCCAAGCTTTCCTAGCCCAGCGATGCAAAGGGAAGGAACTTAAAGGTTTCTACTCCAAATAGAACAGGGTTTACCAGAAAATGCACTCTCCTTTTGGCATATAGACCCATATTCAGTTCCCATCACTGCCAGATCCCTGTCTCTCAATCTGCACAAGCCCTACTGAACAACAGCATTCAGCATAAGATCACTCTTTACATCCCAGGCTTTCTTTGCAATGCAATTCTAATTTTCCTACCATGGTTTTTTTTTTTTTTTAGCTTATAAAAAGGTTTCCCTACACTCTATGAAAGACATAAGAATATTCTGAAATAGCTAGTCAAGGACAAGTTTTGTTGCTCTTATCAGGCTTTCCAAAGAGCACAGTGCTGGATATCAAAGCGCATTGTGAACATGATTATGATTTTAATCGCCGAGAATTTTAACATTTGTTAGGTACCTGTAGAAAAAGCCCAAACCTTTTGGGTTTGTTTTAACCTTTAAAAACAATTAAATTAATTCCCAAATGTAAAATTTTCATTTCAAATCAAACATTTGAAACGTTATTAACTTCAAAACTGGAACATTACAGCTAGTTTTCTTTTCCTCTGCTCATCCTAAAAAATGGATGAAGTGAACCCCAGGTCACCAAATCCAAGTTTGTGTTTCTTTATTAGGAAAGTGCCACTTTCACTCAGTGCCACTGCCAATTTCCTTGAAAATTTAGTTTTAAATGTTATATAAGGAGTTGCTGAATGCTGAGCTCCATGGTGTGGGCTGAGCAGCTGAGAATCTTCCCCTGTGTACCCAGAGGTGTCTGTGTATCATATGCCTGCTTTAATCCAAACCTCCTGGTTCCATGCCTCTCCCTCTCTCGAGCCTTATTAGTAGAACTTTTGGATTCAGCTTCAGCATTATCTGCCAGCCAAGTTTCTGTACACAGGTTTTTTCCTCATTCAGTCTGTCAAGAAAAAAGGAGGCAATATTGAGAACTTCTGGGCTGATTTGAATATTCAAATCCATCATGCTTGGAGGAGCTTAAAGGTAGGGGGAAATAGTTGATTCTGCTTTATATTTGTCATTAAAAACAGTAGGATAGATTCCTACAGTAGGATAGATAAGAGAATAATGTAAACAACAGAATTAATATGATTCAAACAACTAAGTGAGTGTGACAGATGTGTTCGATCCCCTTAACCGAAATAGTAATAGTTTGGTACAGACCCCAAAGGAGGTAAAGGCCTGAGGCACAGGCAGGCCAAGAACTCCTCCAGAAAACCCACAAATTGAGCATCAGTGCATATGAGCTTTGAGCACTGTGTGATCAGCACATGAATAGCAGATGGTTTTTTCTAAGGCTCACAAAGAAAATTGTGGGTACAAGGAGTCCGATGCATACCCTTCCCATGCAATTTAATTATTAGCCAAACACCGTATCCCAGAAACAGAAATAGCTTTAGTGAGCCTTCTTTGAATTCTCCCTGCTCAGCAGTGTGGATGTATGGCAGTGGTCTCCCTTATGGCTGGGACACCTCTCATGTTTTGAAATTCCTTATCTGAGACTAAGATCAGGCAATAGACCTCTTATTCACAACAGATCCTTGTGAAGTTGATGATAATATGCTAAATCAACACTAATGAAATTCACACATTTCTTCCATTTTCCAAGTCTGAAACGAAGATTAGACCTAGCTTAACGTAACCTCCATCAGGAGTTTAGAAAGTAAGGGGCTCTACTCTGAATCTCACGACTCAACAGGGGGGTGGTCCTTACCCTTTTGCATCTTCAGTCTCTGTGTAATTCATTCTAAATCAGTTACAACTGAATTTTCCTTTGTGTGTTTCACCCATGTAGTAAACAACAGGGTGAACCTTGCCATGGAACTTTGTCAAGTCTCACTTTTATAAATTCATGTTAAAATTACTTTTGTTAATACCATTGAAGGCAATCTCTTGAGTGATCTTCTATCACTCATTCACAATATGGAGAAAACTTAACTGAGAGGAGAAATAAAACCCAACAAAATCATCAAAGTTCCTTTTTGTCACTAGTTATTCAAAACAACATTTAGCCTTTTGGAAGAAGGATTTTGTGCTTATTATTCCATTGTTAACTAATTTGCTGCATTTCTTGCAGCTATTCTTCTAACACCTTTATTAAGTGCTCAAATGACAGTTGCATGTCATGCAAGCTCAGCACTTCCATACCAAAATCCACCCCTGATATTTCCTTCCCAGTTCTAAGAGATTCCTGTAAGCCGTGTAAAGGGCATAAGATTCCCATAAGATTTAAATGTTCCAAGGAGGTGGCCAGCTGTGAAAACTAGGAAATACTTATTCTGAAGCAAGTGCTCCACAGAGGACTAAGCACTGTCATGTAGCACCCATGGTGAATGTCACTAGGGAGATGGGTGGTCGGTGCCTGGATTTTGCACACCTCACCATGCACAGAAGGCGGTGAAGAGGCTTGCAGGTCATTGCTGCTTAACTGAGTGACTGTGTCCAATTAGACATTTTTCAGTAACAGGGAGACAGACAGGTGGAAAGAGTTGATTTAACTTTAAAATCCATTCCCCCACACCCCGTGTGTTTTTATGTCTGGTATTTTCATAGGTCCTTTTTTCCAGTGAGACAAATGGATAGAGCTGGCATCTGTCTGAAAAGCAGAAGACTGGAAAAAATCATGTGTAACTCCTCTGAAAGTTTTTAAATACTGGCAGATTTGAAAGAAAGGAGAAACCGAACGTTGCTTAGTGAGCATTAAGACGTCAAAGTATGTTAATACTAATAAGTCTCACAGGCCACTAAGAGATCTAAAATCAGAAAGAAATCAGTGCCAAATCTCCAAGATCCTGTTGTCCGTTCTTCACGCATTTCTGGGGCAAGGGAATTAATTCTGATTAGTTTTAATCTGTCTCTGTTGGCTGAAAGCTCATTTTTGGGACACTTCTAGTTTAGTTTAATAGAAAGAAAACTAATTTGCAGACTATGAAACCATTATTTGATGTGAGAAAAAATTCCACACATGGAGGGAAATGCAGAATTTTGTCCAGAACGCATTTTTGGTTCAAACTAAAATGCTTACAGAGAACCCCTGAAAATTTTCTGAGTTCTGCTGTTAAATGATTGTGAAAAATTATTGTGAATTCCCTAACATCAAAAGAGCTTCCGTTTCTTCTTATATCACCATTGTTCTCTTGCCTCAAGACAGAAAATAATTGCCAAACTTCAACCCTTTTCTACTTCGCTGGTAAAGAATCTTTCCAAACTACAATAGTGCCAGTAGGATAGTAGGACCTGATCAGCCCTCTTTCAATCTGGTGGCTATTTCTTACCAATACTTTAATAATTTTCCTACAAAAATTTTAATTTTTAAAGTCCTTAAGCAGGTAGGACATATAGCAACTCTAAACTGACATTGCTTCACTGAACCAAGGCCACATAAGAAGCTTGACCAACAGTGCCTGAGGATGTTGTCCAAGGAGTCCATCTATTCCCCAGAGTGGTATTGAATAACACTGAACATTTATATAATTCCTGTTACAAACAAGTGGCAATCCAGTGGGGAATTATTTCACAGATCTAGGGAGAGTCAATTTATTGCATCCCTCTTGCAGAGCACTAATAGCTGCTATCAAAATACAATGCGCTCTGAAAAATACCAGCACAATACCAGTCTCTGTTTGCAGTTGTTTTGCTTGAGAGTTGTTGACAACTAATCTATACTACATACAATAAAATGTTCATGTATTTAGTGCCCCAGGACTAGGTCCATAGGAAGATAACAGGAGAAGACTATCATGATTACTATTGAGTCTTCCAGCAGATTTGATTTGTGGCAGCACTTTTGTCATTTTATGGTAAAAAGCTACCTTGATAGCAGTGATACCACCACAGACTGAGTGCTTTTGCTAGCAGTACCCATCTATGAGGCATGTGAAGTTCCCACAGCCTCAGGTCTTCATGGTTAAATCCTCTGGAAAGATATACAGATAGTTTTCTCTTGGGAAAGGTACAAGTGGTGTACCAGCAGGCATCTCTAATAGCGGCTGCAAAACCTTATAACAAGAACTGCCTTTTAACAGGAGATTTTGCAGATTGCACCAATCTTGATAGGTGCCATCTGTGCTTCTGTGCATGAGTTCCACTACTTCCCTACCCTGAAGGTGAAATAACAAGATAGAATGCAAGTTACAGAACAAAAGCATTAAGTAATCAAAAAGGATTAAACATCCTTTGACCTGTTATGTTTGGTAATTAACCTGTATTGTTAATAAATGACTGGGCTGTCTCCCTGGCAGCACATTTTGGAAGAAAATTGCCAGCAATGTAGGCAGCTATGCAAGAACTAACAGCCCACAAGTGGGGAACAGGTAATTCCTATGCACTCAGTATAGGGAGGTAAATCACTTGCATGAAGAGGGCTTGGAAATTTGGTCCATAAAAGGGAAAAATAATTCATATCCCAAAGTAATGAACTCTCAAGATCTCCTGTAGAGATGCTCTACTGGATTCTGATTTCATTTGCACCAGGAAAAATTGCTCAGCTGGTGTCAGCAGAGATAAGAATATTTCTCCATTAATTAGGACCCATAAAGGTCCTAATGATGATTTCACATTATTTTTTCATTAAGAAGATTGTTTTCCTTTGTTGGGCAATGTTTTACTGTCAGGGAATCTGAATCTGGAGCTCCAGGACTGCAGGGACAATAAACCACAAACGCAGCCTGTGTTGTCTGCACTGTCTATCTACATTGTACAAATAGCTGTGAGTCTGGCGTCCCTACAAGTACCGAGTAAAGGCTTCTCAAGTGCCCAGAGAGGACCAGACTTATAAAGTCTCAGTCTCTGCTAGGAACAGCTGCTTTGTCACTGTGTTTGAAAGCCCTAACCTGCGTATCATGGCCACACCTGTAAGCGAAAGTCTTTACAGTTTGCACAGATATTCCTTCACTGGAGAATTATGTCCAGCTGTGGGGTCCACAGTAGAAGGAAGGCATGGACCTGTTGGAACAGGCCCAGAGGAGCCTGTTCCGTTTGCATTTGTATAGCATTGATCTGAACACAAGGACTTAATACTTGTCATAGCATCCCCAGCAGAACTTGATACCTATCCCCACTCTATTTTTGTGCCTTTTGACATTTGAAATAAATATTGTTTGTTAGCCTGCTTCCATTCCAATTCTTCCACTAAAAATCCAGCCATTAAAGAAACATTATTTGAAAAGATTTGCTCTAAATCTTACTTGTCCTAATAGCAATCCATAGAACAGAAAGCCCAGGTTGTTATAATTCCACATGGGATGCATGTTTCCCCCTGTAAGGATGAGATCTTTTTTTCCTCCTTTTAATCATCTTTTCTTCCAAATTCTCAGGCAGCAGCATAAAGGTGCTCAAATTTTGTCCATGTTATGCCTCACACCCTCTCATTGGAGCATTCAAGAAGAACACAGCACTGTAAATTTTTCAACTTGTGCCCAGATGTGTGCTTGTCCCAGAGCCAACAGGCACTCCTGACAGCCACCCATGATGTGCAGTTGTCTAAGGAGCGGGATCTGCATTTCTAAATGGTTCATCTGCAGTGTGATTGGGCAAGGCTGGTTCCCAGGTCATGCTGCCATGGGCCACTGAGGAAAGAGGGTGGAAAGGAATCAGCCATCAGACCACTGAAATATTGGTACAGGCTGCATTTGGCCCGTGGCAGAGGTCGACTGCTCGTTCCTGCGGCACAATGTCTGCTTCCCCCTTTGCAAGGAGAGAACATGTGAGTTCTCACACACGTTATCCACCTGTTAGTGTGAATGTTTATCATTCTCAGCTCAAAGCTGAAACTGTGAATGCAATCCCAGTGCACCAGTGAAACTTTCTGGATCAACAAATCACTCCTCCCAGCAAAGAGTAAAATTCTGTCTTGTAACAAATGCAACATTGTCAAAAGAAGCAAAGAGGGATCAACAATTACAGAGTTAAACACAATACGGTAGGTAAATTTCAGATGTAGTAAACTCAGAAGTGAACTAAATGCCCTTCACTGCCTCTGTTCTTTCCCAGACAGGTGAAAAGAAGGGCAGACATCCATTTCTTCTTGTAAGAAGCAGAATGCTTAAAACGGTGCAGCAAAATTGCAGTGCACCAGTATTAAAAGTTCAGAAGAGCATCGCTGTGCACAGAGAGAACTAACAAACCCTGAGGGCTGCCATAAACTGTAAGAACCAAATGTGTAAGTAATAGAAGCACAGACTGAGAACTTCTGGTGTGAGCTTCAGCTTTAGCAATTGGAAGTGATGAAAGAGGAAAAGTATCCCTGTGTGTAGTTGTCAGGCACAACAAAACCCATAAATCTTTGGTGTGATACATGCATGAAAATATCAGTTCCAGATACCATTTCAAACATGTACAGGAAAGAGGAAGCTCAAGCAGAAAACAAGTAGCATTATAAAATGAATAGATGGATAGCGGCCTTAAAATCACATTGAAAAAAATTTAAGTATTTTGAAATCACTTATGTTTTGGAATAGCTTTTCAATGGAATTTGTGAAAACAAAACAGAAATAAAACAAGCATTTTTAAATATGATATTGACCAATTTACAGAAGCAAGGTTCTTAGCTTGGATTCAGGCAATTTGGTCTGGATGACTAAAGTTTGTAGTCACAAAGTTGTGCATAAACAGATTTCCCCACCCACCCCCTCAAGCCTCCCAAAGCACATGTAAAGTGGGTGGCAGTGACTCAGTTCCACATTTTTGTAAATCAGCCTGAGATCCTCTCCTTCCTCTGCCCCTTTGTGCTGCAGATCAGACAGATGAGGCCCTGGAATGCAGGTGAGCCCCGCAAATGCACACAGAGCAGCATTTGCAGGAGTCAGCCTGTGCCCATACCCATCCTCGTAAGAAGTTCTCGCCGTAAATAGTTGAAGGGATTAATGATGTGGAGTCTCATACTCAGGAAAGTCAGTCTATAATCATTAATCTAACACATGCCTCACTAACACACAGAGCCTATTACAGATAAAACTTAAGGGGAATATTTATTGATCATTGTAATTCTTCCATAATATTTTTAATTGCTAGTTTTTCCTTGCAGTTGGAGTCACTAGAGCTGTGAAAACAGCCAAATAGAACTGGTAACATTAGTTCAGCTAATTAAAGTTTAAATTAGTGTGATCTCCATGTCTTTTGCTGTTAATTATCACTCTAATACCTACAACAATAAAGTCAGATTTAATCCATGAATCTCACTGGATTATCTAGTGATAATAACAGCAATAAAGGAAAATGATACGCAGTGGGAACTTGGTTCTCAGAACCAAACAAGCTATCAGGAATAAAACACTAATGAATAATACACTTCATTACAGACAAAACACTACTCCCCATCAAGAGTACCATCAAATTATACAACATTACTAACAATGGTATCTAAAAAGACATATCACAGACATGAAATTCCAATAAAAGGGTTGAGTCATTATCTGTATGCTTTTTTTGCTGAAATATAATCATTTCACTCTTTACCTTTGGAAAGCAAAGAGTTCTATAACAGCAAGAGTGAACTCTTTAAATATTTCCCTGCATGTAGGAAGGTAAGTATAAGAATGATAAGAATCACTGTGTCATGTTGGGGTTCTTTTGCCTTTCATTCACATTTAATTTTTCTTTTTAACTCTGGGATGTCAGGCAGCTTACAGATCTTTCCTTTCAGTACAGAGGCAAAAACACAAGGTTTCCAGAAACTAAGCTATTCACTTGGCAACAGAATCAGATTCCATTTTGTTCATTGTCCAAGTTGTTTCATTATTTAGCATTTTTGGATGGACTATGTTCTAGCTTCAACTAGACAACGTGAAAGTACCCTGCTGCCCCATCTCTCACTTTATTGCCCAAAGGTTGGGGTACTTCTAACAAAGAAGTTTGAGCCTCTCAGGGCTGGAGTACTTGAACCACTGCTATCCCTGCGCTAAGGGCTGTCCAGCCATTACAATGGATAACTCCTTTCCAACTGAACAATGCAAGAAATTTGCTGATTTGCCTGTACAGTTTTCACACCATCACTGGACACCGAGGTCTCCCCATGCACATCTTAAGGGGATAAAAACACTTTCAGAGTAGGGATCAGATTTGTCACATCTGTTTGCATGATGACCCCAGTGGTTCACAGCAATAAAGAAGCACCTTATTCAGCATATAACTTCAGGTCACCTCTCTGAAGGTCCTGGTTTTCCAGATGCATTACACCAAGCATGGCGCAGTCTGGGCTTTGAATTTCACATGAGCACATGAGAATTAGGTATCTTTCTCTTCTCTGTTGGAAACTATTCTGCAATGGCATGTAAGACAAACAGATGCCATTACTTATCTGCTAGAACTCATATTTTATGACAAGCTTAGAAATGAGCAACATGTCACTATTTAGGCAGCTAGCTAAGACAGTGATGGAGCCACCTCCATGCTTGTAAGGACGGATTGACCACAATTAATGAATTATTCTTTTAAGCCGTTCTAGAACACGTCTCCTACTGTGAATTACCAAATTAATGAAGTGAAAAAGTGACAAAATCTTAATTATCCCTAGAGCTGTGGCAATGTTAATGAGGTAAACTGAACACAGGCAGTATAGCATTTCTTTCCTTTTTCTTCTGGGAACTACCTTTTTTCAGGATTTGGCACAAGGGAAGTGATTGTACAGATTGTTACACTGTTGGATTATATTCTCTAATCACAGTGGGCATTTGTAGGAAGTTAACATAAGGAAGAACATAAAGGTTGAACATTAGGGAAATGCCTACTGAGCTCTTTCTGTGGGAGTTAAGAGAAATGAGCGTGGAGACTGAGATGTATAGAAAATCCCACTACAGTACACCCTGCAGGCCTGCCCTTTGGAAACATCTGATTGCCTTGACTCATCCCTCGACCACAGAGAAGTTGAAGGTGGTGGTACTCCTCAGGTACTACAGCTGTGTGGAAGGACAAGGATCATCTGCCCAGCTTATTGAAATTTATAGTTCACCTCCTGGTTCCTCCTGATTCCTGCTGAGTTTGGCCAGTGTCTTCGGATGGGGCCTTGAATTCAGGGGAGATGCTCATGATGGAAGTTAAATATCAAAATGCTGGAAAATTGCTGCCTAACATTCTGGGTTAAACCCTTCTCCTACTTAATGAATCCTCAACCTTCTTGGGGAGCCCATTCTAATGCCCGACAACCCCTTCCATCAAGAAACTCTTCCTAATGTCCATTCTGAACCTCCCCTGCCAGAGCTTGAGGCTATGTGTTTTTGTCCTGTCACTGGTTACCTGGAAGAAGATGCCGACCCTCAACTGACCATACTCTTCTTTCAGGGAGCTGTAGAGAGCAGTCAGGTCTCTCCTCCAGGCTAAACAACCCCAGCTCCCTCAGCCACTCCTCACAGGACTTACCCTCTACAACCTTCACCAGGAAGGAAGGAGTAAGTTGAGAAACTGTCAATTAATAAAAGTAAATAGAGGAATAAAATAAAAATTGCAATTCTTTCAATTCAACACAATCTAAAGGTATGTTCTGAGCCTTGTGAAGCAAAAACCAAAAAGGTTATTTGCTAAATCCTTTTTCAATTTCAAGGAGACAGAGATGCACTTCAAAGACAAAGATCATCTCCAACTTTCACAACTAACTTTCCCACAGCTAATTATTCCTGCCAAGGCAATTCATTACTTCTTTTGATCTTGAAGCAGTGGAGAGATAGCTTCATATGCATCCTTCTTTATCTAGAAAGAATTTAAATGCATTTTTTTTTATGTATTCCCTGATGATTTGGAATTAAAATTAAAATTATTAATGGAACAAACAATCTTAAAGTGCAATGTCATCTTCCATCAGAATTTGAAAAGAAAAAGCAGACAAAAAGGTTACAAAATTTCACTGCATTGTATCGTTTCAGAGTCAGCAAGAAGGCATCCAGCATAGTGAGCCAACAATTTTCCCTTCTTTTTATCCATCTCACTGGGAAAAAAGATCAGAAAGCCAAGCAGCCCTGGGGACAGCTGAGCCAGACCATGTATGCAGCCGCTCCCTGGACACCCATTCTGGCGGTCAGCAGAGCACAGGGGCTCAGGCAGGGGCCAGTATGGTGCCTCTTACCTCCTCGTAATCTCACCTGGCTGGGAGCAGTGGGGCCAGGAAGCACCAAAACTTTCCTGGCCAGATGAGGGAGGGGAGAACGTCCAGGAAGACAGGGAAGACTGGAAAAATATGAGGCAGGGGACAGGGCCAGTTGGCCCATCTTCCCAAATGGTTTCATTTGAAGGTTTGGATAGAATCAATAAATTATCATGAAGCACTTTGGGTTTTTTCACACTGCTATTTCTCAGTGAGCTTTGCTGAGGTAAGGAAAACGTGCAGGCTGAGCAGGAAAAAAAGGTCAAAGTGGGCTGTGGTTTTCTTATAAAGCTTTAAATAGTTTGGCAGAGAGTGTCTTCTAAATTCATTGCCTTAACAGTGAGTCTCCAAATGAATAGTTCTTCATCCCATTCATTTGACCTTATTTTGTGACATGAATGACAAAGAGAGGACTGGGCAGGGCACTCATGTACTACCACTCCAGTATCTTTGAGCCTGAGGCAAACTGAACATGGTTTACTTGGAGTTTGATTTTTGTATTGGCAGGAACATCAGTTCTCAGTTTCTCTGGGGAAGACAGAGGGGGAGAGGAAGGAAAAGGAAGGAAGTGTTGTCTATCAAATAATTTTCTCCTTTTTAATTTTGCAACCCTGAAAGCAAAGTAAGACAACTTACCCTTGTTCTGGTCATGACTTCTGTCAATATCCTGCATTCCTGAAGTCTGTCAGCTTTGGACAGGAGAAAAACATCTTCAGGATACATCTGAAATCTGTCCTGTAGCAGGGCACTTCTCCATATGGGAGGAGACAGAAAGGATCTACAGTTCTCTTAGTAATGGACAATCAAGTCCAAACCGGACATGTCACTCTTGCTATAGCAATTAAATCAATGCAAATACAAGAACTCATCAGGCTTACTGTTAAGATCCTTAATTTAGAAAACTTAGTGAGTCTTCAGTTCAGGAAACCTGTAAAGAGAAAGAAAAGGAGCAGCATACAATTTCCCATGGTAAATAAAATTGCATCTGGATCTAAGCAAATCCATTAAAATGCCATAGATTATTACAGGAAATATGCAGCCACTTCACTAATACACTAAAAGGATTTTTGAATTTGTATGCTAATGAAGATAAATATACTGATGTGAAGTTATTTTTCATATACTAGAAACCTAATATCAGATCATAATTGTCCAGGGGCATCTCACTGTTCATTTACCCAGCATAAAAAAAGTAGTCTTTATGCAAATATACGTGGTCACCTACAAAGAGACTTAGAAAATTTAATCTAAGCTCAGCACTAGGTTACTCCTCCAGTGGCTGATGATTACCTTATTCAGAAAGCCATTTCTGTGCTCTGAAGACAAAAAGTGCAAAGTAAGTAGTATTATTTTATGATGACAGTTTCTGTTTTGTAGTGCCAAGCAGTGTTATTTCTTTTCTCTCCATGTAATCATGTGCTTTCTCTGTGTGAGCTACAGAGCATCTGCAGATCCTAACTCAGGGAGGTCAGGAGTTTGCCACAATCTGCTTCTGTGGGAGGTTTTTTCTCAATTTGCATATGCTGTTATTGGCCTTTTCCTGCAGCCCAAGTAAGTGACTCCAATTATGGAACCCTGCTGTGATCAATAAACATTGGAATTGTTGCAAGTATGTGGAGAATAAGATATGAGGAATTCCAGCATGGAGTCTGTTTGAAATACAAGAAAATGCAGTAGCTGAA
This sequence comes from Dasyornis broadbenti, assembly GCA_013397935.1. Classification (NCBI taxonomy): domain Eukaryota; kingdom Metazoa; phylum Chordata; class Aves; order Passeriformes; family Dasyornithidae; genus Dasyornis; species Dasyornis broadbenti. The sequence goes on along the minus strand of VZRN01000486.1, from coordinate 1,334,399 downwards.
AAGCCTATTTCTAAAAAGGAAAGATCTGTTTATTAAAAAACCCTGTGATTTGAGACTTTTCTTCCTTTTTTCATTTCAAAGAAGTCACTCTTATGGCTGACAAAAGATTTTTTCAATGCACTTTGTATTTGTAACAAATCGGGAACTAAATAGTAGGGACATCTAGATTTTGGAAGGCCATTTAAATGCACTTACCTTTGACTGTAAAAAAAATATATTTATAGCAAGCAGGTAACCTTTGTTGCTATTTATTTTAATATTCATTATAGCTACAATAACGAATGGCATATTATAAAGGGACTGAATTATTCAGAAATTCTAAGGATAAGACTTGTGTGAAAGAAAGAAAAAGAAACAAATAAACAAACAAACAAACAAGATTTTTTTCTGGTTTGTTCAAGCAAATTATGTTCATGAATGTGATCCATATTATCATGTGAAGACAGCTGCCTGACTATGAGAGCCATATTTCCACTGTATTTTCAGGATATAGACTGCCTTCAGAGAAAGTTGCAGCAGATACTCGGATTTGTTGGAACTCTGCCTGCACCATATTTTTCACCAAACTGGGTGGTATTTAAATGAATGACCTTATCTTTAGATGGGCTCTGCACCCAAGCCTCAAAGTCAGTAAGCCTTTGACAGGTTTCTAAGAGGAAAAAAGACATGTTATCATTACTGCAAACAGGTACATTTTTTGATATTTAAAGATACAAGTCACAGAAATATCAAAAGTAGAAGAATTTCAAGCAGCACAGAACTCTGAGCAGCGCCTGCACAAGGGATCAATTCACCAAGCACTAAATCATAGAGAAAAAATGTAGATCAGCTTTGAAATTAATTCTAATCCTCCTCTAATCCCTCTGTCTACCTACCTGTGCATACACCTTTTCAAACTGCTTCTCCCAAGGGGCCATGTATCACCTCTGTTAATGACATCAGTAAATCTCAGAAATGATAGCTAGGAATCTCCCTGAGGTCACCACGAGTGATTCACTCTCCAGCAAGGACTGGCAGCCAACTCGCTGTGAAGCTGCTGCTTCTTGCTTTAATACAATGGAATAGGAAAGGACAGACTTAGGAGAAATGGTTTGAATAAATCTCTCAAGTGTCATGAATACATTTGGCCAGCATTTGGACATTGTAATGTATGGCAAATTACAACGTTAGAGAAATTTCAATTTGGGGTCCAGATCCTCACTCCTGGTTGAGCTTCTGTAGTGCTTTGATAGTACTGAAAGAAAAATTGCCCAAAGCGCATTATATGCTTTTAGCAGGGAATATCTCTAGCTGAGGTAATGATGCACTGAGTCCTTTCAGCTTTGCTGTATAGTTTGGAAAGCCCTAAGATGGTATCTTCATTGTAATTCTAACATACACTCAGGCTATCATCATTCATCTCACTGAGAATCCCAAGGGATTTCCAGAGATAGGTGTTCTTAGTCGCCTTTTGTGGGGCAGGAATCAAATGCAGCAATGAGTGTGCAACGTTCCCTTTGGGTCACAATATCCTTTAGAAATTATATCCACCTCTAGTTAAAAACACACCTCTCACTCTAATCTGCTGTGTAGGGCAACACCTTTGTTCATTCAGCCGTGATGAGAAGCAGATTTTAAAGCTTTCTCCATCTCCCTCATCTTCCTTCCTTTATTTCATCACTTTTTTGCAATGCCAGCAATCACTATGTGTGGTACAACATTGGGAGCCATAAAGGATCTGATCCAGCTTAAAAATAATTTTTTGCTGTTATTGATCTACTGTTATTATTCAAACACAGAGCAGTTCACTGAGTAACTTTTTTATTTTGCTCTTATTTAAAAGTTAAGCTACTCACAACTTCTTACACAGATATAAAATTCAGATAAATGCAAAGCAATTTTACTCTCAAATCAATAGAAAATCAAAGGCATAATAACAAATCAAACGTTACCTTTGGATTTATGTAAATGTTGAGAAAGTAGCTGTCTCACTGTAAATGCCAAATAAAGAATTTGACTAACATCTTAGCACTAAGATCAAATCTATTATGTGACATTTAGACCACGACCTGAGTACCCACTGTAATGCTTCCTATGCAGATTTTCATTCTCACACAGTAACTAACCTTTTCTTGCCTCTGCCTTGGCCTTCTAGTGAAATAATCCCCACTTTGAAGGTTCTCGATAAACATGTTTGATAACTCTTACTTACCAGAAATTAAGGATGACAGCTTCAAGTGCCTCAAGTCCTTCAGCTATAACACTCCAGTGAATAACTTTTCCAACTAGTTTCAAACTCTTCAAAAAAAAAAAGGAATGATCTCTCAAGCAACATCCTCATGCAAAATCAACATTGAAAGGATACCCTTGTTATGAGCTAAGATGCTAAAAGGAGAGCAATCCCTACATATTCTGCTCAGTAGATTTTCCTCCTTCCCCCCTACCCACAACAGAGGCACTGAGGTAGATTTGAGTCAATGCATTTCAGGTTAGATATTCCCTGTCCAGTAATCAGTCCAACTCGGACACAACAACAGAGAAGCGTGTGACACCTCAGTTAGTGCTCACCTGCCTGGAAACCTACACCTGCCTCAGTCATTTGCAGCCTGGAGAAGTCTCATTTAAGACAGTAATGTAATAACAAANNAAAAAAAAAAAAAAAAGTGCAGTCTCCCAAAACAGAAAAATATAATACTAAAAAAATATATTAATAAACTTCAGTGAAAATTAATGTGATCTATGATAGGAGAAAAAAGCTGTTTTTCATTAAACATCCTTACATCTCTACATTGCCACAGGCACTGTGATCTGCCCCTTATGTTGCTCTCTCTGCCTTAAATCTTGCATTCCTTTGCCTGGTGCTAATATACTAATTCTGATAGAAAAAATACACACAAATGTTAAACTCCTTGTCAAATCTGTTGAGGATAATAAAGGATTCTAAAGCCTGATAGTGGCACTACACAAGTCAATGGGAGAGTGTGAGATACAGAAATACATTGAAACATCATCCATCTCAAGAACTTTAGGCAAGGTATCACGAGAGAAATAAACCTATCTTACTCTTAACCTCTGTTAAATATCAATTAATTGTGGCTATTCTTACATTCTTAATGTTCTCATGCAACAAGTCCAGGCATTTAAATCCTGGTTAAGATCATTAATACAAACTCTTGATCTCCTTTGTCAGCGGGAAAACGGGCAATGGTGTCTATTCTTATACTAAGCTTCAATAAAAGAAAAACTAAACATTTCATTAGAGTATTAAATCTGCTTTGAATTTTAACTGTATATTGTAATTCTCTAATGGCAGCACAACCATCTGGTATATAAGCCACCCATCCTTCTTTTGCATCACCTGTGAACTTGCTGAGAGTATATTTTGTCCCATTGCCCGCATCATTAATGAAGACATTGAACAGTACTTCTCCAACATTGATAGCTGGGCAGCACTGCTAGGGACTGGCCTCCAACTCATCTTTGTACTGCTGGATCACACAACTTTGAGCTTCACCATTCATCCAGTTTTCAATCCACCTCACCGTCCATTTCCCTAGCCCATGCTTTGTCAGTCTTTTTTAACGTTGCACACACTTGTGCATGCCCATTTTTTAAAAATATCATTTTACCAGGTCCTCTTCCCCCAAAAGTAAGCTATCTTTGTGCCAGGATACAGAATGCCAAGCTTCACATTCCCAATCAGTTCTGAAAGTGTGAGGTGCATCAGAGCATCTTCCTTTGTCAGATTCTCCATGTATATTAGTAAATTTTGCTCAATGCACTGAAGAAACCTCCTGGATGATTTGTTTTGCTGCAGTGTCCTTTCCCCTGAAAGTGGTTAAAGTCCATCAGTTGACTGCCATGTTTTACAGTTGTTAACTACACATGACTGTAGGCCTACTGTTAAGAAAAAGCTGTGTGCATTTTGTTTGTATGGCCAAATCCTCTACAACCCCATTTCCTGCCCTCCCCAAAAAAAGCCCCTTGTGTTAGTTCACTATGTGTTGGAATGAATTTAAAATCTCTTAGGATGCATCCAGTTCTGCAGCTGCTGAGTTGCTCTGGCATGTACTTAATCATATTTATTGTCTGTGGAGTGATTTCTCCTTAAGGCAGGACAGCTTTGAGGTTACGAACATAGAATAAGAAATTTATGAGTGATTGCTTCATACCTTCTCACAGTTCTCTTTGATTGCTTTGAAGTCTGCATGAATATGACCCCTGAGATAGCTTGAAAATATTGTCAATACTGAAATTTAAACGGTAATAATCACACTCTGCTGCCTGTTGGATGATATAGAAAATTAAAAATATAGAGATTGGATATGTTTTCATTAATTGAATTCAAATATCGGCCAACATTGAGGCAGGAGTGCTTAGAATTTCAAATTATACTTTTTACCAAAATGCCTACCACTGCAATTCAGTCACATAAATACTTATATTAGAGAAATTATTTATTTTGTAACTTCCATAAATTTATCTAGATGCCAATTAAGGACGAGCAAAACAGTTACAAAAATACAGTAAAGCCACCAGTCATTCTCCCAGGCTTCAGGGTATGTTTGTTGAAGTGCAACATATCTTTATTGTGTGCCACTCTTTCTTTTGGTCAGAAGTGGAAAGACAACAGCTTTCTGGAATATTTCTGTCATCCCCACCACAGATTTGTGGCCACAACCCCAATAAGACCTTTAAAGCCTTTACTGGCCTGAACGTCTGCCTTAAGGCAAAGTTCTGTGCTCCTGTGGATGAAGCAGCTTTCTGCCTTCTGCCCTCTGCCTGTCTCCCCTGCCCTGAGGCTTTTCAGCAGTCGGTGATGCTCAAAGCTACAATTACCTGTTTGGTTTCCAGGGAGATGCAGAATCTTAGAGGTTTATAGGCCTTGAGGAACCCCCCTAGGTTAGAAGAAAACTCCTGTGGCATATCAGTGAATCATTCTCTGGCTTCTCTGTGCCACCGTTTCCCAGCTCCTTGTCCCCTGTTCCTCCAAGCGGTTTTGCAGCTTCACTAACAGAGTAGGGTCTTACAAGGGACAATAGCGAGTTAGATAACTGGCAACTCAGAAAGTAGAGCCTCATTATCATGAAAGCAGAATCTTTATAAAATAATTTAAAAAGTAGATGTAAAGTAAATTAAAAGTATATATTTATACTGTTCTTCCGAATGAGATCAGACAATCATAGCTGTTAAAGTCAGTCAACACTCTAAAACCAAGTGACTTTCTCTCACTGGTCACAGCCAATAGCAAGAGTTATGTATAACTAAAGACAGATTTCATAGTACCATATTTCAAGAAGTCTTATGCACTTGTTTCCAGATTTCTGTTGAAATTTGTCCAGATGACAACCAAGAAAGAACTGTGAAAGAGGACATGTGATTTTTTTTTTTTTTCATTAACTTTGGGCTTCAAGAAAAGGCTAACAAAATAAAAAAAAAAAAAAAACAAAAACAAAACCAAAAAAAACAAACAACAAAAAAAAAACCTCTATCAAACCCTACATTTCTGCTCAAATATGGCAGGAAAATAACAACAAGACTATTCCACACTGTTCTGACAGCTATTTTATCCAGTAGAGTTTTTATTCTGCAACCCAGCTGAATCTTGTCTCTTGGGTTCATGAAGATTTCTTTACTTTCCTTTCAGAAAATAAAGACAGCTCTCTCCTTGCCTATAAGGCAAATGGGATTAAAGACCAAAGGCACAAAACAAAAATCTTCTCTTTTGTTATTGCACCTCTGTTTATGAAGTACAGAGATAAAAGGAGGGGATACCACTGGGGAAGAACAGAAAGAGCTACAGCCCAGCAAGTCCTGTTTGTCTCCAGCATTATGCCTGATGCACCATATTTCACAAATTGTACTCTCAGACCTCCACTTTCAAATGAACTTCAATAAGCTCATAACTCAGGACTAGACCAGACAGACTAGAAAGCAGGCAGACTAGAAAACCCATCAAAATAAAAATAAACTCTTGTCTAGGTGGTCCTTTCCCTCATTTCTGTTCATTGGACTTCTTCACTACAGACACCAATTTTAAACCTTCATTGCTGCAGTGAATTGAGGGACGTCTACCCAGCTGACAGCAGAGCCAGGACAAAGAGGTACCAAAATATACATAGCCAAGTTGTGTATTTCATACCTGAGAGTTCACAGTTGATTTGGAAATTTGGTTTCTCTCGACATGACAGGAACAGTTGTGCCTGCTTCCCTAAAAAAAGTCACAGGCACGCAGGATACACATGCAATACGGTGCTCAGTGCTGAAAGGAACAATCCATTTTCTGCCAGGGTCTGAAGCTTGCCACTTACATTGACTGAAAGCGTTGGCAACCATCAGCATGTCAAAGAATCATCTGCAAATCATCAGACTTTTTTTTTACATTAAAACTGTGATACTTACACCTAGTTATAGCAGAAAGAATATTTAAATTTTACTACTCCATGGTAATCTTACTTACAGCCAAGCAGGGTGAAAAGTTATTTGAATACATCACTTGGCATTCTGTTTGAAAAAAAATATTATTCATGGATTTTAATTTAAATTAAGTCTGAGCAAAATCAGAAAAAGACTAAGTCCAGTAAACTGCCATGTAGCAATTATTTGCAGGACCATATGTTCTGCTATAATTGCAAATTATTTCAAACATGTCTTCAGGTTACAAAAAAGTATTTGCATGGGAGGATAAACTGAATTTAAGCTAGTAACACACATAAAGCTAGAGCAGCTATTTTCTTGTTTGTTTCTTTCTTAATAAGTTAAAATGCATCCTTCTATAGAGGCAATAGTAATAGTAATAGTAATAATAGTTCAGACAGCGAGAGCATAACTCAATCCCTAAAACATAAGACCAATTTGGAATAACTGGAACCATTTGGCTAAAACACAGGCCGGCCAGAGGATTTGGGAGAGGCTCATGGCCTGTCAGAGTGCAAACTGAAGAACAAGCAGGACAATTTAAAGCCATTGCAGTGGCATCAAACACGGTGTTTAAGCAACTGAATCCCACCATGCCTCTTACCTTAGAGGACTTCAGTGGGAAGAGGTGCTTCAAAGCATCTTTTCTGTGCTTACCAGTAAACAGTAAAAGATATTAAAAATCTTTTGAAAATGAAACTGTGAGTTTCTATTGACCTGAGAAGGCATTGAGTCAGTCTCATAAAACTCAGTCAGATGGGCCATATTTTCTGAATTCTGATGTCGCTTCTTAGATTATTTGGCAGAATAGAGCCAATTGTCTTTGCTGTGAGGAGCAACATATCTTCAGATTAGTAACATCTGAACAGTTTTTTGGACAAGAGGCTTGCATGCATAAGTGTAGAGAGTAAAAAAAAACGAGTACTAGATTAGTTGATAAATTTTCAGTTACTCAGATTCATGAACAAAACTAATTGGCCAAATTTGGGTATTTTCACACTTCTCTCTGTGTAAGAATCAAGACTGGAAAGAGCAACTACTTCACCTTGTCAGTTTCTGGCATTCACTTGTATAATAAGAATGCAAAACAGCAAGTTGATTTGACAGAGATCTTTCTCCAACTGCCTGCCTTTATCTCATTGTACTAATTTGATTTTTTTTTTATACAGGAAAACTCATTAAATAGTCTACATATAAACTGAGATAAATGCCAACCCATAAATTACCAGAAACAGTGAAAAGCAATTTTTCACATTTAAAAAAAGAGTAAAAGCCAAGCAAAGAAAAGATCCATGCTATAATATTTCACAGATTATTTTCCGTTGCTGCAATTATCTGCAAACAATATTTATTCTTAAAAGTTGAAAAATATAGATTAAGCAAGGAACCTCATAATTCTTCTCACATTATTTTAAGAATAGATTACCACAAACCATCTCTTGATCTAATTTTGAAGCCATTGATTTGACAAATGATTTTCATTTTGTAGTGTTTAAAATCTCAGCTTGGAATCCTAGAAGCCACTAGATGCACAAGCTTGAAAAAGGCTTAAGTGCAGTGCCTTTAAGAGAGGATAGTGAAAAGCAAACATCACCTGGGTGGCTTAATATTAACGAAAACAAATCAGAAAGCCACAAGGAAAACCATAAAGCCTTGCTTGCTGCTGGTCTTCTGTGTATTTAGGAGTGCTGGAATAATTTATTGGCTGAGCATAAGCATTCCCTCTGATCCACTCATCAGACAAAACCAAATGTTTGAGGAGAAAATGAGCAACCTGCTATCCTGAAGAAATATGGAGTAATTTCTCCATAAGAAAAAAAGTAATTTTAATCTTCTTTTATTCTAGTTCAAAAAAAATCTGGAACTCTTTATGTTGTGACAATTGAGAAATATCTCTTCTAAATATGTAAAATTTGTTCTCATGTTTAAAATTATGATATGTAATTACAGCCAACCTAGGATTTTTTTTTTTTTTTAATTTATCTGGCGTGTTTCACATGGGCTAAGTTGTATTTGTAAGGAAAAGCAATTAAGCAGCTAGTTATTCATGTTATTAAAGCATTTTTAGTGATCCACTGGCTTAGCTTCATTCTATAAAAGAATAAAGTAGATGGTGAAACCACCTACTTTCCAATACTTCCAGTCTGAAAACTTACCTCTACTAGATAATTATTATCTTCTTTTTTTCACTCCTTTTCCCCACTATAACCAGTTTTCTGGGGAATACCTTCTCCTTTTTGCCTCATCAAACATCTCTTTTTTCAAGAATACAATGAAATATTTATTAAAAATAATGTGCTCTTTATCTCCCACAAGGAGGATTCTTTGTTAATTTTTTGGTTTTTTCCTGACATAAATAGTGGAAATTAAGCAATTAGTCTAATAAACTCACATTATTCTGTATCACAGAGGTTTGATCAACTACACTCAGTTGGAATTTTCCTCTGTGTTTTCTCTGCAGTGAGTCTAAATTCTATTGACCACATGGCAGAGAGGCATCAGGTAGAAAGCACAACTGCAAACAGAACTTGGTTCTCCTGTGATGTATAAGCTGTAATTTCTTTGTTAATATTTTACAGAATCATGAAATTGAAAATACAAAATGGAATATAAGGGGGATAGGGAGTGGAACTTCTCCTGTCTGGGTTTTGATAATATCCAAATTCTGACACAGTTACAGGGTAACAGCTGAGAGAGAAAACTGAGAAACTGGGCAGGCTCAGTCATTTGCATGCTCAGTGGCAGCACAAGGACAATGAATAACTGATCACACCTAGAAAGCTAATTAATCACACCTAGAGAGCTAACTAATCACACCTAGAGCAACACCACAGCAGCAGTGCAGGGACAAACATTTCTGCTAGTGGTCCAGATCCCACAGTGTTATTTCTTCCCTGAATTCAACCTGCAATCTTTGCACTGCCACTTTTATGTAGTTTCAGTTTACACCATCCTCCAACAGGGGCTAATTAAACTCTTCCATTTCTGAATTCAGACCTTGTCTAGGTAGCATGGGTAAGGTGTATGCAAACCACCATCCCTCTCTTCAGTTTCAAATCTCTCTCCCCACTGCCACTTCAGCCCTTGATTTGCCTAACATGCAAAGTTTGTATTACCTATTACCTCCCTACACTACGTCTTCTGTAAACCTCAGTTTATCTCCTCCCAGGCCATTTTGTTCAGTCTTTTTCCTTTTGGGAACATCCCTGCATGTTCACAGTCAGCAGAAGAAAAATTAAAAGATATGGGAAAACACTGTGGCCATGACATCCTCCACAACAGAACACATCTTGTTCTTTCCTTCATTCTGGAAAATTCACTGCCACTGGTTTTGTACCTGCCAGTCTCAGACGCTCACCATAAGTGACCAGTACTGGCCTGGGACTCAGTGGGTTTGTTGGACCCAGGAGTGCACTTCTGAAGGGAGTCTCCTGATTATTCCCACTAACCCTTCTCATGAACTGGATCCCTTTTGGATTAAACTAAACTGGAAGTCACACTTAATGCAAGGTAGCTGTTAATGGGTTCTTTATCCACAGTGTTACTCTAAAGTAGAATCCTTGAAACACAGATGAGAACATTTCAAGCTCAGCACCAAAGGCACCACCTTTCTAATCCACTCCTGCTTGTCCACACTGCTTGCAACAGGAAACACGGGCAATGCCTATACGGAGTTTCAGGGCTATGGGCTAAAATTATTTCTCTTTACTTCTGGAACAAGAGTCTGACTGAGCTGGAAGTAGATGAACCCTTGGATTTCTCTGGAAGCTGAACGGATTACCTCTTACCTTTGTGGTTTGCAGAGTGTTCTATAAGAGGAAAAGCTAAAGCGTAAGAAAGCAGTTCAAAGTCTGCAGAAATTAGGCAGTACCAGACCACAGGTTTCAGAAGAGCAGCCCCTTACCTGGCCACAGTCGAGCCCCTGGAGTGCGATGACACTGTGCTGGTCAGAAGAGTAAGCAACAGCACATCAGCGTCAGCTTGCAGGGAATTTATTCCTTTGCAGTTAAGATATAGAAAGCTGAAACAGAAGACTGAGACCATCTTTAAGGGGCCTTATTTTATAGAAATAAGGCTGCCTAAGGAAATGTCAATCTGAGAGCTCTTGTAGCAGCAGGGATTTCAAACATCCAAACGCTTATGAAAAACTAGATGGTCTCTCCCTCATATTTTCACGCATGAGAAAAGCATTCTATGAATTGGCTACCTTTTACAAGACAACCCCACCAAAACGACCATCATTGCTCTCTGCTGACTCATTTATCTTTGGAGTTTTCTTCACTCCAGCTTTGTTTCCACTCAGTCAGTATGTTACCCTTAAAAATCTAGTGGCACACTTTGACTGCTTCTTCAGAAGCATATGTTGTAGAATCTCTTCAACAAAGCCATCAGTAAGCTAAAAGATTCAGCATGAAGGGAAATAGTCCATGTTGCTACAAGGAGTCTAAGAAACGATTAAAGAACCTCAAGCCCGTGAAATTAAGGCACAATTCTTTCCCATTTTATATGCAGTGCTTCATTTACCATGACTAGATGCTGCCATTCTAATCATATGAATTAAATCATATTTAAAGGGGAAAAAAAAAAAAAAGAAAGGTTAGCCAAAAGATTTAAATACACTAACGTTGCCCTGGTTTCAATACTTATATATTCCAAAAAAAAGTGTGCCATATCACAGCCATATCACTTTGGAATTAAATGCTAATCATGATGGGTTTAAGGTAAGCCATGTAATAAACAGCTGTCATGATCGGTCTGAAAGGAAGTTGAAGCTTTAATCAGCTCCAAAAAATGAGTTTGGGGTCTATTGCTCAATAGATAACTAAAACTCAAGTACAAAGTGGGTGACATTGAAATTAATATCCTAGAAAATATTTATAAATCTTGAAGTAATTTTTGGAACAAAATTCCATGTACCACAAAGTCATGAAAGAGGTCTACAACAATACTGAGTTATTAAGTGTAAATAATATTAAATAAATTTTTGAACATTCTCCTACCAAAGGGGTTTTTTGGTCAGTTTTACAAAGTATAAGGTAAACGTCTCTTCCATTAGTATTCCTGGTTCATTAATTCCATACAAGCTGCTGTGGGTGATATTGTCTCAGCCACACAATTTTATAGAAGGCCAAAATAATACCTGCAAGATTTTAATTTGTCTCCAAAATTTTCATACCCACACAAATGGTACTACAAAATTCTTTAACACGCAATAAGCATCATCATTTCTAAATGTGCAAAGGAAAAGCAAAGTGTTTTACACTACCAAGTGAGGTTATGCATGTTAACATCAACCCCTCTAAATCAGAAGACCTTATTAGTCTACAACTGAGCCCACTTACCGCACAATGCAGTAAATAAGTTGTGTAATAGTAAGCATTATTAAGCTACAGATTGTAAGAAGCTTGTTGATATGGAGCACAGTAGCTTAATAGGTACATTTACAAAATCATTACGCAGCAATAAAGAACTTTCCAGGTCATAGATCTTCCCTTCTTTCCTTTAATGTTGCACCAAACATCTGTTTCAGCTGCTGCATGTAAAAAAACACAGGTCTCCAGATTGCAGGTCTGTCGCCTTACTGACCCAGGAGAAGCCTTTTTCTCATTACTCAGCCTTGGCCTCAGAATCTGTTTCACATGAACTCAACATGTACTCTCTTTAATTTCAATATTCATTTAACACACCTTGAAGTGTTCTTCACAAAAGCTCCATTGAGCACTGCTACATTCTTCTACAGAGAAAAAAAAAACCAAGTCTCCACAGAGTGCACCACTGCCAACAAAACTGCTCCCTCTGAATCTGTTGTCTCACAGCGTGATGGCCTTGGGATGAGTTGCTTCCTACAATGCTCAATTAGGGTGAAAGCTATAGCTTAGTAGGTTCATGTGAAAGTTAACCATGTATAACATCACAGACACACACTGTGCGCTTGATGGGCACTTTAACCACCTTTTTTTCTTGTAAAGTCCTTTCCTCAGCTGCAGTTGGGCTCTGAAATGTCTGAAAATCCCTGGCAAATTGTTTATTAGGTGTTATCTCCTGTGTGGGTGGAAGAGCACTTAGTAAATCACAAAGGACTTTGTGCCAGCACGTGTGACACATAACAAGTAGGGTTGAATGAACTTTCTTGGGGTGAAACTGTAAGAATAGAATTCCATGCTGAGTCTTCAGTGGAAACAGTAATTTATCCACACACATGCACACAAAATAGGATTGTGCATTTTAGCACCACCATCTTTTGATCACTGATTTTCTGTGATAAATTTTTTTGCTTATATCTCTATTTAATTAGTAGGGAAAAAAA
>VZRN01000486.1:1303624-1314672 GCA_013397935.1 Dasyornis broadbenti | reverse complement strand
TTTTCTCTTTTTGCTTTTCCTGAATCTTTCCAGTAGGGCTGCTGACTCTTGCTTGTAAAAGGAACCAGGACAAATGTTTTGAAAATTCTGTAGGAGCTTTTCAGCTACAAATTTTCACAAACTGATAGCTAAACTAAGTGTAGAAATTAAATCAAATTAGTTGCTCTGAAACTGATGTAATGAATGAAGCAAGATTTTCTTTAGTAAGTGCATGAAACCAAATCTCAAGAAACAGTGAACAGTCCTAATGATGAAAACTAATAAATATTTTAAACATATGCTGGATTTCTCACTGAGATTGTTTTCTCTGATTATACTAAGTGGTTTCACTTATCTGTGATCTTTGCCCTGATTTTATTAAGAATTGTGTTTGAATCTCATACAAAAATAAGAAGCTGGAGTAAGAAGGTATAAGAGCAGAAAGGCAGAGAGGAGAAAATATTTGGTCACAAGTAAAAGTGAAGTGAGGGCCTTTTGACTCTCATTTTCCAGGGGATTAGTTCAAGGATCAACATCCATGACAGGCTTATTTTGAAGCTGATTGGGCATTTTATGGAGTATGCTCACAGACAGATGACCAGACTGGGAGAAAAAAATTGAATTATAGGAAAGTTTAAACTGAAATTTCAGTCCTGAGATAAAACTCTTATACGTCAATTTTTGCTTCTAACCTGCACAGAAAGGGAAGGTTTTCATTGGAAAGCTAATTGGTGGGAGATTAACACCCCAATCCTGTCAGACTGAAATGCCATCTGATGCTGGCTAAACCATTTGTCTTGACCATGCAGAACACCACAAATTGTGCTCAAGTTTCACTGATGCATAGGAAAAATTTCCTGTGCCTCAGTGACCCTAAGAGAACAACAATCCCAACAGTAACACTTGCTTCCCCAAAGTACTGTGAAAGAATTCAGAGATATAACCACTTTTGGAAACAGAAAAAAAACAGGTAGTTTTGATATTTCTGTATTTCAGAATAAGAAAGGTAACAAAAATATAATAGAATTTACTAAGAAATAGGAAGTTTCATGACTGTAAGCTAAAACACAGGATGTTCCACCTCAACATGAGGGAGAACTTCTTCACATTGAGGGTGGCAGAACACTGGCACAGGCTGCCCGGGGAGGTCGTGAGGTCTCCCTGTCTGGAGACATTCAAAACCCACCTGGACGTGTTCCTGTGTAAGCTGCTCGAGGTGACCCTGCCTTGGCAGCATGGTTGAGCTGGATGATCTCCAGACGTCCCTTCCAACCCTAACTAATCTGGGATTAATTGCAACAGAAGACTGTAAAACAGTATTTCAAGTACACATTGTGAAAAGACTTACCATTGGGGTTTAGACAAAATGTCCCAGCAACCGGAGCAAAAACTTGAAGAAAGCTGCAGAAATTCCCCTGAATGTGAGCCAGGTAAGGTACTAAACATAAGATACTAAGCCAGGGGAGACATGAAAAGTTCAGCTTTTCAAGAATAAAAAGGGCAGATCTTTTTCTCTCTGCAGAGAGGGCTCTGAGAGCTAGATCTGCCAAAGAGTCCCTGAGAGAACCAGCAGTCACCACCTAGTATGATGGATGGCAAGGATCAAGCAGAGCAGCCAGATCTGGAGGTGAAAGAGGATAAGATGTATGAAGAAATAAGGAAAAAAGAAGGAAAGTGGGCCAGTTATTACAAACAATAAAAAAAAATTTTTTAAAACATTTTCTTTGCAAGGTTTTCAAGAAAGGTGAAGTTTAAAAGGGAATAGAGGAGCAGGAAAAATACAACTGGTATGAAAAGTGTTTCATTTTCATGTATTGTTGTGAGGACAGAGCACACTGTTCTTTTGTTCTTGTTATTACAGGTGTGAAAAGGAAAAAATCTTTTCCATCCCCATACAGCTCTGCAGCCTGTTTTTCCAAGGGCTGGGAAGAGAGTCAAGAGTGTGGAAAATGAATGTGATAAAGAGTAGGTCAGGACAAATGCATAATCATAATCAGATGCTTAAGGGATCTGGATTGTCAGGGGAGGGACTTCAACACACTTCAAGAAAGCAGAAAGTACTGTGACACAGGAGAGGAGAGGATGTCTTTCCCTGGAGTCCCAGAAAAGCAGCTCGAAAGATAATAGGGAGGAATTAAGGAAGACCAAAGTCAGAGAAGGACAGAAAGAAATTAGACTGAATGAGGAAAAGAAGTAAATGGACCAGGCATGTGAGATGTTTCTAGCAAGGGAAAAAAAGCCCAAAACTCATTCAGCTGAAGAACAGAGAAAGCAATAGACCCAAGAAGTCCTGGGAATAGTGCAGAGCAGCACTAGCTCAAGACTATTGGGCAAACAAAGCTGTAGGTGTCAGTGAGGACACTGTCAGTAAGGAGTCAGAGTCAGCACAAGACTGGTGGCAGGATCCTGTTGGTGAGGTGATATGTGGAAGCAGGCAGAGACACATTTTGAAAACAAAAGGCTTTTGCCTCTGTTCAATTGTACTGTCAAAACATACCTAGAGGTACAGCTGAGCTGCAGTCTGCTGACAATGTAAACAGCCACAAATCTCCAAGCAATAAACCCAGTCATTGACCCATTTTTCAAGATTAAGTAAATATATATATGTGTTTGTATATATACATATATTTATATATATACATGCACATATATATAGCCCAAACTCCACAAAATTGCTTTCAGAATACTGGAAAAAAGCCAGGCTGAATGGAATGATTTAAGCCCCTACAAATGATGGTGGCACTGTGCATAAACAACAACAGCATCTAGATATCTACCATGCTAAGTAATAATTCTTCTGCATCAGTCAATAAAGAATCCCTAAATTCACATAAACATAACACACGCTAACTGCACCCAAGGAACCATTGCAAGAGTATCGCATCAATATTCAACAGCTTAATGTCTCCCTAAGCAGGCATTGTCAAGATACACCCAAAGGGCCTCAGTGGAGCTGTAGCAGCATCCTATATACAAAATCTGTGGAATAAACACTTGTTTAATAGGCTGCAATGTGAGAGAATGTAGCAGGTACTGCCTATAATGCCGGTCATCCGTGGGTAGTGGGACAAACTTCCAGTAGGAATGGCAAAACAGATTCAAACTGATGGCAGCAACACAATCATTCTATCAGTGCTTTTCAAATGCTATATTGGGCACAAATTTGCTAATATAGTCTAAATTAGATAACTGGTTATGTTACAAATTTAAATTGCAGTGTAATCACAGAAGGAAAAAAAAAAAAAAAAAGAACCAGAAAGTCCCCAACTTCTCTGCATGATAGAGAACTTGATAGGAACCCTCAAAAGGGAAAATTCCTAAATAATGTAGCTCCATCCTTCTGTTTTAATTTTGTGGAATGCGTGATTGTGGAAGACATTATGCTGTATAATTTCCCCCAGTACAGATTCATTTGCATTCAAAAACATGTTTGCTTTCACTCAAAAGCATTTTAGCTTGCAATAATGGTTTCCAAATCCCTTCTAAGTTTGCCCTGGAAAGGGTATGGTATTTTGGAGTACATGAAAATGGTACAAAAGCAAAACAGCAGAAAATAAAATTTGAATCCTTTTACTCTTCACTATTAATTATTTGGCTGCCTCTGAAGTACTTTAAAAAATTATATTGTTCCTCTGACTTTATATATATATATAGCCTCCTATTACAGCAAACAGAATCTGTACCACCTCATACTGCAGGAAGGACATTAACAACATACAGAAATTTCAGAGAGTGGTTGGTGGAAAAAAAGAAAAAAAAAAAAAAGGAACCAGCCCTTTTTACCAACAATACTTGATCTAGATGAAATATACAGTAGGAGTTATAGTGCAGACCTAAACCAGTACCCACTCAAGTAATATCACTGCTGCAGTTGTAGTGTAGAAATCGGCGAAGTGTGATGACCCTTGTCTGACAACAGTGGAAAAACTCAGGAAAGGTCAAGTTTAAACCAGTCTGCAAGTGAAAAGTAGGATTCTAGAGCTCTCTTTTCTCATGAGATAACTGCTACAGTATTAGCTGTGCCAGTTTCTGAGGGCCATGGTTTTGGAGTATTCTAGTGACAGTCTGCCATCACAGGCACGTGAGCAAACCCATAGAGCATGGATGGAATTAATCTTGACCAAGAAGCGTTTTTGCTAACAATGACTTGTATTGATCAAGTGAAGAAAATCCACTATCTCAAGAAAAAATAGTTGAATCACAATGAGGGAAACGTTGGCTAACGTGTCACTTAGGTTGTTGCAGCAGCCAAACCTCCTAGAGTGGAAATATTCACAGAACAGTGAAGCTGCAGGAGGGTGGTTCCAAATGATTGCAGCCATCCAAGCAAGAGTCTGTGTCCCTCTTCAGCAGATTTTCAGATCACAGGATATTCTGAGTTGGAAGGAACCCACAGGGATCATTAAGTCCAACGCTTAAGAGAATGGCCCATCTGGGTGCTGAACCCACAACCTTGGCATTATCAGTACCATGCTCAATTTCTTCATGGAGAGCTGCCATTCCAATAGTTCTTTTAAACATTTGAAGATACACTTTGGTCCAGAGGAAAGGGGATCTATTGGATTTAGAAATCTGAGTCAGATTTTCTTCAAAATATATCAAGCCCATATATGTTGGAATCTTATTCCCAAACTAGCAAAGTTGTGGTCTTTCTTTTTTTCTTTCTTCTGAGCTTTCAGACATCAATCTTTCTGATTACTTTCTACAATGAGAAACACCCTTTAAAAAAAAATATTATTCAGATTGCCACAAAATCACCCTTCCAGTGTTCAACACACAAGTGTCATGAGATTCCTGATAAAGCAAGAAATGGCAATCTGCTAAATGGCAAAGCCCACATGTCTCTGCTCTTGAGGTGCTACAGAAATTTAGAAAGGTTTTATCTTATTCGTTTCTCCTGGCCATCAAAAACTGTCTGCAAGCACATCTCAAGAGATCTGCATACAGCTTTTATTTTCTGATTCACTTTTTCCATGACCACAAATAAATGTACTGAGGGTTTGGGTTTGTTTGTTTTTTCTTTTACATTTTTTGCTTCATTCTCTTTTTCTAATGAAAGGGTAAAGAAGGAAAGAAAGTGGGATTGTTTCTACACTTGAAACTATTTGCACAGACTTTATGCTTTGGGACTATACAGCCAAGAAATACAGAAGTAGTAGAAGACCTCTAATAACTGTAGCACAATGGCATTTAATTTGTTTCTCTTTAACCAGCCTCTTCCCTCAGTGCTCTAAATTTCCTTAAGACGTTCAGTTGAGTAAGTGGTCTGATATTAGAAAACAATCCTATTCCCAAGCCTGTTCAATCAAAAATAACTTAAGCAAGTATAAAGGAGAGTCATCTGGTAGGTTCCTACCACAGATAATTGCAAGCACAGACACAATCTGATTTGCAAATGCTAAATATTTTCAAAAGTACATGAATTATTTAGAAGTCTGAGTTCTACATATTTAAAAGGAAGTTAGGAATCTTGCTTCCACTGATTTCTGGTGAAACTCAAGACACTTCTTTCTGAGTTAGTGGTATCCAAAGCACAAATGCCAATTTGACTAAGCTTCATTCTGCCCTGCCTGGCTCTGCCTCTAATCACACCCTCTATATTCCTGCTAAGGTACCCTTACTATCATCTTTCCAGAAAATCCCTGAAATATGTGCCTCTGTCCAGAAAGCTTGAAGTAATTGCAAACCCCCTATAAGTAACTATGGACATATCAGTGCCTATGAAATTTCCTGTGAAAGATCTCCTGCAAACCATCTTGCACTGGCCTTTCTTCCATGATTTGGATATATATTTAAAAATGAACACACTTTTAAACTGTCCATCAAATAAAAATATCTATCACTGATATCACAAAAATTTCACAAAAACCATTTTTAGTACATATTTTTGCAGGAAATATTAACACAGCTGTCTGAGGGGTGCTTGATAAAACAGAAACAGCTATAACAGCTGAGAGGTACCTCATTTGAATGGGAAGCTGGGACTTAAAAAGACTTCATAACCAAATGAAGCAGCTCTACATTGTGACATAAAAGAGAATGACACAACAGCAGTCTGCTCTCAGGCTGAACTTTCCTCTCAGACTGCAAAGACTTGACAGCAGAAGTGAAAAGAAGCTTCAGTTCTCAGCATGCTTTCCTCCCTCAGCAGTGTACTGAGCTATCACACCTCCACTGGGATGCCAGAAGCCAGGAGAAGGTTATCTGCTCAAATTTGATTACTGATCTTTCTTCAGAAGCAATGCTTAACCTTTATTTTCTGAAAAAATGTCTTAAACATAACACTTCATGTCTATCACCACACAAAAACCTGCCAGGCTATCTAGAGGCATGACAGTGAATATGTAACTATCATTTCTTTGATGCTGTGAGTAAGGTTTACTCCTTTTGAACTCAAGGTTTCAGTTCAGGTCTTACCAGGGAAGACAGCCTTACAAGTGTGTGAGGTTCATGTGCAGCCAACCCACAGAGCTGTCACTTCTTTAATGTCTCTAACACTTTCCAGTACTCCCAACAGACAAAGATCCTCAGCTATGTTAGCACAGTTGCCTGAAATGCATTCTGAAATACATCCTGAAAACAGAAATAGAAGCAGATCCAAAGATAAAATAAATTATTTCACATCCACTGAAGTCTGAGTAGACTTCAGGCTTTGGGTTCTGCATAAGATCCTTGATAACACCAACAGCTCCAGCACAGAAAACTTCAGTCACCATTTAACAGTGCAGACATAACTTCTTTTGCTCAGTGCTACAGCACACCTTTTAACCAAAGGTGAACCTTGCCAAACAATGTCTCTACCATTTGGTTCTAAAGCACAATGGAGCAACAAGAGAATATTTAGATCCCCACAAAAAAGTTAATTATTTTAATTAATTCCCTTTTTCATTTTTTGAAGCAGAGAAGGATTTATGATACAGTTCTAAACCCCAGCTTTGATGAAACAGAGGAAGTATGTCTAGGTTTTTGCCTGAGTAGTCCATGATTGTTGCTGGTACTGAAACACGGACGTAGCAGAATAATGGCACCTAGAGCAGCTCCCAGTGGAGATTTCTGCTCCATGACCAACGTGCATGTGAACACGTAACGAAATGCCTAGCGAAGGAAGCCAATGGTACAAAGAGCGACAGTAAAAATAATACACAACACCAAGACAGTCATGCCCCACTAAATTATGTGAACATTGGTGCTGAAGCCATTTATGGGGTGCCAGTGGAGGTGCCTCAACGACGAGAGTTAAAGCCCTGCTTCTCAACTGCTTTGTGGTCCTCAGTGCTGCTATTGCCAGCACAAGGCAAGAGTGATACAAATCTATTGTGACTTGACGGAATTTTTTCAGTTATACAAGATGATTAACATTCTGACCCAAGACGCCTGCCACCACTTCACTCTTCTGACATGGCTGTGCCAAGTTAATCATTTATCCTGTCTCTGCTGCTTAATGGCAGAAAGAACAACAGCTTTGCTCTTGAATGCTCTCTGCCCATTTGGCATCAAAAGCTCACATGAGTGCAGAAATGTGAGATGACTATCCAGAGAAATTACGGCAAGGAGGGTGGAGAGCAAAACGTTGCTATTGTTACTCAATTGGCAATAGGGAAGGAGAATTGAATAAAGTACTCAAAGAAGGAGGACAACAAGGCTGCCACTTTGAAACAAAAAGCAGAAAGCTCCAGATGGTTGTCACTTTCACAGCGCTGCCTCAGCTGCTTGTGGCACGTAGCCTGCACTAGTGCCAAGCTGTCAGAAACACAGTATGAAATGGTCAACCAGAATAATAAATGGGGTCCTTGAATATATACAGTTGAGTGTCAAATAGCAACTTAACCCTTCCTCTCTTGAGAGTGCAGTCTAGTATGTCAAATTACATCAAAGGGATTTCAAAAGGATTGGAAAGGGCAAAATATTATTTAACCCACTGGATAATCTACAGTGGAAAACTGACTTATTCATAGAATATCTATTACTAGTAATTTTTTGTGCTCTTTTTTACATACGTTTGCCTGTGTGTGCTCTGACCCTTACAGATTTGATGATAATAAGATTCATCTACAGCTTTTCTATTTTAAATGGATTTTTTTTCAAATATTTAACTGTGACTTTCACACTGTTTCAAGAGGGAAAGGAACAGAGGTTATACCCAACACATAACGACTGAGGGTATCTGCAAAGAAAGTACCAGCAAGATGATTAATCAGTGGCTTTCATTCCATAATGGAAAGATGTGATTTGCACCATTAAGGAAGTAGTTCTTCATGGCCATTTAGGACAACAGCTCTGAGTTGAGTCAGCCACAGCAGGGGCTTTGTCAGAAATAATTACCCATGGGACTAGCCAGAAAAATTGGACTCATTTCATGGAAGCCTCGAAAGGATAATCACTTCACTGTGAATTTTGTTGTCTACTCATGCAGAATGAATCTAAACAAGCATTTCAGTGAGAAAAGGCTCTAAAACTTGGTTCAAAGCTGCAAAATTAACTTGTCTTTCAGTCAGCTTTGAAACGGTTCTTCTCATATTCAGCAAAGGAGGAAAAGAAATAATGAAAAAATGTGAAACCCTACTATACGTTTATGGAACTTCTAGAAGGAAGCTATGATCTTGAAAAAATATATATTCAGCGAATTAAATATTTTCTTACTTCCACAACAGAAAAAAATCGGAATAGGTAGTAGAAACTCAAGCAGTAAACCAACATGACGATGTAAAAAGTCCTTAGAAAGTGAGAGACAAGTCAGAAGACAGCACATTAGCTTCAAATTCAAACTGTGCTAAGGAGCAGCCAAGGCTGACACTTCCCCACCTGGCCGAGGACTGCCTTCCCAGCAGGAGTTTGCACTGGGGCTGTCTGCATAGCAGTGTCTTTTCTTCAGCCACTCACTCCATGTGTTAGCCAAGAAAAAATCCACTATGTGTGCTTATAGTTTGGGTGTGATCCTGTTTGCAAACAAGTGAAACTTGCCCAGATATGCACAGTCCATAGAACTCCAGGATCCAACAGCAATGTGTATCATGCCTACAGCCTTTTTTGCTCTCCTAGAAAGTACTGGATCCTACATATTCCTGAGCAGTCTGGCTGCAACCCAATAAAGCACTCACAAGAGTGCTGAGCTTAAGTCTGTGGTTAATCTACAAGGGGGATATTTGCATACTTACAGAAAGTATGTGATTAATTTTGTTGGAAGTGATGGTGATCAATGATTCTTTTTTCCCTGAAGATTTTAAAGCATGAAGCTTTTCATCAGTCTGACTAACCCCTTTAGCTTAGAAGGAATACAAAATACAAGGAAATAAAATAAATAAAACAGTCTTTCTGAAGAGTCGCATACATTTATTTTTTCTTAAATCATCTACCTGAATTCATAAAGTCATCTTAATGGTAACTTTTACTGAGCAACAAAACCAGAAAACCCTTTAGCCACATTCCTTTCTGTTGTCAGTTATGGTTCATATCTCTGCTACTACATCAATACACACTGCAATACATAGAGAAATTATAATAATAATAGCTGACATCTGTCAGACTGTAGTGCCTTTGTCACATAAGCTGAAATTGCTAAACTCAGGGGATTGGAAGTGTTCAGAAAATATTTTCTACAGAAAAATTACTGTAGGGTCAGGATTCAGAGTTCCATGTCACTATAAAATGGACTATCTGCTCTATGTAGTAGTAGAAAAAGTGGAAGATATACATCAGAGAATAGACCTGCTTCCTCAGGAGATCGCACTGATGACCTGACAGGGTATCTGTTTCCATCAGCAAGTCTCATTCACTCATTATATTGATTCATGTGTCTGTCTGGAACCTTGTGCTGAACCTAGTACCTGTAATTTACCTCGAGCTGAAACCCTGGGCTTTTAAAATGCAAATTTTTTTTTTATTTTTTTTTTTAAAGCCTATTAGCAAAAGACAGCTCCTGGATTTCTAATCTAGGAGTTTTAAAAGGTTCCCTACTTTTGTGCAGAGCCAGGGCTGTGCTGTATGGACTACTCACCACTTTTATTAGCAGAAGAATTGATATTTTCTCCAGTCTTGCTTTATGCAGCACCAGTATGCCTGTGTGTATGCACATCTATGCATGTACAACTGGCAAAATATTTTCAGCTTAGAAGTATTTTAATTGTAAATGTTTATACGGCATTGCCCATCACAGCTTCATAAATACAGTTCAAAGAAAAAAATTGCCATAGGAAATGAAATTATTTTAAATAAATCAAGAAAAGGGGAAAG
Organism: Dasyornis broadbenti; assembly: GCA_013397935.1. Classification (NCBI taxonomy): domain Eukaryota; kingdom Metazoa; phylum Chordata; class Aves; order Passeriformes; family Dasyornithidae; genus Dasyornis; species Dasyornis broadbenti. The sequence goes on along the minus strand of VZRN01000486.1, from coordinate 1,304,463 downwards.
AAATAAAGGTGAATTATTAAATGGCCTAATCTGTAGAGGACATGCAGTCTTACTCTGCTAAGAAGCATTAACAAATAGTTGGAACCAGTAAAAGTCAGCTAATTGAGAACAGTGCCTTTGTTATTTCTTAGCTGCTAAAAGTCTTGCACTGAATGTAATGTAATTAAATAAATCTACAGATTAAATGAAACACTAGCAAAGAAAAACTTTATAAGAGGTGAAACGTAAAAGCATATGTAACCTTTCAAAATTTCATATGTCCTCCCATATATCTGATCTTTGCCATTTCTAAACCATTTTCCACATAGGTAGACAGAATCACTGAATCATAGCCTTTCACAAATCCATTTTTTTTTTTTTTTTTCTGCCTTGTTGCTGATGGTCTAGCAGTGACCCTGTCTGCTTTACACAATAGAATTATGCTGACTCCAGTGGAAACTACAAGTGGAGCTGGAGCACTCACCCAGAGAATAGTATCTTAGGAATAATTCTAGTCTTTGTAAATTTGGCAGCCTTTTCTTTGCTTTATTTTTGCTTTTTTTTTTTTTTTTTTTTAACGCTAGTTAGACAGTCACAAGATCTGGCTCAGTTACTTAGAACTTCCATGTTCCACAGGAATTCAGGATATAGAAACACATCATCTCCTCTTCAGGCAGCTGTAAACAGAGCTCACCAGACAAGTATAAATGGCTTACACTTGCATTCTTCATTAAGATTAATAGATTCAAAAGCCAGACAGGAACAACCTTATCATGCACTCTGGTCTTCCACCTAACACTTGGCCTTTCCCTGAATTCATCCTGCTGTCAAATTTAATTTAATTGCTGTGATCTGATTTT
>VZRN01000486.1:1225370-1303615 GCA_013397935.1 Dasyornis broadbenti | reverse complement strand
TTTTTTTAATTTCCAGTGACTAAGAATACAGGAAAAACCTATGTGAGCTGTTCCAACAATCAACCAACTTCTCAGCTAAACATGTTGTCTGAATTTTTCTTGTTTCCACTTCCATGTGTTGGATCGCATTACATGGTAGGGTCACCACTCTACCTCCAGTATTGTTATTCTTCTTTTCTACCGGTATAAGCCCAAAAGAAATGTTGTCATACACTCTATTCACAAAACAGAAATAAATCACATTTTAGAAACGTCTAAAATGTCTTATTGTTTATATAAAGACATATTCATTGAAAACTGGTTTGGTTTTTCACACAAAATTAGTAAGAGCAGAAATCTATAAACACAAAGGTTGCCTCCTTCCTCAGGGCCGGTTTGTATTTCATACTCACAGGAGTGCACATAACAAGTACAAAAGAACAACCAACTTTCTGCTTGTTATGTAAGAGTTAAACAGAGCCACAGACCTTTTTCTCCATCAAGGTACTGTGGGGGAAGATGTGCTGCTTACAAATACTGCACAACATAAGAATTTTTAACATTATTCTCGCTCATTTTAGTATTCTTTGATGAAATAAAAACAGGTAAGTTAGCACATTAAAATGGCTGAACTATTAATTTTAGAAAGTGAAAGAAAATGAATCAGCTTTTACATGCTTGCTATGCCTCATGTTTTTCCTCGCACAGCTCAAGAAGCAGTTACTGTGGTGCCCAGGCACAGCAGGGCATCACATGTTTTCAGCAGACAGAGCAGGTCTCCTAGGTTGCCGTGGAAGCACCATGTCTGGAAAGGTATAAACTTCATTCTGGATTTGCTTCATTTTCTCTGGCAGTTACAGAACCTCATGGCCACAGTACCTTCTCGTCAGGAGGGAGTTCAGTCACACCATGAGTTTCACGCTGCTGGTTCTTTATCCATCGAGCATCGGTCCAGGGCTCACAGGTAAATGCTTTGCCTTCAGTGCTCTACAGCTAAATTACTGCCCACTTAATAAATCAAAACTGTTTTTTTAGTAATATATTTTCATACAACCATGTTACAATCCTTTGAAATTTGGAGGGAACACTATGTAATCATAGATGTGAGGAGGCACAGCTACTCATACAAATGGTTGGATAGGAGGTGTCTAAAAGTCATTTTTTCCCTTAAGAGCAATCAATAAATTACTGAATAGCCCACTGTTCTAACCATGGGTTTTTTCACATCATATACACATCTAGAGGAATAGATGCTCTCACAAAAGCAGGATGATGATGGAAGGAGCAGGCAAAACCAGCAGCTGGGCTGTGAAGGAGAATTTTATTAAGAGAAACTTGACTGTCTGACACTGCAATAATACAAACAGTGATTGCTCTGAGGAAATTACTTTCCATAAACATATTTTCTCATTGTAAGATTATTGTACCATGAAAGTCTCATTTTCAAGGAGCTGAGCATAGTCAGTTTAGTTGGTTTTTTTTTGCTTTGACCGCTAGGGGTAGAAGTACTAGTTGAAGAACTAGAACCTACAACAATCCATCTGCCCACATACTGACCTGAGCAATCATGGCAGATCCCCTTTTCATGTACCTTTCTAGGCTCAAAATATTTGCTGGGATGGAGGAGTGAAAGACCACTTCATTTCTTCCTTAATTTGGTAGTGCATAGATTAACACAGCTAAAAGTTTTCACAACCATATTGTTAACGAGCATTTGCATTTGCTTTTGAAAGAAATAGTTTGAGCTGACACTTGAGGGGGCCTGTCTAGTGAAAGAGGAGTGAACAAGAAACTGGAGCTAAAACAAGGATTTCTACCTGGCTGAGAGGGGCTCTTTTTCTGTCAGAGATAGTTGGATAGATGTCTGCCAGGCATGACTATCATAATTTAAGTATCAGCATACAGCCTCCAAATGACATTTTCCTCAGCTGTAACTTTTGAATAATAAGGCAGGAGAGAAGACAGGTGGAACACCTAAGGAGGAAGCCAGAGGCACAGTCTGATCAACAAGATCATAACTATACCAGATGCTGTATTTGTCAGCACATATCATATCTATAACCGTGATCTCTGCCACTTTACCTGAAGGGGCAACAGAATATAAACAAGTCAGCATAGTTCAATCATCAGGGCTGAGTTGGACTATTAATGTTGATGAAAAAATAAAAAAAAAAAAAATTATAATAATGCCAGTCTTACCAGATTTGAGAATTTATTCCCTTTGAGGATGTAAGAAGACTTGGAGACATTTCAAATAAAGGAGAAAATTTCTTTCATTGGGTCTTTTTGCTCTTCATGGGGTTTTATGGGTTTGGTTTTGGGGATGGGAGGGGAGAGGTTGCTGATTTTTTTTATTATTATTATTAATTTTTGTTCTGTTTGGGGGTTTGGGAGTTTGGGTTAGGGGCTTTGGGTTTTTAGGTTTTTTTGTATAGCCAGAGCATAGTCAAGTCTCCTAGAGACAGCTTCTAGAAATTATATTTGTATGTTATAATAAAATGGGAAAAAACAAATATTACCTAACTAAAATATCATCTGTAGTTAAAAATATTTTGCCTCACTTTATGCACAGTAATAACCTTTCATCTTTCTCATGTTCTTGATTTTTTTTTTTTTTTTTAACAGAATTCCTTCATTTCACCAGAATCACCACAATATTTTTAGCCTGGGAGGGTTTCTTAGCCTTTACATTGCTAAAAAGGTTTAAATGTTATTGACCTGCTCTGAATGTAATCCTACTACTCTTGGAGGACTCTGCATAATATTTGAACTTTCCTCAATGCTTCAGTTGAAAAGATACTTATCTGTAAGTTTTATTACATTTCTCCCTGCAGTTTTTATTGCCTCAGGGTTCTTCTCTTCATTTTCATTGAGGTTCGGAAAACCTAAAGGGCAGGTCTGAGAAAAAATATATTCCAAACTTAAAAGTTCAAATAGTCTTTTCGAGTTTCACATACCTCTACTCCTGCTACATTATTAAATTCTTCAAAATTTGGACTCCATGCAGTCATTTACTGGATGGAAAGTCCATGTAGTACATACAAAGTCCAGTCATGTTTCTATAGAAACTTGTGTAAATCAAAGTAGGCATGCCAAAATTAGTCACAAAGCTGGCTTTACACATGTATAATTCACCATATCAATTATTTACTGAAGGTCTTTATACCTGAGGTGCCTGGAGAATAATTTAGTAAAAGGTCCTGTATGATACCAGAGGGAGCAAATCTTTCTGAAAGGTTTTAAGTTACCATGCCAGGAAAGCCTATGAACATCTGTCCAAAAGAAAAAAAACTAATCATTTCAGAGACATAATATCATAGAATTTTCAAGACATTATGGTTTTATCTTCAGTGTAAAGATATGCATTAGATATCATGGAATGGTTTGGATTGGATGGGATCTTTAAGATCACTGAGTTCCAACTCTCCTGTATGGTATGTCTTGTCCTCTATTATGAACATAGTTTATTTAAATATTGTAAAACTCAGATGGATATTTGAGGAGTTTGATTTTTACCTTTTCTTGAAATTGCTACAACTTGAAAAGAGACATGCACATCCAAAGCAAGATACATTTTACACTGAGGACACCAAAACAGTAAATGAAACAGTAAAATTCTCTGCAGTAGCACACAGAAATCTGCCTCCTCTTCAGAGAGCACTAGTCTCAACCATAGCTGTCCTGCAGGAAAAAGGGTACATTCACACTGAAAAAGCATCATTTGCACACACATATAGGCATAACCACAGAGAAAGCAAGTACATGCTAGGAGTATGCATATGATGTGCCTTAAGGAAGAAAACTACAAATATGTGAAAACAGAGGAAATCTTTTTTCAAAACCTTAACAGTGACACATCAGTTTGCCTCTACTGGTATCTCTATTCTTAAATAATTAATGCATTTTACCTTCTCTCACCAACAGAAAACGGAACTAAGATCTCAGTCATTACATTTACAAATACAGAAGGAAACTCTACCATTCAACCTCAGCAACATCCGCAGGAGTGTCTGCCTTTGTGCACTGGTGCTCTGCAACAACAAAAATTTTTAGTAGCCATAATTATGATTAAAACATGACCCCCAAATTATTCCTGAAATTAAACAATTTCTGTTGCTTGGCAAAACTGTTTGGAGACCATAGTCAGACCAGAGCCACATTTCTTCCAAAACTCTATATTAAATTATCCATATTCTAAAGCTGTAATTGATGACACCAAGGGTGAAGTAAGCTTCTACACTGTGCTCTGCACGCCGTACACTTATTCCACAATATGTCCCTGAACCTGACCTTAACATGATCCTTACTCTGCCTCACACTACAGCTTTTGAAAGAGGTGACAAACTACAGCACTGTGGAAACACAGTCTTGCCACATTCTTCAGCAGATGCCAAAATTATATACAAAAATATGTACTATCTATCTCCTAGTGTCTAAGGCACTGAAGGTGTGAGTGGTGTGCCTTCTCACACTGTTAAGGACACACACTAGCAGCACTACCAATAGGCCAGGTCTACTGCAAATACAGTGATAAAGACAGAGTTACGGTTTTGGAGAACGTAGCTTAGCCACAGGCAAAGTGCACTGGGAAAAAGGGACCATGTACTATATATATGTCTCTTGAATTGTTTTGGTTTAGTTAAATTATTTTTCTTGTGAATACAGTATTTATAGCTACACATAAAATAATTTCTTCAGAGGGATTTGAGCTGTAAAGGATTATGTTTATAGAAGGCTTCCCTTTTTAAATTTTGAATGACCTCCAATTTAAATAGTTACAAGCAACTACTCTAACTTTTGTTATTTTACAGGTCATTGCATTTTTCTACATTACTCCTCGTTATCACCTCCACTAGGCTAATGCATTAATAAAATTTCATCTGCAGCTGGGGCACGCAAGGGAATAATATTTAAGTTAAGCCATTATGCCATTTGTCCTTATCAAGCCTTTAAACTGAAGTGGATACAAGTTAAATCCCTTCAGGTTTTTCAAGTCTAGACCCGAGGCCAGATCTCAGCTCTGAAGCCAATCTCAGATGAAAAACTGTGCTTGCATAGGCTAGATAAGTGGACCCTTAAAATTTTTGAAGACCAGGTTTTTATTTGATTACAAGTAACTTTTCCCCTCTAATTTTTCATACCCTGCTTCTCAAATACACTTCATTTCAAGAATCTGCATTGCAATGGAGGAGCTGCAGGCAAATGAAGAATGTTGTAAATCATACAGCCATAATGAAAGGTATAGCCACATTAAAATTCACTGTGCTTCTCTGCAGGAAATTGTAGCAAAGATATGAGTAACATAAGTTCACATGTGTCTGGAGAAAATAGTCTCTGCTGTACACCCATCCATTAATGGAGGGAAACGGAGTGGTGCTTAAATAATGCATACGGATTCCACAGCTGCTCAGGACTGAAAATGGGTACCAATGCAAATAAATCAGTTTGAAAATAAAGCCAAGAACTTTATAATTTCAAATCATGATTTTGTCAGAACAGCAGAACTAACCTCTGTTCTGAAGTGGAAAAAAAAGATAAAATAAAAATTAACTGGACAATAGCAAGTCCTCAATAATGCATCTAAGATCAAATACCTGATATAAGCAGTAGGACTCACTTTAATACTAGTTCAGGGTCTCATGAGAATAAATCTACTCCATTCCTGTACTACATGCAAGTGCCTAAGAGGTCTTTTACCCAGACACTGATTGAGCGTGACTTTTCTTATTTAGGAATGGGTCACTAATTCAGCATTATGGAAATGAAGGAAAATAGGAGAAGACACATGGGGCAGGCTCAACAGGAAAGAAAATATTGTTGTAATGTCTTCTTGGTTTTGTGAACTTTCAGAAATCCACAATTGTTTCATACATTTCTCACCTTTTTCTTCTGTTTCATTTTTCTTCTGCTCTATTTCATTCTCTTTTGTTTCTCTTGCTTGCAATTATACAATAAAGGAGACAGTTCTGGATGACAGGAACACAAATTGCACAGGAATTAGTCTCATCCTTGGTGTAACATCATCCCACAGATTTCAGAAACCTTAAAGGTCAATATTGTTTACAGGGCAACAAGAACAAAACATGAAGATCAATAAACAAAGTATGGCTTCAAGAGCCAATAATTCAAAATTTAAAAGAACAGCAAAGAGGTGGAAGTCGGAGGCAATATAGGAAGGTGTACAAAACTGCACCATAGGATCTTGCATGGCAATTGGACTGGTGAGCCTGGTAGCTGTGTCCAGCAAGTCCTTCATGCTGGGGAGGAAGATAACACTCCCTATCCACATTATTCACCAAGCCAGCATTATAGATTGCCATTGAGCCTTTTTGTGACGTCTCTGTGTATGCCCTGATGTGTGAACTTTGATTTCCCTGATTTTATTTGGAATAATATTGCTAGTAATAGAAATTTGGCATTCTCCCAAATCCAAGTATTATTTTGATGATGGACACATATTCTAGATCTGTATTATGCACTGTGTGAAAAAGACTGTGATTTGTGAGATGGTGCATTATTTACATATATATTCACAACTTTGACATATATTCCCTTAGATATATTTCATAGATATGGTTAATATATGTTTTTCTTTTTTCTTTTTTTTTTTTTTTAAATATTTTATCCTCTCACCTCCTGTGCCTTAAGTCAAAGTTTTACAAGACAATTTTTATTTCAAATTCTGAACAGCTTTGAATAGTCATCCTTAAAAAAAATACCTCTCTGATTTTCTCCCTCACTCACAATATATGCCTAATACTATATATATGTAAAGAGAAAAGGGAAGGCAATACTTTCCTTTGGTGAGTGTTCTCTCCTGGTCCTTATCTCAATCCAACACCTGTGTTATGTTTTCTCTCCCCTGTCCAGCTGCAGGGGTGAGTGACAGAGTGGTTTTGGTGGCTACCTGGCGTCCAGCTGGCATCCAGCCAGCATCCACCCGCTACAAGTTCACACACAGCAATCAGTAAAGCTCCATGCATGCCTTAGTAGCTTTTCCACCCATCAAAAGGCGATGTTGCTGCCATCACCCTCTTAACACTGGCTGTTGTTAAACTAACATAAAATAGCTAACAGTAAATGTAGGGTACTTTGGCTCTTGAGTTTGTGGTTGTTAAAAAAAATTACATTCAGGCTGTATACCATTTTGCATCTTTTTTTGATCCAAAGATTACATACTTCAGCTGACATATCTTGAGACATGTGAAAACACAGAGCATTTATGCATTACGAAGAATATACAAGGAACGCAGGGTTAGAGTCCTGAAAACAATCACCTCTTTTCCCTTCCCAAGGTCACGGATAACACTGAGAGACTCTTCACAGGAGTCTGTAAAAGCCTGCCAAAGGGTCCCTATTTGTCAGGCAGAACTTCATTAAGAAAAAATGCAGTGGTAATTATCGCATTCTGTAATTTCTATGCAAATTATACATAAGGCTTCAAGTTGTTAGCTGAAAAAGACTGAAATTCTCTTGCATTTGTAGGAAATGGGATGGCAGGAGTCATCCTCAGTAACCAGGGAGAAACCTTTCTGTCACAGGTTCTATCTTTTTTTGCCCTTAAACAGTAGGGAAAAGTTTGCTCTTTTTCTCTGTTGCATGCTCTATTGTATATAAAACTTTGTTTCTAGAAACAAAGAAACAAATTCCAACTGAGTATCAACACTTATTACACATTTAGGGGAGACAAATTATATCTTCACATCTTTTTATACAATTCATCTTTCTTTAAGTTGTGAAACTGTGGAAACATAGGCTGGCTTTTCTAACATCTGGACGATGTAAACAAGATGTTATTTCCACTTGCAGCAAAAATAGTATGTGTTCAGGAGAGGGGTGTACAATAAAATGGATGATGATTATGGGCTTGAATAAGTCAGGAGAAATGGACTACTAATGGTTTTATGCTAGATGTAATTTTTAAGCCTACAGCCATGTCTTGAGGCAGTCTCTAGCACTTCTATTCCAATCTGTTGAAAGTGTGTTCATCATCTGATGAAATTGTTATAGCACTGTATAAATGTTCTTCCCATTTACCCCAAAGCAAAAAAGCCCTTAAACACTGACTGAATGAGGCCTTCAGAGGCCACACTGCCCTCCTTCAGCATACAGTCACCTGACTGAAAGGCACCTACAATAAACATCCATAAAAAATGAATGAGAGGAGCTGTTTCTTCTTCCCTGGCTGATGGTCTCTAGAGTTTCAATCCATATTTCTCCATTCAAGTCAGCTATATTCCCTGGCTTGCCCTGCAGGACAGCAGATGTATTGGACTTGGAATGCCCTGTCATCACCCTGAGCATAAGCTACAAATCTAACACTTGCTTCTGACAGACAGAGTGACCCTTCCTCAGGAGCACAGTGAGGCTCATGGGTCCAGCTTATCACGTAGGCTGAGGAAGCTCAACATGTTGAGAAACAGCAACTCACGCTTTGCAGGTGTTGAAGGGAGTCTCACCTGGGCGATGTTTGTCTAATAGCATATTACTGGAAATGTCCTTTGACTTAGAGCTTTGCCAAACGTGGCAATGAAAACAAGTGAAAGAAGCAACATCTCTACAGTTTTATCCAATTCAAGCCCTCCAGAGGGGAGATGAGCAAATGGGAACCAAACAAAACTGTAACATTCCTATAGTATGCCAAAACAGAAACCTTCCTGAGCAATTATTTGTTGGTAATGCTTAAGGGCACATCACTTCTTACAATTAGGAATCCTGCAAGTTGTTTTAATGCAAAAGTTTTAAAATAAAAACAGCTTCTGCTACATTTTAGTGATATATTCCTAGAAAATAAAGAGAAAGTGTTGGATTTCCAGTATTGTTCTCTTACCTTAAAGGAAAAAAAAACACCTTCAAAACTCATATTTCTGGCTTTTAATGCAAACAAAAAACCAATACTTTATATTTCTTCCTCAGCTCTCCTCTGACTGCACATGAATATGTATTCAGGACAACTTGGGTTTTGTGTCATCAGGACAAAACATTTTTTATCTATCATGTTTTAGTTTTAAAAGCTGATACACCAAGGCCACAGGTTTTGGAACTGAATGCCTGCAGCTTGACATCTGCAATGCACGACCCAGACTTATAAACAATTAGCAGGAGACTCATCTTGAATGCAGACGGAGTACAGCAACTCTTACAACCAGCTCAGTTTTAGATACTTTGGCTATCCTGCTATTATATAACCAATCTAATCACACTTTCAGAGGCAGTGGCTAAGCAGAGAATCTGTCTCATGCTCTGCAGTTTTCTTAAATGGTCTGAGGTGTCTTGAAGTATAGCACAAGCAATCACTAAGAAAACAGTTTCAGTATTTAAAGCATAAATAGTAGGGGATGGTTTAAGCCCAGCCAGGAGCCCAGTGATGGTTTAAGCCCAGCCAGCAGCCAAGCCCCACTGCAAGCAGCTGCTCGCTCACTCCCCCACCAGCAGCATCTGGGTGAGAATCAGAAGGGCAAAAGATAGAGAACTCGTGGCTTGAGATAAAGACAGTTTAATAGTGAAAGCAAAAGCCATGCACACAAGCAAAGTAAAACGAGGGATTCATTCGCTCCTTCCCATGGGCAGGCAGGTGTTCAGCCATCTCTGGGAGAACTGGGCCCCATCACACATGGTGGGGACTTGGGAAGACAAACACCATTACTCCAAACATCCACTCCTTCCTCCTATTTTCCCCCCACTTTATATACAGAGCATGATGCCTTATGGTCTGGAATATCCCTTTGGTCGGTTGGGGTTAGCTGTCCTGGCTGTATCTTCTCCCAGCTTCCTTGCACCCCTGGTCTCCTCACCAACACGGCCTCACAAAAAGCAGAAAAGGCCTTGGCTCTCTGTAAGCCCAGCTCAGCAATAACAGAAACATCCCTGCTTTATCAAACTTGTGTTCAGCAAAAACCCGAAACACAGCCCCATACCAGCCATTGTGAAGAAAATTAACTCTACCCCAGCTGAAACGATGGGACATCACCATTTCTGTATCCTAGTACATAGAAAGTTGCAGTGTCATTTCAGATGCATACCTGGTGCAGCAGGAAGAGGGGAGAGGAGTCACCTTCTATCAGCTGCTATGCTCGGTTTCCTACGAGTTTAGCCGTATACCACCTAAACTGTCTCTGCTCTCACAAGGATGTGGCTTCTCCCCAAATAGTGCAGGTGTCCATCCTATACAATAACTCAGTCATCTCTTCTGTCCCTTGAGCCACACAGAAACATCTCCAGTTTCTTCTCAGGTCCCCAGAGCTTTGGTAGCAAGAGCCAGAAAAGCCAACCCTTAGGAAGCCAAGCTAAAGATAAATCTAATGTGATATGTAAACCAACAAATGTAGTTTAATTTTAACCTTTCTCTGATTTCTAGAGAGCTTCTTATCCCTGGAAGACATCCACATCAAAAATAGCAGAGCAAAATAAAAATATATATAGGAAACTTCATATTGTAATATGACTGCCTGGACAGAGACAGCCAGAAAAAAATAAATTATCAGGAGCATAGAGTTATGCACTTGGTGATGACCTGTCAGGGTCAGGAGGTGATACACTATCTCTGCTGTTCACACTTTATCTGACCTCACAAATAGAGAAATGGGCTGCAAGTCAAATCAGATGTTCATTTTCCCCTAAATGTAGGAGACACACAAGGCTTCACAAATTTATCAGTTCTGGTCACCTACAGAGAAAATAAAGCATATCATGTCTAAAAGATGAAGGTCAATCTTTCAGACCTGCCATTCTTCAGAAAATAACAGACCTTTCTTCATGTCAAAAACTGAGGCTTTCTTGAGTCATTATACAGTAACACAGCTGCAGAAAAACTGAGAAGAGGTGGGCATCAGTCAGATATGCGTTGCTAGGAAAGGGAAAAGCTGAAGTTTGGTAATTATGTCATGTTCTTATTTTCCCTTCTCGGGGTAAAATGATATTTTGAGAAATAAACTGAATTATTAAAAAGAGTTTATTGATTCAGCCTGCCAAAAGGACTCTGCAATATTCATTTTTCATTAACAGTTTTCTTAATATACTGTGTGATGTATCCTAACAAAGGTGTTTATCAAATCAGCACCAATGTGGGGAATTTTAATAAGGCAAGCTTTTACTATCACAGAGATTATACCCATTTATTATCTAGTACCTCAGCCAATTTCAGTCTCTTTTCCCAAAACAATTTGCCTCCAGCTACTATCCAAATTTGTCCCTGTAAAATGTTTTCATGCATCTTGAAAAACTGTGAAAGATAAATGAATAAACAATTTGGTACCATAAGGACTGATATGAAGAGAAGAAGAGAAAAAGGCGTGTTTCTAGCAAACAAAAAGTAGGCCTTTCCTTCGCAAAGTCCTCATGTACATATCAATGTCTTCAACTGTAAGCACATGCTCGAATTCCAACGGCTTCAGTTGGACTTTATGAGCTACTTACAGCTAATAATTGCTGAAATATTTTTCAGAACACTACTGGTTTTAATCATACGCCCCAGTGTTTTACCAGAATCAGTTTCATGTCAGTAAAGATTAAAGTAAATATTATGGGATATGGCTTTCTATTTTATCAAATTCAAGCCATGAAAAATATAAAGTATAAAAAAAAATACTCTCTGGCTTTTCCCCATGAAACACAGATAGTTCCAACAGCCATGTTCAAGTGCAATATAAAGTACTGCATGTTTTCAGCTGTTAATAATGGTTGATGGCTTTATCTACTCATCCCTGATCAAGATGGCTTTCTTTGCTCTGCCTTTCTTTTACATGCATGCATTTTTACGTATACCAAGTAAACTAGATGTTAGAAAATAGCCTTATAGGAAATGTTCCTTATTCTCAACTAGAAATTCATCCTACACTTACAAACCATGGGCCAGTACTCGCTATTGCAATCTGATTCCTGGTTTTTGTGTATATTTTGATGTTGTTTTGAACCAATTAGGTATGGACATAAGAAGCTGAAGGGCTCCATGTAAACTCTTTCTTAGGCTGATCTCAAAAGAAAGTATAAAAATTTCGAAGATGGCACTTAGTTTCCAGTCAATTTTGCAAGAATACTTTTGACAGCACCTCTGTGTTTGCTGTACTACAAAACTGAACTTTTCACAGAGAATTTTGAGAGCCCAGAGAAATTAAAACAGATCCTTCAACTCTGACAAGAGCACGAAGGACCTCCTATTTACTTGATTTACTTAAGAAGCTGATTATTCTTTATTACAAGCAAATTTAGGCTCTCTTTTTAATTCATATTTGGTAATAAGGAAACATATAAAACATTAAAATTCAACTAAGGGTGACTATTCCCTCTATAACGGAATTTCAGTAATAGTAAATACGTGCTGATCGCAGCTGGATGCTACCTCCTCTCTCTCGCGTCACAAAATGACACAGTAAATTCATGTTTTTGCGTGTACAGCTGTCAGGAAAATGGAAGCAGACATGGACTGGCATCTGGGAAAAGAGCAAGCACCTGTTAAAAGGAGCTGAGTTCATGGACAGCTTATGAGGGGAGGGTGGTAGGATTAGTAACCTTGGTCTGAACCTTCCTCTCTCAAAAAAACAAGTTCTCTGATTCGCCACTCATCACATTTTACCACTGTACATTCAGCAATCACATATAAAAGTAGCAACTTTTACTTTGTCAATGAGGTTAATTAAGTCAGGAATTTTAAGGATTTTTTAGACACAGCAAGGCAGTGGAGGCTGCAGCACTAAAAAGTGAAATTGGATATGGCACTGACATTTGTCTTTGCATATACCCTCACATTAATGTTTCCCCCAAATACCATTACTATTTGAGTTCTCCTGATGAATATGCCGATGCCATCTAAATTCTGATTGCTAACCTGTCTGCATCTCTATGCCCATTATCCCCAAACACAAGACTCAAACTAGCTCAAGCTCACCTGTGATCTCCAGTTCTGCTCCATGAACCTGTTTCCTGAGCCCTGCTGGCATTAGATGATTGGCATAGGTAGATATATGGTCACAGGACCTGAATGATGGAGTGCACAGAAGCAGGGGGAGAACAGAAGGTGACACTCTTGTGCGTGTGTGAGACAGGTACTTTGGACAGGAAGGGGAACTTTCAATACACGAATGTGGCTGACCTTGCTTTGAGATGCGAGGTAGGTGCCAGAGCTGGGGGTGGAGGGACTGGCACAACTGAAGCAATGAGATGTTGTCTGCTTAATTCCTGTGCAGGAACGCAAATCCCTCCTTCACTAATAGTGTAGAAAAGTACTGTATGTTTTATTTTAGTTTATTTTTCTGATTGTCCTTTAGTTTGCTCCAGAGCTTGGAGTTGACTCTCCAAGACAATTCTATCTTAGAATACAACAGTGCTCCACCTGGGAATATTTTAATGTTTCCTATTGGACTAAAACTGCCTTTGGCAATTAAATTCACATGAAATGATGGGGAAGAAAGAATTCAAAACCTTGAAATAATGCATTTTTAGACATGTACTATCATGACACAGAAAAAACAATTTCATATTTTTAAAATGTATTTTCAGATGTCTTTGCTTTACTACCTAAAGATCTGTGTGAGCCTTGGTACTGCTGAGCATGTCAGTATTTCTCTAAAATGAGTAATTCCTAGAGCTAGGTCCATACATGGTTTAAGCAAGAGAAGTTAACGTTGCATCCGTCCCCTTTCCAAATCAGCAAGTATCCTTCCCCAAAAACTGGAGAGACCCTTGAACCTACCCACAGAATAAACGTCACAACTGTTACCTGCCTTGATTTTGGATTGCCTTGTCCCTGTTATTGCAGATTTCCATCTTACCTCACTATCTATTGAATCCCAAGAAGAGAGAAGGTATAAGTGTAACATTTCAGCGTAGAGGTGACATCTACCAGCTGGAATATAGGAGTTGAGATCTTCCTGCCAAGTTATGGTCTAAGAGAACTCTTACATCAGTACTGTGAGTTGGACTGTGGACCTGCACAGAGGCCAAGCAGTAGACCTTAAATACAGTATTTAAGCCCTAGTGGACATCAGCATTACATGTTCACTGGTTTTGGCCATTGCTTTCTAGCTCTGGTGGACCACTCTCATATTATACAGCATTTTCTGTTCACAGCTTTCGCTGCAAAAATTTCATAGTCTACTTATCTCAGGACCATTAAATACCAAAGTGCTTTTAAAAGTCAGGTGTTGTGACAGAAACCTTTTGTAATTAATCCCTAGCAGGCAAATCCTGGAAACTTTGTTCTTTGACCTATTTTTAAGCCCTACATCCTCAACATAAAGTTCAACAAGGAGGGTATTTCAACCACAGGTGTTTGCCAACATAATGATGCTTTGAACTAGTATTTGCATTTCTCTCAGAAGACCACACAGGTGAAACCCCATTCTCCTGAAAGTCAATAACAGTATTGTCTTTTCATTACCTTTGGGGACCGAGGTTTTAAGTGAAGAAAAGAAAGCTGTATTGCCATGGTGACTCAAGACAAGGGGAAGCAAGGGAAAATATTTGGCTGGAATGAGGAAAAAGAGGGCATCTCTAGTTGCTAATAGTATTAAACTCATAATTCTATTTACTAACTAGCACATGTAGAACATAGAGACAGAAGTGGAGCTCTGTGGAGTAGCAAGGGCCTAGGCAGAAGCTTTCCCAAGGCACACATATTAAAAAAGGATTTTTCCTGCATACTTCCACCAAACTGCTCATGAAGAACACAGGCAAAACTGTTTCACTCGAAAAGAAAGTAAACATTAATGACTACGATACATATTCAGAGACTGGATTAAATTGCTGGTACTAACTGTAAAGTCTTTCTCCCTCTTAACAGAAAAATGCAGAGAGGTTGGAAGTTCCCTTCCAACCCAAACCATTCTATAATTTTACGATTTTATGATAACCTCAACTTAAGCTTTTCTACTCTGTGAGTACAAAACACTTTTTGAAGGATTTATGGACTACTCTTGCTTCAGTTAATCATTCCCCTTTACATAACAGCTGACCCTTGAAATTACATTAACGTACCATTAACAGCGCCATTAATATTGGTATCTTAAAACAGAAATTAATCTTGTGGTGTGGAATTACAATAAAACTGCACTTCTCAGCATTAAATATGTGAGGTAATGTAAAATCCAATCTCATGTTGTGGGACCGCAACCATTATGTCACTAAGATTCAAAGTCTAGCAGCATAGGGCTACACTGGATCAAAAGTGTTTTATTCTGCTTGATAAGTCTGTTTTGCCAGTGATTTTCAAGACAGATGGTTGTTCACCTGTGTATGGTAACAACTTCTACTAAAATCTGTTTAATTAGATCTTGATTAAGATGTTTGTTTTGTAGGAAACTTACTAACGTTTCAGAAATGAGTGCATGAAGTCACGTCCAAAGGGCAGGAATACTTCATAATGCTAATTCTAATTCTTTGGTAATCTGCATGCAAATAAATATAAGCATTGATTAGTACATCATTTATAATCTAGGAAATTTACTGTGGTATTCCTATTGTCCATCCAAATATCTTTTCTCTGAAATAATATTGAACTTCTAATCCCCAAATCGGGCTTCTCAGTTGCCTTTTCCTATTAAAAAAAAAAAAGAAAAAAAAAGCAACTTTTGTTTTTTTGAAATGTTGGTTTTTAATTTCCTTGGTTAATCTCACATTTTAGGTTTCAGAAAAGGTCAGCACTTTTAACTCCTTCTTGAAAAATCCATTTCTAATTTGATTCCTCTCTTTATCCCTTCCCCCCCCCTCCCCCCCAGTTCTATCCAATTATTAAAGAAATTCTTACAAAAGCGACCTCTGAAAAGCATTATATAAAAAGCATTAAAAATCACACAGTGCAAATATTTCCTCAAATACAAAAGAGGAAGATAAGTGTTCTAAACATGGAGTAGATCTTACTGTTTGTTCTGCAAAGTACTGGATTTTGGCAAGCTTTTGGACATGGTAGAAGTAATAATAAATCTCTTGGGGCTTTTTTGGTACAGTGGCTCCATAGGTGTTTCTTTCCTACACATATGATCAAGCTTTTCCTGAGTATATGAAAGCCAGGAACATTCAGAGAATTCACCTATGCAGGTTATTTTTTCTGTCTTGTTTATTTCATACGGCACATTGTTTTGTGACCTCATTGTACTTATATTTGGCAATCCTTATGTTTAAACAACAGGGACTTTGTATGTGATTGTGCCTAGCATAAATAACCCTGATTTAACAAAAAAGAAAATTAAATCAAATTCTTTACTTCTTTGGTGAATGTGCAACTAATGTATCATTGCAGCAACATATTAGTTGCACATGTTTTAAACTATTAAATATTCGAAAGCTGCTATAAGTAAAATAAAGATCAAAGAAAACATTGGCTTTGGGCTGTATGATCTATTCCATGGAAAGCATATAATTTTCTGGAGGCAACTAAACCAGTCAATGTTCAGGCATGGAAACAGCAAAATATGTCTATTGAAAAAGTAGGTTTTGCATTCTTTAAGAACTTGAGAACTAATACAAGCTTTTCTTCATGAGGCAGATGCAAACACATGGTGATAGAACTGGAAAGCAGTGTTCCAACACAGTTGTTGGAGCACAGCATATCTGGTCCTTCCCACAAGAATTCAGTTCCTTTTATGAGAGAAAGGACAAGTCTGGGGAAAACAGTTCTCCTGGACACCTGCAGAAGATTCAGGAAACAGCAAGCCTCCTTGGCTTCCTTCCTTGATAACTTATGAAATAGTATTTTCAGGAATTGAAAAAACTTCTAATATTTTGATAAATACCAAAGAGAACACGAAAGCTATTTCTATGCCTGCCTTTTGTTAAACTGTTGTTTTGGTGAGAAAAGTTACTCTTTGTAGGAAACTTCCCCTTTTCAGTCATCCAGGAGATGCAGAAAGAATTATTCTTTCACCCTGAAACTGATACTGGACCAGACTTGTCCAGGAAATGATCCACCCAGACTTTTTAGCTAACAGAATCATCATTTCACTGGTTTTCACCATGTGAAATACCTCTGTGTTGAAATTAGGTAGTATGTCATGTATTTAACAGTAAATATCTGTTTTCTTTAATTAACAGTAAATGCCCTTAGTTTCTTTGGTAATTTCAATATGCAATTGCTATTTTCCTGTGTAGTAAATCCACTTGATAATTTGCTGAGCTTTGTAGTGTGCACATTAGTACCTACACTTGAAATCTAACCTCATAGTGAGACACATTTTCCATAGTCTGTTATTGTCTTTTGATTGATAGCAAATATAATGGCAATTTACTGATTTGGGGTGCAAATGGATTAAATGGATTTGAAAAGTTAGATTTCCCCTCAGTACCTTTCTCCTAATCTATATGTGATAATGATTCTGGTGAGTGTTACCGCATCCACCTTTGCAGCAAGGTGAAATTAGCTGTCTTGGCTGTATTCTGGATTCACCTGGTAGTCTCAGCACTCCTGAGATACACAGGGTTACAGACCAGGAGCTTTCTTCACTGGTCTCCGAGATTATTCTGTACAGATTGGATAAAATAATGAGAAGATTTGTTAAAAAATTATGAAAACTTGCTCCAGGATAGAGATTGGACTAAATGGGCCCATATATTTCCCTGCTGGTGTAGGACAACATGTTTAAAGAAAGGTTTGAACTGACAGAGGTTAACAGAAAATGAGTGTAGCATCTTTATAGACAGGTGTGTCTCATTCTGGAGGGAAAGCAACAATTGTGTGGAAACATTAAGTACAGAGAAGCAAATTGCTGCTACAGTATGGTGGGTTTATTTGTCATATTTACTGTGGGACTATCTGAAGCACTTCTACCAGAAGCCAACAGGCTGTCTTTTCATTCATAATTTATACCGTTTGCAATACAGTGATCCTTTGTCATAATGAAGACAAAGATTTCACATCTCTGTAGCATCTTTCATCTAGGTGAATCACAAATCACTTAAATTTCACACTGTTTAAACATATTGCATTTAGAAAAAAATTTTCCAGCCACTGAAATAGGGCTGTTATTTCTTGTCATGCCAAGATAAAACTGAAACAGATGGAAAAGCCAGCTCAGTGACTCCTTGATATATCTCTCTCTGCCTCGTCTTCTCTACAATACTGTAAATAAATTGTGAAATCCCTTCATTTTGCAAATAATTTCTGCAGTTCAGCAGTTCTGCAGTTCAAGCATCATAAGGCATTTTTCTTGGAAAGTCTTCTGCTGTAATATTCAGCCATGATGGGTGTGTATGCATGGTGGCAGAAGATAAGATACTCTTGCTACTCCCACACTATATATCTGAGACTAGTCTCCTAGAATAACTGAAAACAAACTGCAGTAAATCTGTGGTGATATTCTTACATTTTCAGGATATCTAAAAGTATTACTTTTCCATTTTTTCTTGACATGATTTTTAAACTTTCTTTACATCTTGCACCTTTTTGACAAAATAGGTTTGAAGGGCATAATTTTCCCAAGTTTTTTCTGATTTTTACTAATAGGATAAGTATTTGCATTTCCTTTTTCAGTGTTTTTTTCATCCAAGTTGCATTTTCAAATTTTCAGCTTATTTTTTTAAAGTAAGTACAAAACTATATGGATTTAATTTTTTTTTTCTGCTATTCTATCTACTTCAAAAATTTCTGCCCATGTTGAAATAGCAGCTAAAGGCAGGTAGCATCTGTTAACCTTTGCAAACCACTTTGTTTCATCATATTCCTGTATGACATGTAACTATTGTACCCCTGAACAAGAAGGGAGCTTATTTCACAAATTACTACAAAATACCTCTCAGATGGTTACCATCCAGGTACAATTGTCACAGACCTATCTTGGATTCTTTACCAGTCTTAAAATCATAAAAGGTCACATTTAACCTGACTTCTGTCTTCACAGTACGTACTGCAAAAGGTCACTGCTTCTAATACGAGATATGTATAGCAGAAAAACTGTGTTTTACCTATAGGGATTGTAATAATCCAGGAAAAATACAATCCAAACTAGTTTACACACAGTGTTAGAGCAAAATCACGTTTTGTCTTTAATCATTAACTACAGGGGCATCTTGATTAACAAAAGCCCATCAAAAACAATCAGCTTGTGAACTCATCACAGACAAATGATAACACTCTTTTTTTATATTATAGCATGAAATTACAGCTATTTCCAAACATACAGGGCCAGTTACTCTTAATTTAACTGCAACAAATTCTGCAGAGTTAGATGAAGAATGAGAAAAATTAATTCAAATGAAAAGGGCAACTATTTAAACCGTTCTTTAATAAAACTATTTCTTACCTTTAACCTCACCTCTAACTTCCAACAAGTGTTGGATTTCAGCAGGCATTTTCCTTTTACTTTCCTGTGACAACATAATGTCACAGAAGAAGATTGCTCCCGTACTGGTTGCAGATAGTTCAGTTTGGGGAATCCAAAAAACAAATTTCATGTCAGAATAAGTGTTGTTAAAACCTGAGAGTGATTTAACAAACCTAATCATCAAGATCCTTTTCTTGGCGGAATGTTGCAAATAAGGACTTAACAACATGCAGTCACTGAGGAAAATTAATCCAAATTATCTAAAAGTGCTCTTTCCTAGTGTTTTTTATATACCATACTAAAGACTAATGCAGGATAAAAGGGCCTTAATTAAATTTTAGTTTTATTGTTTCCAAAGTAAATTAAGTGACTAGCATTGGAACCATTTCTATTCTGACTTGGAGCTTCTCTGTAGGCATCCAACACTGCTTAACTAACCCATGTAGAAAACTATTAAGGCTGAATTTTCCTGGATGTTCTCACATAAACAGGATCACAGATATGCACTGAGTAAACCTCACCTCAGAGCTGAAATACAAGAGTGGAAATGCCTACACCATGCTATACGACAGGCAAGAAATCAAGTATTGATGGTTGCAGTCAGCATTGCTTGAGGGATGAGCAAGAGGTAGTTTCTAAAAGCCAGTTCTGCTGAGCCAGATCAAATTCTCTCCAGCTCAGACCTTCTTCCTCACATCCTTCTGTCAGAAAAACAGTAAGAAATTTTGAATCAGAGCTACGCTTCTAACCAATTCCGTTGGTAAAGAGGAATTCGGATGGCTGAAGTCTACCTGGAAAGTTAATTACACTGATTCCTTGAAGAGACAGACAGACAGAACACAGAGAGCTAAGCAGAAAGAAAGCTTACACAGAGGGAGTTTGAAGGGGAAAAGGTGACGCACTGTAGCAAAAGTAAGGTCTGCAGTAAACGGAACAAGTTGTAAAGAAAACAACTGAGAGGTTAGTATTGAGGCTTAGGGATTAATTTCTTTCATGACAATCTGAAGACAGTCTGAAGTAACAGTATATTGATTTTCTGCATGGGAAAGAAATGGAGTACATTAGCAAATGTACTGTCTGCACAGAATAGAGCAATACAAAAAAGAGATATAGAAGGGGAATTAGAAGCCCAACCTTCTGTTTACCACATCTGTCTTGTTGGAATAATTCTAAGAAGTTTGCATAGCAAAAACATAGACCAATATGAGCTGGATCATTTAGCAAGAGGAACTCTTTAAGCAAAATAAATATTAAGGTTCAATTGACAAGTTTTGATCACCCCACTTGTGATGGCATGCTAAGTATTTCAAATTAGAGTCTTCTATTTGTTAAACTGCTGCTATTTAAAGAGAGAATAAACAACAATTTCACAGTAAGCTAAAACTTACAGCAAAGTATCTGCAAAACAGAAAGGGTTATCCAATACCCCTTAGTGCAATACAACTATTCTTTAAAATAAAAAAAAAGAAAAAGCAGCTGAATTTCTTTATAGAGTGCTTCTCCTGCAATGCAGTTGTGATTTCCTTTCGTCCCAGACCACAAGCTTTAACTCCAATAACGCCTTTAACTCTACCATCAGAGGCGTGTATGTGTAGCAGGGCTAAAAATCATTAAAATGGAGAATAATACATTTTAAGCTATTAGATCACACGTGGTTTCATTATCAAGGTAAAATGAAAGCAAATAAACAAGACCTTAAGCACACAACTTTAAATTTTCAGAGAACCAGAAAAAAGGAATGTTTTAAAGTAAAATGCAGAAATACAATCTTCTTCAGAAACACAAACACAAATGCATATTTCATCAAACCCAGCTTTTTGCTATCTTCTAGGGAGAAGCCATGTCCAGCTGTAACAGTGATTACGCACAGTAAGGGATGCCTAAGAATGGACCATGAAACAAATACAAGTTTTAGATTTGTTTTTTCTAAAGGAAAATAGCATTTTATAGGCAATAGCAAGTGGTGAAGGATGTCACTCCTTTCATTTCCAATTTTTTCTTAACAAAGTAATTTTGAAGTAAATTTGCAATACGATCAGAAGGCCCAACATAAATAACTAAAGCTCTTTAAAATTATATTGACCGGGAAGAATAAGAAAGAAAAGGTATTAAAAAAAATTCTTTTATTTTATCATCAATATATACAAGATTCCAAAGGCCCAATAACAAACCAGATGGCTGTAAAATGAAGCATTTTTCCACCAGGCATTCCTCTACTCTTTAAGGCTAATTGGCACTGCGCAGAGAAAAATTATCGAATCTCAAATTAGCCACTTCTGATAGCACATCACATCTGTTTGTCTGTCATTCCGCTGATACACTGGGATTGTTGAATAATTTGTTTACAAATAAGAGAACGATCTGTGCTAAAAGTTTTGCAGATGAATAGGGACATCTGGAGAAGAGCAACATTGCATTGATTGTTTCAGAATAGCCCGGGCAGACTGAAAAAAACCCTTTGCAGACCATTAGTCAACAAGATGGCATGTCTTCATAGCTCTGTTAGCTAGAGGTACAATTTAAGTGTTGTTCCCAACTCCAAATAATGGTGTTTTATTTCATTTACAACTACTGTTTCCTGCACTATCAGTATATTTTTTCCCAGTTTCAGTCCCTCCTATCGGATTGATTTTTGTGAAATTGCCTGAACTATATGCTTGACTGGACAGAAAGCTAAGGGCCAGTGAGAGATAAAACCTTTAATAATAAACATCTGACATGGATGGAGGAAAACAAGTGTCATCAGCAGGCTATCATTGCTGAGAGAAAAGAAACATTGCTTTGTAGGCAGAGAAAGGAAATGAAGCGGTGATTGCAATACATTCCATGTTTAATCGCCTTTCACTGGAAGAATATATTCTCCTGTCTTTGATAATTTCTTGCCATCTTAAACATTATAGCCCATTACATAAGGAAAGTCTATAGAATATTTTAGGATTTCTCCTTTAGCCAAAGTGTTTCCTTCAAACGGCACAGCTACTATTTTCTGAAATTCGCAGCAACAGAAATCTTTTCTTTTTCCAGTTTCTACTGGGCAGGTGGATATAGTGGACATCTTCATACTAATTTCAGGATTCAGTTATAACAGATCTAGGAAAATCTCTTAAACTTATAATAAAGAGAGCTGAGGTTCATTTTTCATTCAAAATCAGCTTGAAAAGAAAACCAATTTAGCAGAATCCTGTGGATCCATAAAAAAGAAAATGTGCTCGCAAAAAAGTCTGTTATTACTTTTATAAGAGCAAGTCCTCCTATAAGGTCAGCTTGCTTTATTTTTTGGAATACCATACAGTTATCTCGCATGAACTAGATAAAATCTGACCAGCAAGTGTTAGGTGGGAAAGAAGTATATGACATTTATCAGATGTGCATTGGTGAAGGACAACATGGGGAAATGAGCAGAATTATTAGAAGCCAAATCCCATAAAATATTATTTCCAAATCTGATAGTTTTAAAATACAAAATTCTTACACATTACCATGCCTGAACCCTATTCTATCCAGTTCTATGAAACATATGGCTAGTTTGTTTGTTTCTATCTGTCTATATACAGTGATTTTACTAATATATATGAAAAAATTTGTAGATCTAATTCCTCTGCTGCTGACAGAAACAAAGATTCTGAGCATGACAGAAAAATCTTAAAGAATCCCAAGACTGAAACTGAAAAGATAACAAAATACCCAGAGAGATTTTACTGTTCTGGGGGTGTGACACCACAAACCAGCAGCGCAGAGGTGGTTAATGCGCAGGATCAGATGCACTAGTGAGTGTAAGAAAACAGTAGATCAGTGGCCAGGAGTTTCACAAACATTTCACAGTACAAAAGGCTGCCTGTTGAAAAAGAAAAGAATTTTTTTAAAAGGGAAAAAAGAAAAAAAGGGAAAATCTCTAAGTCTCTTGGGTAACTTTTACAAATCTGACCTAGGGGAGCCCTTGTCCAGCAAATAGATCAATAAGCTCTCTTCCCTCATTTGCAACTATTTATGTATCAAAGCTGATCCAATAGGTGCTAATACTTAGCACTGTGTGACCTAATCAGCATCTTCATTCCAAAGATATCATCAGGAATCGAGATTTATGTGCTAGGCACGTTTTGAACATTCAGAAAATCATTATCCTTGCATTGATGGATGTACAAAATAAAGGAAGGGTGAAAAGACATGACGTGAGAAAAGAGGAAAATAGTACATAACTCATATTTATCAACCTGATCCACTTAAAGCAGTATGACTAAAGCAGTTATGAAAAAGTAATTTTGCCTAGAAAACTGAAGCATCTTGCAAATAAAATGCAATGAATTGTCTGATGTAAGAATATTGGGGGTGAAATCCATACACAGCATTGTAAAGATAAAAAAAAAAAAAAGAACAAAGGGAAAAGGTTGAGTTATGAGTAGGTAGAACATGGGTTTATAGTCACTATAGATAGGTGCTAATATCGATAAAGAAGAGGAAAGATTCAAAGGCAATGAGCAGGGTAATATGGAAAACTGCTTGCATTTTCTTTAGCTGTTCTAGTTGGCTAGAGTTGCCATGAAGGCCACAAAACAAGCTCAAGAATAGACACCTAAGAGATGGGCTGGACTGCACGACTGAACAGATCTAGACGAGGTGGTGCTGGAGAAAGACCATCAAGCCATCAGTGAGAGGAAGCTGAACAAGGTCACCTGAAGGGACAAGATGACAAACTAATTGGAGGATGACTTCAGTGGAGGTGGACACAGAGAAGGGGCACCCCCCCCTTAGGTCAGTCAAGCAGCCAGTCTGGTTTCTGTATATTCTTTCTGGTGTCAGACGTGAACGCAAACCGTGGTATTAACACCCACACATGTCCTTCTCTCCTTGCACAGCTGCAGCACAGCTGTTTCTGCGGCACTGTCAGCTTCTGAGCACCCCAGGAGCCCCCCTGACACAGACCCCATCTGGAGTGGCTGCATGCTTGCCAGGGACCGAGTAGAAACCAGAACCCACAGCAACAAGTGCAAGTCTAGGAGAATGGGACTAGTGCTGTCTGCCAGGTTTAGAGAGAGTAGGACCAACCTGCAGTGTGGATTCTTTTCCTAAGTGCAATCTTTAACATCACGTTATTGTTTGTTTGAGACATAGAAGTAAGGAAGATAATGCTTTATTCAGAAAAGGACTGCAAGATTACCACTACTTATCAAATAAAAACTAATTTACGTCAACAGGAACAGAATAAGACACTTCTTTCTTTGATCAGTACTACTTCATACAACTACTGCCATAATTTCTTTTAAATTAAGCGAAGCAGTAAATAACAGTCTAATACCAACAATCACACCAAAAATCACATCTGCTGAACAAATCCTGCAGATAAGTTTGTGTTTATTACACAACTGTTTTATTTGCAGGAAAGTACTGTTAATAAATGATTGTTACAGTCAGATGAAATTGTAGACACATAACAAAACCACTTTTTGCTGTGAAACTAATGAGATTTACCTGTAGAGCAAATACCACTATTAAGGCTGAACAGTCATTCTCTACAGTGAGAAAATACATGCAACTTGAATTTCATACACATAGACATTAAATTGCTAAAAGAAAAGTGTTTAAAAAATAAATAAAAGTGCCTGCATTTCATTCCTAAATACTTCAAGAAGATGGAAAGCTCCCTGCTTTGGTAGGACATTTTCTTGGTGCTAATTGCTCAGAATGAAAAGAGCCACACACCTAGCAATTATAAAATTTCCTCTAGCAAGAAAGGCAAACAAAAAGTCTTATTCTTGTTTGCAAAGAGCAAATTCTCAGTGCTCTGCCTCTGGAAAGATAATTTGCAGCAGTTTCAATGCCCTCTTATCCTGCCACATTATGTTAGAGACTTAAACAGAGAGCATTTCATTGGTTTCAAACAAATTCTCAAATTTCTTGTAGCTGTTAAATATAAAAGTTCAAAGTAAGAAAACTGAAACAACCCTTTCTTAAAACAATCAGTTTTCAGGAGAATTTGTTCTTTTCTAGACTAGAAGTAATAGTTCTGTTGGTGTTTTCCAGAGGAAAAACACTACTCTGATTAGATTTCGGTTTATTTTTCTCCATAAGCTGTTATCCTGCTCTTCCTGTGTCTTTGTGTAAGCATGCATTTTCTTTTTCATTTGTATTTAAATGTTGTTGCAAAACTTCTGAAAGCTATGAGAGAAACAGACATCATAAAGTAAAAAGGAAACTAGCTTCTTGAAATGAGGCTTCCTAAACCTATAAGGGAGGTCGATTCCAGTTTAATGGATGGGAGGCCATATATCCTTAAGACAGGGACAAAACCCAAATGTTCAAAAGCTGTTTCAAGCACACCCTAACTTTTTCAAAAACTGCATCACATCTTCTGCTTAATATCTAGCACA
Organism: Dasyornis broadbenti; assembly: GCA_013397935.1. Classification (NCBI taxonomy): domain Eukaryota; kingdom Metazoa; phylum Chordata; class Aves; order Passeriformes; family Dasyornithidae; genus Dasyornis; species Dasyornis broadbenti. The sequence continues at coordinate 1,278,024 of VZRN01000486.1, read as the reverse complement.
GCAAGTAGCATCAAGCCCCTCATCATCACATCTCGTGTTTAGGCTTCACTATGATGAAGAAGAAAGAAGAAGTCTCCCGTAACTACTCACTCTGATGTCAGTCCAGACCATGTCTTTTTCTGTCAGACAGACCAAACTCCCCAGAACCAATATCCAACTCCACAAAAACGCCAAGACAAATGCTCATTATAGAGACTTGTATTATTTGGGTCATGGACATAGACAGAGCTCATGGGTTTGGTTTATATACTTGGTCATACAGTAGGCAGATTTTGGCAAATAGAAATAGACACCCATGCAACAGAACAAAGATGCTGACAGAGCTTTCTAGAAACAAACACACCACGGGCTTGGAAATGAAAGACAAAAGGATTATTCTTGCATCTCTTCTGTTTATTTATTGCCTAAAATGAAAAAAAAAAAATCACTTTGCCAACCTGTACCATAATTCCTCAGGTCCAGGCTGAAAACAATCAGTTTCTTAAATTTGGGGGGAAAATATTGGAAGGTTCATATATAAGATTTTTATGAGCAGGAAGTTTGAGTAAAATGTAATCTCGATCTCACAGAAGTAGCACAAATCTGCATACAAACTGAACCATAACTTCCACAGCCTGCACTTCTCTCATCTGATTGTTGCAAGCCAATGCAGGTCTGTCAGCAGCTACTGCAAAATATACAACCGCAGAGAGAGACAACATAAATATCTTTTTGTTCCATTTAAGCAAAGATTGCTTTTTAAAGATCAATGTACATTTATATCTCCAAATTATATCCTTATCTTGCCAGTGGCTATAATCCTCACTGAAATTAAGCCAGGATTTGGCACACTAATAATCCATAATTAAGTAGCAAAGGGAATTATAGAGTCGATGGGGAATTTACGGAGAGGAGTTGTTAGTTTATAAATTGATTTGCATTCTAACAAGAGTTTTATAACGAGGCCTGTGTGGCTGTCACAGGCACCTGGAACGTGGTCCATGGCTCTCTGCCACCCTTAGATTTTAGACTATTACAAAGCAGGACACTTGACAGGAAGTGAAAAAGGAAAAGGCAAATAGTTCCTTTTGAAAACAAGAGCAAATTCCAACCAAGTATCAGTTTTAGCACCCCCCACAAGTGACAGAAGAGTGTAATGAAGCCAGTGAAGCAATGCTGCTCATCTTCTGTTTTGCCAGTGTGAGTCATTCATTCGCTGTTATCCTGGGCTGCAGCTGCCTGGTCTAATGAGGCTAATGAACTGTCTGCTACATCTCTCTGGCATTACTGACATACAGAACTGAATAACAGCACCACTTGGAAAAAGTAGATATAAAAATGTGTCGAAGTAAATGAACATGTGTGTCTGAAGGGGCATAGCAGGCATCACGCTCCTTGCTCTTCTCATTTGAACATTGCTACTTGCATGTTTCAAAAGATTCCACTGTCAATGCTTTTCAGTTTCTCAAATTGCTATTAGGGACCTTTTCTTTCTTGTCAAAGTTGCCACAGTATATCCATCACTGAAGGATGCATGTGTCTGTATAAATGAGTAAATACATGTTAATCGACGGTTTAATAATAGTGGTTATTAAACATTTACTTCAACTCAACTTCTGCTGTACAAAACGTTGCAGTAGCTTCACTGAATATTTTCACAGATGTCTTTTTCCGGGCTGGTAACTCTGTTGTGGGGCAGTGTGATTTCCTGCAGAGCAGAACAACAGAATAAAGACTAGTTAACACACACTAAACTTCAGAGTGATGATTATGTGAAATCAAAGTGACAAAAAGGTTTGGAATTAGTGTTATGAGCAACAGTCTTCTCACTGAGCTGGAGTAAACTGGAAGGCTATTCCGCTGACAGGGAAAAGAGTCCTTGGACAGCGTGTTGGACAACACCATATCTTTCCCGCTTTGGCCTGCCTTGAAGCCTGGCACTGCTGTCCTCCCTTCTACCCCAGTCACACAGAACTGAGAGCAGGAAGACCAATCTCAGCAAGACCTCAGCTGGTACAGAAGCAAGCAGGACTCACAAGATAGCTCACTTTTGTCTATCTCATTCCCTGAGAAAGCACTACAGTAAGATTTGCAATAAATGAATTTCCAACATTACACAACAGCAATAAGGTCAAGTTTCCCCCGAGCTCCAGCAAAATGAGCACATCTGATCTGTAAAGCCAACATACAGCGTACACACTTCACATGTAGAAAAAGCTAGTTTTAAATACCTCAATATAACCACCTAATTTAGCTAGATTTTTCTCTTTTTAAGGGCAAAAAACGCCTCTAACACAAGCAGACTAACTCACCTTCTACTGAATTAAACAGTGGGATTCACTTTTTCTTCAGTTAGTGCCAAGCTTTGATATATTACCTTTGACCACAAAACTAGATCTTTACTGGCATATTTATATTTACAAACTCACTGAAAGAGCATTTCTCTAAAGGGCACTATGTCAAACTCTCATTTTAAATTATTTGTTGGTCCATTTTTTTTTACAGGAGAAACCCGATACACTTTCACAGAAGAAAGAAAACAAAAACAAGATGGGGAAAACAAGCTCCAGCTTGAAGAGGGAAGATGAAGATAAATAAATCTGGCAGCTGATGATTAGCATGATTGGACAAACACTCACTTTTTTGAGACTCTGAATAAGTAACTAATATTACTGCAGGGCATTCAAACTATGCAAGAGTGTTTTAAGACAGAGTAAAATAACAGAAAAACACAGAGGAAAATAAGAATTTTCTGAGCTCTTCTATTCTGTTATTTTGCTATTGACTCAAAGCATACCATTACTTCACACATGCAATAAGCTATAGTAAAGTATGATACCATATTTCCTGTATTTTTTTTCCTGTTTTGAACTAAAACTCTTTTAACTCTGAGTTAAAAATCTGTGCTGAAAGTATTAGCAATTTATGGAGAGGTACGTGGTCTAAAGTAAATGTGAAACCAGAAGCAGAGTAAACAGCCTTCTCCAGAGGATGGACCAGATAATCTGAAGGAAGCTCCACAGATGCAGCCTATGGAGATCACTTGGCTTTTATCACCTCAGCTAACGACTAAAAGTTAAGCAATCTGTAATGCTACTTTCAACCTCAATAATACAGAACTTCAGAAAAATTCAGTTCATTCCTAGGGCTTGGACTCCTGATTTTGGCGTGCAATAGTGTAATCTGATTCCAGAAAAATCCGAAATACCTGAGTTGTTGTGTTAAAACATTCTGGTCTTAAGCTTGCCACTACAGTTGGTTTTGTTTGGTTCCAACTGAAATCAATGGATACCCAAGGGAATAAGCACCCAAAACCTAAGGCACACTGTCATAAAATCAGCATCTTTCACCTGATCATATCAATCTTTAAATACTTTAACTTTAAATAACTTTAAAATTCTAGCTCTTATTTTTGTGATTTCTTATATTAATTTATTTGCAACTGAAATTATAATTACCCATCTTTCAAATGCTTTGATATTCTCACAAAGAAATCTCTATGGAAATAAAAATTCTTCACATTTCTCGACTCTTTTGACATTGAAGGCAAGTATTTTTATTAACAAGACATCTCCCCTAGGAGCAATCACCTCTTATGTTTCATGATACAAGTAATTAATGTTTTTATTCAACTTACCTGAGACTATGAATAGTATTTCAAGTGGGTTCCACCCTCATGTATCTGGTATCAGCCATATGGCAGGAAGGAATAATTACTGTTTATTAAGCCTACATTAAACTTTTCAGAGAACAATTTTATGAGATGCCATAAGGTCGTATACTTACTGCAGTCATTAATCTTCTCTGGGCGTCTTTAATCAAGCAGCTCTGTCAGAACCATTAAAAGATGTTAGGCCTACATTAATGCTTAAATTGTTATGCAGTTTTTTGACTTTAAGAACCAATGTGTTTCTGAATTATCTTCACATGTGAAATTGTTCTGTTTCAAGCTCTGGAATCAGCTTCCCCTTATAAAGTACATTTTTAAAATGCTTTCTGAATCTGTAGTGAAAACACCATATGAGCATGACATGCTGGTTTTAGAATTACCGTGAAGGGCTCACATCAAGAGCTCAGGAAATGGATACAACTTTTCTAACACAAAGGAAAATAACAGCAATCAAGTAACATCTAAAGTCAGTAGCCAAAGTTCATGGAAGAGATAGATATAAATTGTCCTGTAAAATAGTCCTGAAATACTGAATAGAATAATTTTAGGAGCTGTTGGCATTGCTGCATGGTACTTGCAAAGAAAGTGGAGGACAGAACACTGCCGTAAAGGATATTGATGGCACCTCTGTGGTCCTGAACAGAGCTACTGAATTGACCTCTATGTCTTCCTGCTATGCTCTAACATGGGGGAAATTTGGCAGAAAATGCCTCTGTTATACCTTACACATATATTTTATAATTTACATGGGCTCCCAGTGAGAGAGTCTGGAGGAGGCAAGTCTGGCAATTGTCTCATGCTTTATTCCACTCAGAGTACTGCCTTTCCTGAGGAGGCTGCTGTGGCTGCTACACTTCCACAGGGAATTCATCTGGTGCCACAAAATATCAGCCAAAATATCAGTGCAGCTAAATACACAGGAATTAATTTGAATGGAAACAAGAATGACAGGCATTCAAAACCAAAAAAGAAATTAAGTAAGTGAAAAACCTGACTTCCAAATGTCAGCTAAAATGTCTCTTCCTCTGGGCCCTCTAAGCATTTTAATAGGAATTCAGGAAGGGACAATAACAGATGTCAATGGAAAGATCAGATCCTTTGAAGACAAGTGTCATCAAAAGAGGTGAAGTATGGCTCCTATCCATAATATAATTCTTGAAAACGCGTTATCAGCCCCTTTGAGGAAACTCAACTGATGTTAAGCAAAGCACCTCTTCCATACTAATGAAGTTCCTAAGGCTCTCAGCATCTACAAGTCATTACCAAAATGTCCTCCAAGGGAACCCCACAGAGGAAAAGCAGGAGGAAAGGAAGAGAAATGACCTAGGGTAGTCAGGCCAGGCAAGGTAGGGAGCTGTTGGATTGGGGATAAATGTTGACAGACAAAGGTTTTCCAGACACCTGTAAAAGACTGACTATTTGCATAAAGAGAACATGAACTACTATTTTCCTTTTATAAATTGAACCTGGAACATTTTCTTGCAACATTTTAGAAGGCCCAGAAGTGAAAACTTCCATAAGGCATTCCACAGGAATCAGCACTTGGTAACCAACAGTATTTTAATGGAAATTAGTTTAAATACTGTTACCAACACAAAGGCCAAAAAGGCCAATCACCTCAATGCCCCTTGCATGAGGAAAACAGGAAAGCAATGAGGACAAGACAGTCACATATGGTTTTGTATTTTGACTGGTCATTTTGAATAGTTTGAAGTCACAGATTCACAAATAACAAATCCAATCCCACCTTAACCTGGAAAGCAGTGGTGTTTACAAAGATGTAAATGTGATACTGTTCCAGCAGATATAGTCAGCATGATGCTTCTTTCAAAAGGACTTAACCAAACCCTGGAAGCATAAAAAAGTCATATGAGTGCTCACTTGATTCTCTGGGTATGCTTCTACTGTGCTTATGATTCTCCTGCTCATGCTTGAAAAAACATGCTTTTCAAAAAACTGATGAGGTCTGAAGAAATTGTCTTACAGAGAAAGATGTAAAGCATTCAGTGTGCTTAATTTATCAAAACAAAATTGAGAGATGACTCAATAGAAAACAAGCATCCTTGTGAGCATGAAAAATAGAGTATGAAAAAGTGCTTTAGAAAAATTAAGTTTAGCTAGGTAAAGCATAAAAAATTCTTTTTGCTGTACTTGATGAAGTAACTTTATAAATAAGGTTTTAATTTCTATAATTGAGGGTGACCAAGCATTGAAATAAATAAGGAAAATTTTGTTCCTGTACAGTCTCTTACCTTAATATCAGAAAAGTAGGATTTCTGAGAGATGTTCTCTTCAAATACAATTTGTTATGAGCAATTGTATAAAGCATAAGTCTATTCTATAAGGAAACTAGAAAAAACCATTAAATTTATGCTCTTTCTTTCAAAAATATGTGGAAGAAAAGGAGTTCAATATTTTCAAGATAATCATACAAAATTCAGAGGCTACTCTTTCTCACAACCTGTCCTTCTTTAAAGCTGCCACTGGCCTCCCTGGCTGGAAAAGACTACAGAAGGTTTTACTTGAACCAAAACAAGCAATTTCAGGAGCCAACTAGTGGGAATGCATGAAACAGTAACAGTGTGTAATGATATGTAAAAATATTTGTTAAGGACAACATATGAAATTCAAAGCCACAAGTGTGAATGCTACTATTTTCATGACCAATAGTTTTTACTTCTTTTAGGATTTCTAAACCTTTTTCATATCAAGAACTGGGATCTCAGTTGCATATATATGAGAAAACGCACCCCACATCAACATATCTGCAATTGTTCTGAGAGTACTAAATTAACAAGCTATCACTGTTTTTTTACTACATAAAAATCAATATTTGTTAAATGAAGCATGAAATTATATTAAGCAAAATAAGCAAATTTTTGACTCATTTGTTCTTTGTTGCTTTTTTTTATGAGGCATGAAAGGATTAATATAGAGAGAATTACATTTAATTAGTTTATGTTTGAGGCTTTAAGTGAAAACGCTGTATAAATAACTCTACACACAGTTGACATTAACAGGAGCACTATATCCTGCTCAAGTGAAAACCTTTCCATTGCAGCTGTAAGTATGTGACAACATTCAAAATTTAGTGATTGCTGGAGGTTGTAAAAATTTGGGATGGCATTGGATCATTATTTTTAATTGCATTCTCTTCCTTCATGTCTGATAGACAGTACATTCATTTAAGTGGCGAGCATGTTACTCTAAAATTTTTGTTGGAAAACTTTGGTATCCAGAGAGAGTTTAGAGATTACTAAATAATAATAAAAAATACATAACAGAAATAATAAAAAGAAATAAATACAGAAATGAGAAAATAAGCCTCACAAGCTTTCAGGTGAAAAAGTAATAATTTTGTTTTTCCAAGAGACAGTTGAGCAGCTTTGTGACTGGCAGAATTCTCAGGGGGAAAAGGTTAACCACTAACCAAGCAAAAACATGATACAGGGAAAAGAATTAGCATTTGAAACAATGAAAAAGGACAGGAAAAGAAAGCATTTGAAGCAAATTAACAGACATTTGCTATTGAGTTTCAAGAAAAGGTAGGTAGTTCTGAGTAGAAATATTTTTTCCCCTTTTGATAGTCAAGAAATTATCACACATTGAAAATCAGTAAACAGGAAAAATACCATAATCTCTGTACACAGCTTGTTAACAGTTGGGAATGGGTTTCCAGACAACAAACTGAGAGAAAGTAGGTATTATGTAGCTACTTAGACAACACAGTCACATATTGCAATGGTTTCTTACATATATACATTAATTTTGCCTTCCCCCATAAAGCTTTAGGTAACATTCATTTTCTGGCCTGCTGCACAAGAGCCACCCGTCCCTCCATCAATGTTACCAGAATAGGTACAACAGTGTTATCATATAACACAGCTGAAGATGCTGCTGTGTAAATCCATTCTGTCCCCAAAGACCAAAAGAAGACAAAGAACCTTGTAAGCAGTCAGCAGTAAAATTAGTCACGAGAGGAAAATAAAACTGTTTGAGCAAGAGGCACCAGCAGCTAAAGCCAGTACCATGAACACAGAAGCACACAGGCACGTGCTGAGCATTAGCTCTGATCTGTCACAGAGAGACCTGACCAGGAGCTTCTGGCCATCAGTAAGCTGGGCCTGTGGTGTTTTGGGGAGGCAGGAAGATGGACCCTCTCTTGTCTATTTACGTTTTCTTTTCTCATCATTATCTGTGTTTCTGTTTTTTCTAAATTTGTTGAAATATTTTACTGTAACCCTCTTATTTTAATTTCAATTTTTCCCTTCTCTCATTTTTCCTTCTGAGTTTTCCCTCATAGCCATCTGCATGACATTAGCAGAAGAAAGGGAATTTTAGAATAGTGTTTGAAAACCTGCTCATCGCTAGTGGTACATCACCAGGCTGCATTATAGCCTCTTAGCTTTCAAGTTCAAACTGAAAAATCAGGAATCACACCCTTCTGTTCTGAAACAGACAACGGACAAATAAGCCAACCCAGGACTCTTAAATTAATTAAATTTTGCAGTACTTTGCAATTTCAGAGCAGGATCTGGCATTGAACATGTTGGTTGGTTTATGCAGCGCTGCTGCACTCATAAATCTGACAGCATCGAAGCAAAAAACAGGTAATACAATGTACCTGAATTTACACTTCGCTCCACCTTGATTGGGTGTTTCTGAATCCTGTTATTTGCTTACCACTTTTCACCAGAATGGTGCTCTCTTCAGCAATGGTGGAAGCATAAAGTCTGCTTCACCTGTAAAGCACTTAGGAGGTAAAAAGTAATAATACAATCAAGTCTGATTGTACTTCTGTCCAACTTGTGAGAATCTACAGTTGTTTTAAAAATTATTTTCTATCTGAAACAATGGAGTAAAAACTAAAATCTGTGTAACTGTGCCCCATTTGGCTCCAGGGTGCTATGGTGTTCTTCATTTAATTTACCCCACTGATCACCCTGAGTTGTGCAACACCTACACATCAGGGTCCCCAAGAGACTCTACCACAGACACCCCACATTGGTGCACACCAGGGTCTCCGCCTGAAACTGGGAGCCCACCTTACCCTGGGAATCAGACATTCTACAACTCAAATGGACTAGTTATAAATGAAGGGGGAAATGATAACCTGCTGATTTCTTTCCTTTAAAAGAACATTGTTTCTGTCTCCTTCCTAAAGCAATAATCATATTAAAGGGAGTGAGGTTACTAAAAAATATCCAGTCTCAAGTTTTACACACACAAATTATTTATTCTTTTATTATCCTTATGAATCAGAGACCCCAGGCTACTTTTATATTGTATTGTAAAAAAGGAAGTTTTCAGACGTAAGCATTTGCCAGATTAATAGAGAAATTCTTCAACATCCCTTCAGAAAAGGAAGGTGTCTGCTCAAGTTTCTCACTTTCTTAGGGGCTAGAAGCCTGTTCAAAACTCTCTAAGATGTGTGGGTGCCTTCTGCTTTTTCAGGTTTTTTTTCCAGGACTCTGGGGCTGCATGGTTCAACTATTTCCTTTTGGTTACAAAGCCTCCAGAGTTCCCAGTGGGTAAATCCTGGCAATAACTTGTCCTGTGTCTGTAACAAGCTCGAGATGCTGAGAAGATAATTTTTACGTCTCTAATGCGCCATTAGTTGGTCTTTGCTGCATGCCTGGTGATTGTATTCAGTCAGATATATAAAAGAGGCTTAGCATTTCTCAGCATGCAGGGCAGCTGCAATCCAGCCCATGAATTGCCTCAGCCACCACCGGGGGGCATGCTAGAATACTGCCACATGAACAGTGCTCAGGGATACATCTGCCCTCTACCAAATCCTGCCATTTCTAAAATTGTGGCAACACAAACATTTTCTCATTGTATTCTAGATTTATTTTTCCAAGTCATGTTTAGCTAGAGGTTGCTCCCTATTCTTTAAAAAGAACCACTCCAAATAAGTCTAATACAAACCTTGTATTTCCAATTATTTTCCCCAAGGAAAAAATTACATTTCAGAAGCTTTACTACTTTATAAATGAGCTTTCAGTTTTGAGTGCTTTTCTACACTTCTATAGAACATATCTAATAGTCTTAATAATTATATATATTTTCTAAGCAATTTCCTTTTTCCAGAAAGAGTTTTGATAATAATTTCTTCCATTGATTATCAGTAGTTTGTGGATCTTGTTTTACTGAATTCACCTACTTATTTCTGTGACGCCTGAATGCTTAGACATGTTTTATCACATAAAACCTGTTTTCACCAAAAGACTCTCTTAAATGTAACTTGCAATATTAATATCTGATAGTGTCCTTTGCAATGAATCTTGACAGGGTTACAATTTGCATTTGTTAAAAGAATTTTAGATCTCTGTTCTTTCCAGGTATAAGGATAAAGAGTTTCATACTGTGATAGTAATGTAATAGGCTACAGGAGGATATTTGGGGAAACAGAATAGTAAAGACCACGACACCTGACAGGGAGCAGAAGAAAGCCGAAACGAAAGTAGTTGTCAAGTTTGTTTCCTAACATCCTTCTATTAGGAGTACTAACACTTCAGTCAGACACACTTCAGTCTCTTTCAAACAGGCACAGACACACAACAACGGCTTTGTTATCTACAAGTTATATACTCAGATTATTACCCTCCAAGGGAAGTTGCCCTATTCCTTTTCATGGATGACAGTAATAAAATTTAAATCACAGAATTATTTTCAACATTTTTGAAAACTTGGAAATGTATTTCAGGTTACAAAAAATAAGTTACTTCCATTTTTAATGCCTTTCCCATCATCTTTCTAAATCACAGTGAACTTCCAGAGGAAAAAAAAAAAGCTCTATACAAACTTTTAGGGCAGATATTAAAGCACAAAAGTAGAGTGGATGTGCTATGTCGGACTAAACGAACATAATGACCAGCAACTTGTACTCAAAATTAATTGCCTCAATAACTGGATGCTTAGGAAAGAGTAAGAACACTTTTGATGTCTCTGTCCAACAGAATCCAAGCAGTCTTGCTTGAACAGCACTTTTGGATAGCACTTCAGCCCAGGCTTCTATTCAGAGATGAACTCTGAACATCTCCAAGGATGGGTGTTCTTGGATAACTTCTCCAGTGCTGCACCCCTCTCCTAGTGAAAAGATTTTTCCTAATGTCTAATGTCCAGACTAAATCCCAGGAACCATTCTTTTAGTCCATTTGTCCCTTGTACATAGACTAGCACAACCAATCCCCAGACACTCTCAGAAGGGCACATGATTTTCTAGACTTCTGTGTCTTTTGTTTCATCTCTACCGTATTCTTCCAAAGTACTCTCTTTCATAAATGGAAGAATCCTGTCCAATGAAACTGCCCTTTCTGCAAAGCTAGTGCAAATGGCTCAAAAGATGGCTAGTCAAAGTATGAGAAGGAATTATTATTATTTACAATTCAAGTATAATCTCTGAATGAAATAAGGCTTCATATTGTTGTTCTGTTGGCTTTCCCATCCCTCATCCCCACCCTGTAAAAAAGAACTGTCTTTAAGAACACAGAAACAATAGTTTCCAAAGGCTGTTCTCTTTGGAGAAAAGCAGAAATATTTATCAGATCAATACAGTCCTCATGAATTTTCAGAAATAAAGACACTGTTTTCCTTAGAAATTGATTACCTTTTGTGGCTGTAATGTTGTATCATTGCACATAAGGAAATCTGAGAGATTCAATGTTTCAGTTAAGCTGTAAACAGTTATGGGGGATACAAGACTCAAAATTAAATAAACATTTCTTCCCAACGTTATTCTTATGCTTATTTTATGCCTCCAAAGTAGACCAAATTAATTAATTTGAATCATATTAAGAATATAGGTGAATTGCAAAAGCAATATACAGAAGCATCAATCTTTTCAGGTCCCATATTGAGGAAGCTAATTTGGAATATTAAGAGAGTTCTATTATCATCTCACTATGTAATTACATTAATACAGTATCTAATACCACCTGTATGCATCAAACAGGCTTATTTTCCATTTAAAATGTTAGTTCTTCTCCAATTTTTATTTATGCCAAAATTCCCCTTTTCCAGCTGGATATGCCACTCATGTTATCGCACAGGTAAGCGTGCTTCCACTGCCACATAACCAACTCTGCCATGCATGCATAGCACAGTCAGAACACACACAGTAAGGCTGAGACTTCCCTAAATCTCATCACACACATTAGGTCTTCTGTGTTGCTCTGCTGTCTCTGGGTATGTGACTGGAATAATGTTAATTTTGTCAAAACATTTTGCCTTCTCCTCACCGTTTACTACCCTGGTGCGTATAAAGTGTATAAACAAAACTATTTGTTTTCTTGGGACTGCCACTTCCTGCTTTTATGGTTGTTTGAAACCCCTCACTGCTCCCATGCAACTGGACAGGATTCCATAATTTCTCTGTGCATGTCTTGTCCACAGAAAAGATGAAGAGAACCTATGACCTAGAAATACGGCACCCTAGATCCAGTTGCGTGAACCAAAACCCATCTTATCCCAACATCTCCATGTTCAGTTAATTCCAGTGCATCCCTTAAACCCCCCTGGCTATACTCCTGTGAGTTTCTGGAGCATGTAACAATTTACATATAGTAAAGAAACTTTAAAGGATCTCAGGTAATAAAAATAATCCAAATCGTGGGAACACAAATTAAGCCACAGCAAGATACAACAAGCATGCAAAGGCAAAAAGAGATATCAGATAATGTGAGTAGGGCTCTGGGATACTTGAGTTTCACCACTCTACAATGCTAAGACCACAAGCACAATAAACAAGTTTTTTTACTGGTTCTAGATCTACTTTGTCAAAACAATGCCAGCATAGATGTTTCTGTACACAAATCATGGTTCAACTGCAAGCTGGATAATTGGACCACAGTTGGTCAAGAGCTGATCATATATGCAAAATGTTAACTATTAAACAGCCATGTACAGTAACTTCCTTTCACAGTTACAGTTTTTCGTAGTTTACATTGCCCTAGTTCACAAATTAAGCAGCAAACAGTAGGAAGAAAATTTAATGTGAATTATTTTCTAGCAATTCTCCCAGGCAAAAGAACATTTTGAGTAGTATTGTACAGATTGCCCCTCAGAAGGTTATTTTAACCAGTCTTTTGTAACTCTGTTGGGTTCCTATGGCAAGGCACTCATAGCCTGAATAAAAATGATATAGGTGAAATATGCATATTAGTCTTGCAGGCATATTAATTACTTTGATTATTATTTTTTTTAATCAAATAAGTCCAGATAGGAGGCTACTGCAATTCAGACTGTACAAAGATTCCTTATGAAAACATTATAAAAAATTATCAATTAATTACACATCAGTTCCATGATGCATATAGAAGCAACAGGTTTATAGATCATAAATTATATCCTTTGGAGATTGCCATTAGCACTCAGTACTGGAAAGTCCCTAACTGATATTTTTATACTAGTTAGATGTTAAGAATCATTCAGAGAAATAAAGATATGGAAAAAGATAAAAAGAATGATTTCCAGTCTGTGACACTCCAGAGGGCTTTTGAAATCATTGTCAGAAGCAAAATTTAAACAATAAATAGATTTCTTATATTGCAAAGGACTATCAGTTAGGAGAATTATACTGCACTTTTCCCTGAAAAAATCCAGGATTATTTTGGCCTTTCTATATAATCACTTCCAATGTAAAGTATGTGATATTAACCTCCTGATATGGGGCAGAACTCTCAGCAAATAAAAAGAAAAATTGCCTCATTACAGTTAAGAATAATGAAGGCTAAATCAGGGAGATACAAATTCTGAGATTATGGACTTACCTTACATTCTTGTATTTAAATTATTATTAATTCTACATTTGTTCAAGCATAAAGAACCAGTGAAGAAAATACATTCAGTGTCAGTATTTCCTGTCCAAGCTCCTTCCATTCTGCCAGATTTATTTAAACACTGAGTGGTTTTCCAGATGTGCACAGAACACTATGAAACACGACTCTTTTATAAAACATTGTGCTTCAGAGAAAGATAAATGTAATTTTCCCTATCATTTGAATTGGCTTAAAGTTGGGCATATAGATGGTCATTCAGGATGATAATATATTTAAACAACAAGGAACTACACTGAGTTTTGGTGATCCTTATGGGTCCTTTCCAACTTGAGATATTCTATTATTAATATTCAAAATTAACAACTCAATTTATTAATACCTTATGGTAACATTGTAAAGCACTTTAAAACAGATCAGTAGTTAAATCAAAACTATGAAGCCACTTATTCCAACATAGATTTTAGATACCTAAAAAGTTTACAATATTTTACGTAGTGCCTGAAATTTTATCTTGTTTGGACAGAGCCAAAAATCGACTGCCGCTATATGGTCCAGTGGCATTAGTTTATTTTCTGTTTCCTAGTCAGTGAATTTATAACGTTCCTTCCATTAGGACGGACCACGTGGTAAAAGGACATGCCTTGTTGTCAGCACTGAGCAGCTGTCTAATCAATTTAACTTCAATTGGTTCTCACGAGGAGGTGTCTGCACGCGTGTACTACCAGCAGGTACAGCCGCGCGCTCTCTGCTGCCAGAGGACTGAGCCGATAGCGCAGCTGAGAGAACGCAGATGGTCACTTGTCCTCCTTTCCCTGGCACTGAGAGAGACGGGAAGGGACGCCTTCTGAACCGGATGCACCGAGCGTAGCTTGAGCACATTACCACAGGAAGGAACAGCAGCATCACTGGATGCCACCATTTAGGCCAGATGTCATCCATTCTCCTCCCTTCCTGCTGATCTGCACGACAGGCACAGCATGGGTCAAAGAATAACACTTCTTTGAGCCACGCTGTGCCTGTCGTGCAGATAACACCGAGAATAACACTTCTTCAAAGTTACTGCAATTTATTAATCTGTGAAGAAACGTAACATCAGTGCATGACCCTTTACACTTCCATTTATTCACTAGCAGTTATAGGACCTGAGGACTTTCCCTTCTCTGATTCTCCCAGCATGCTTCTTTTTCAGTGCAATCAATTCATGCAGTTTCTTTCCATCCTCCTAGAACTACATAAAGAACAACTAACCAAAACCTTTTATTTCAGTTCTCAGTTTGCATGATCCAGAATTATCTAGCCACTCTTTCAGCATTCCAAAGGCTCTTATTTAAAATATATCCAGAGGGAGAGGTATTTCGTCTGTATAACTGCAATTTCTAAAGAGAAGCTCAGCAATTGCATCTTGCATGCAAACCTTAAGCATTTACACAAAGGACTGACATCTAGAACCCCCAGTTCATGTTAATTGTGGGGTTTTGAGCTTTCCCCCTCCCATTCCAGAAATTTCAGTGAGTTCTTTTCATGAGATCTTTATCTCAGATGTTTCCATCCAGCACCAAATGAATAGATTAAGGGTTTGTAACTGCAGATTAGCCTGTAACCATGTTATTACAAAGGCAAGCTGCTCATACCAAGAATTGCCTCAACTCTTGACCTCCCCTGACAGAGCAGAATGATGCTGTTTGGCTGATGGAGATCTTCCATAACTGCTGAGAAAGGTCTTCTCTACCACCTAAGAGAGCCACATCCTTTTGCCTAAACACCCAATTCACAATATCCAAACCAAAAGATAACTGTGAAGTAAAATAGATAGAAGGAATTGCATGGATACACTTAAAATGTTATGCAGACAAGGAAAACCCTAATCCAGAGAAAAATACCAACTTGAAACCTTAAAAACTGTATAAATGTATCTTTCTGCTTAAATATCTTTCAAGTTCTCAGTAAGAAATGGCTGTAACTTCTGTATAATCTTAAATACTGTTTGTAACCTAGCTTCTATGGCTTGGCATGGCTTTAGAAAAGCTGAAAAAAAAACTAAAAAGAAGCAATTACACAAATAGAAGTGGCTATGACTTAAAGGAGAGAGATTGAAGAACCTATATTTATGATCATAAACACTAGACAAATTTAATAAAAGAACATACCCACCTTTCTGTGACAGATGTCCTATCATTTGACTAAGACTGTTTTGGACACCAGTTTTATTTGTTTTGGCCAATGAACAAAAAAAAATTTAAAACATTCTACTTTAGAAAATATTACATCCTATAAATGTCACAGGTGATTATAGAAGTAAACTGAATTATTCAGTGCCTCTGAAGATGGTAGGAACATTATCATAGGAGTTATAGAAATAAACATTAATGTAATTCATATTAGTAAGAGTTCTGCAACAGTAGGAAGATACTAAAAAGTAAAATTTTCAACAACTTAAATAGCACATTAGTGCTATTAGGATTTATCTTGTAGTCATGCAGGGGCCAAGGATACTACAGAATCCTTTTCTTCCTTTCTATTTTCTGTGATTGTCTCAGTAAAAAACCACAGATAAGCTTCAAGCTTTAAGGGATAGGAAAGACATAAGAATAGAGCATTGGAAGAAGGCAAAAAATGTCAGTTCTAAAGCGAACAATATATAGAGGTAACAACTTGCAAAATTAAATCACACCTTAACTACTCTTCCATCTTACTTTGCTTTTCCGCTGCTTTTCATTTCTTCGTTCTTTTGCTGAAATCAACATTGATGTGCTGGGATCATCAGCTTTAGAGCTCTCCTCAATTTTTTTTTAACGTTCAGAGATAAACAGCAAAAATTCTCTCTCTGCTTTTCTCAATAAAGGGTGGGAGATACTTTATTTCCAGCTGAAAATTACTGCTTTACCGGCACAATCAGTAAATTCAACTAATAGCTGTAAATAAGTCAGCATACAGAAATGTGTGTGCAAGTATAACCTTACCTTAAATATAACATGCATAAACACCAATTTTTTTAATTTCTTGGATGCAAAACTGTAGTTTTCAAGTGACGTTATTATCTGCTCTTGTACCTTGTGCTAGTATAAGCCACTTGTGTCAAGGTTAATTTCTTTCGATACAACTATTAAAGCAGTGAATTGTCTTTAGTGGCTGACTGTTTACAACAACAAAAAAAAAAAAAATCCAAGAATTTGCATTTGTCACAGGAAGTTCAGAAAATTTTAATAAAATCTAAGAAATTTTTTCAACTTTGTCTAAAACAAACTAAACAGTATTCAATTGTATCCCACAGTGTGTATTATACAGTATGTGAACAGCTTGAATAATATCATCCTGTTAAAACTGCACATTAGAGATTTTTTTTTAATTAGAAGTGCTAAGATAAAGGCTCTCCATGGCAAACTTTGTGCATCAAACAGGAAATGCTAAGTTTCAGGGACTCACAGAAAGCCTACAGCCACTGCAGAGGGGACTGCATGAGCCAGGCTCTGAAAGGCTGTCAAAGCAAGTTCAAATCCTTTTTCACCACTGAACACTAACCTTGCAAACTCTCATGACCAGTTCCTAGATGTAGGAATTTGCTTCTGTGAAAGCAGTAATTGATTGAATAAATTAATACTTTTCTTACTTAAACTTCTGGCATCACCTTGTAATCAGTAACACTCATCATAAAAATACTTTTAGTGTTTAAGTGTGGCTCCACACATATTTGTGAAACAGTGTAAACAGCTTTATGGATTTCTTCCAAATAGAGAGGAAACAGAGCTGGAATGAACATTCCAGAACGGGTGGGAGTGGTTTAACACCTGAATACAAATGGCAGTTGCTGTACTTGTCCTTGCAGTGTCACCAGCCTGACCAGCCTCTGGCCTCATGTCTTGCAGTTTGAGAGAATTTTACCAGAACTCTCACCAGGATACCAATTTCAGCAACATTCACAGTCTGCTGAACTGAAAGGCTGGCTTTTAAGAATATAGCCTTAGTATTTTTAAGCAATTATTTCCTTAGTTGTATTTTTTGTTTTTTAGTTATGACTGAATATTGATACAGAAAATTTCTTTTATGACAAAACTGTGGCCAGTAAAGAAATGAGGAAGAGCAACAGAATAGCAAGAAGTCCATGACAAAAAAAACCAAAAACAATACAAAAACCTTTCACTAAGGAAATAATACCTTAATCCTGGTTTGAAGAGGTTGAAATTAATCCAGGGATTAATAAAAAGATAACAAAGACTTCAAATGCTACCAAAAGCAGCTTGTTTCCATTCTGAATGTCTCTTTTTATTTGTAAAGACTGGCATTACAATTGAAAAGGACTCAAAATGGAGTAATGTACACATCATTGGTGTTTCGTGATGCAACTGATGGAGTCCCTGAATGGATATTGCTTCAGCTTTGCTTTTAAAAAATAATTTAACAAGAAAATCTTCAACTCCACTATCGATCACAGGTGGCAGAAAGGAAAGAAAGAAAAAAAGAAAGAAACTGAAATTACTGTCAAATTCATAACATATACATTGTTGGGTGATGACACTTGTTCCAGATGTACAATAAAGCCCACAACACTTTATTACTATGGATATAATTATTGTGAATGTTTTTTCATGTTGATCGACTTGTTTCTGAAGGTTGTTTTTTTTGATTGTTTTAAACTTGCATAATAAACATGCAATGAAACATTTCTTGTTAAAGTGTTTTTTGCAGCTGTCTTGTATTCATACAAAGATTTCATAAAGTAGCAGTGTTGTATCAGAGCATTACCAAAATAAGAGCAAAAGCTAAAGAGGAAGGTAAATGTGAAATGAACTTGATGAGAATAACCTAATCTTGTCCTGAGACACTCCAGTCTTATTAAAAAGATGTGCACAATCAAATCCCTTCCTCCCAAACCCACCAAAACCACAAAATAAATGTTAAATTGGAAGAAAGGGAAGACATAAAGAAAAAAATATTATGTCATCATGCACTCATCTTCTGCATAGCTCAACCCACATATAGTAAGGCACTATTTCCCCACAACTTAGTGTCCACAACAATCTTTTACAGTGCACTGCGAACTATATATAGTTCCTTCCAGGATGATGAAATAAACAGACCGAATGAGTGTTGCTACCATGTCACCCCATGTGTGATCTTTTAGACAAGGGCATCATCTGGCAGTTTCAAAAATAAGCTGTCTCAAGTCTCTACTTGTGTGTGCATGTTATGTATAGGGAGATCTTTTGTCTGTGCAAGTGGTTGGTTTGGTTCCAAAGTTGCTGTAATTTTTCATTGTTCTTTACTCCAGTGTTCTCAAAGCAAATACACAAGAAAATAAAAGCGCAGTTGGGTCATTAAAAACAGAGCTTTGGTGCTCCAAAATGCACACAGCTTTGGGGATTTAAGAAATCTTTTAGACATTCCCAAAAGAGCTGGGAAATACACGGACATTTTTGTCCAGAAATCCTCATCTCTGCTTAGTTGAGCTGGTCTTCGTATTGTTTTCGGAAGCAATCACCAGCAGGGAAGAACTCCCAGCACCGTTCTTGATACATTTTCCATACATATGATTCCTGAAAGAAACACAGGTTCAATTATTTAACTTGACTTAATGAGACAGCATCAATCATGACTTTATTTTCTCTTTTGTTTATATATCACTTCACTTTTTTTTTTTTTTTTTATTCTGTGCATGTCAGGCTGTTGAACATCAATCTACAAAATCATGTTAATGAATTTGATTAGTTTAGAAAACCTTTTAGGTTTTTGTCTCCTGCTCAGAAAGCACTACAGAAATGCATAAAAGAGAACCAGGTAGTTTAGTTCTTTCACCACATCAAGGAGCACTGCAAAGCTCAATTGTCACAAGACAAATACCAGGGTAAGCAGAATATTTTCTCTCATAGAAATCTGACTGAATTTCTACATCAGTCATTTCAAAACATATCTACAAACAATACATAAACAAAAATGACTTTAAAACTAAGTCTTTTCTGAATCAGTGGTGTTTGTTTTTTCCCCCTTCCTGTATATTTTTTCGGGTAGGGTTCTGTCTCTAGACATTTCAGAGAACAGTAAAAATATATGTCAGTTTATTTCCATTTTAATCATACTACATAAAAGTGGTTTTTATTATGTAAATTTCATTGTAGAAAGGGTATGTGTTATACCAGTCACAGAATCACAGAATCATTTATGTTAGAAAAGAGCTTTAAGATCATTGAATCCCACCATAAACCTACTAGTGCCAAATCCATCACAAAAGCATATTCCTAGAAGTTTTGTAATATGAAGTACTCTCAAATTTCCAACTATAACCTAACAGTATCGAAACTGAATAGTTAGTAAAAATCTGTCTTCAGTGAATACAGTAGGACACAATGTGTGCCAAGAAAAGGCAAATAAAAAAGACTTAAAAATCTCAGTTAGCACGACATTGTCAAATGACAAAGGGATGCTCAAAAACAGCAAAGCAAACACATAAAATCTCATACTGGACAAGGCTGAGATTTATGCAAAGAAGATGATTACAGCACACATGTCAGAGTTCAGAAAGAGTAAGCTACATAGACTTATAGCAAATCATCCCTCTGACCCAAATCTGTAGGGCTATATATGGGATACTATTCAGTTCTTTTGGGTTTTGATCTGCAACACAGGAACATTTGCTTAGTCAGCTGAAAGACTATCACTAGGAAAAAAAAAAGTAGACTAAATTTGATACATTTTCTTAGTAACTTTTAATATATTTAAAGGAAGTTGAAGGGGGCACCAGAAGTTTGAAAGAATAGAGAAGAACAAAGAAGACACCTCCACAGAAAAGCTCACATGGTTTTCATTTTAAATATATGCACAAGCTCTTTCATATGGACTTACTCAGGAACGTAGACATAGAGGATTATACACAGATAATAATAACGAAAGACAAAGACTACTAAAAAAGAATCAAAAGGGAGAAATGAAGAGTGCTGCTTTCACAGGATGCTTAAATTTTCTGTTTCTCATTATTTTTGTTTCTAGTATGTATTAATATTATTTAAATATAACAGGTCAGACACCAAAAAAGGAACAGAAAGCGCTACAGAATTGATACTCAATCTAACATCAAGCAACCAAAGTCTTAAAAACTGCTTAGAGAAACGAGAATTAAGTTCCATACCATACAGGAAGCTATCCATTAGAAAAATCTTAGTTCTTTCAAGCCTGAATGATTTTTATTTCAGAATGAGCCGAGATTAATGGAGTTGTTCAACCTACCTGTCCTGTATGCTCTGTTTCATCTTTGTTAATAAGATACATCAGAAAAAACCTACAAGCAAAGAAACAGCAATTATGAATAGAGTGTTTGGAAATATTAGGCAACCCAAGGGGAGATGGATTTTTTTCAGCATATGCAGCGATAATGGTGTTCATGGACTTACAAGTTCCAGAGTTCTATTTATGATAATATGCTGAAACAGATTAAACACTTTCCTGATACTGTTGACATTCATCGTTCAATGAGTAGTAGACTAAAATGCATGAGATTGTGTCTGATTTACTGTAGCTAGCAATTCAGTTCAAATGAAGATTTTCTAAGCTTTCTAATCTGAAAATTACAATAGACATTTTCTTGCCCATGAAAACCCTCTTGGAAGCAGACAGAGAATGGCCATTGGAAATTTCTTTTTTTCCTCTTCCCACACTGAATAAGAAATGCTGAAGATGTCTAAGAGATTTCTGTTATTGAAATTATAGGTTGGGGATATTTTAGTAGAGTATGCAAGATCAACATGAGCAGAAAAGAACTTGTAATTTTAAAGAAAATATTAGTTTTGGGGGTTTGAGATAGCTGACATTCACTGGGTAACAATTTCAAAATTTCACTCATAAGAGACATTCTCTCCAAACATATGTAAAAAAAAGTATGATCATGCACAAAAAGAAAAAAACCTTAATTCCTCAGGTTGAGGCTCTAAAGAGCAAGTATGCTATAGTATGCTATTTGTTCAGTATTTAGTAAACAATGAAAAATCCCATATGATAGAGCTTTCAATGAATTTTGTTTGCACAACCTGCTTTTCAGGTCGAAGTTTTTATAGGCATATCTGACTTTGCAGTCTCATTATTTTGTGCACATACAGTACCAGTTTAAAAACACAAAGTTACAATTCATCCCCTGCTTCATACTGACAGCACAAGTATAAAATACACTGGATTTTCTTATTTGAGAGGAACAGTATGATACAGTGGTTGTAGACCTGATAATTGGCTTTATTTCCAGACATAAAAAGACTGTTTAGTGGTCACTGGTGCTCTGCTTGGATTTTCCAAAGGTGGACCTGACGTCCTTGGTTGATCCCTCTCGTCTCTAGCTCCTCATTACCGTTCCCCTAACTCCCTTTGTCCCTGGTTCCCTTAGTCTCAGTACTCCACACAAACTATTTTGTCCAATATAAGTTTTTTTTCCCTTACTCCTCTGTTTGTTCTCTCTTTCCACCAGTCTCCAGGCCAGGTCATACTGCTCCTCTGTACTTTACACACCTCACTCAATTTTACAATTCAGGCAGCCTCTGCAGCCACGTATCAAGTTCACAGCCATATACAAGCTCACACAAATTTCTTGTGCCACAACCAAGCTGGAAAGCAGGATATGAAATTTGTTAATTTCTCACTGTCATTGACACAGAATTATACATTCAGAAAGCATAACTGCAGATCAAAACTGAACAGTATGGACTACTACTTATGCAAGAGAGTTAATCAGGTACCTGCAGAGGCTGCAAGCATCATGAGTTAGTGAGAAGTGCACTTTTACTGTACTCACAAATAATTGGCCAAGTTGTGCTCCTGTAGTGTGTGTGTTTCAAAGCCATGAGGCACTGTATCGAAGTAGTCATTTCCTATCCCACAGATAAAGCATTTTGTCTAAAAGAAAGAATACAGAGCACTTCAACACTACATATAACATTTGCCCTGCCTTGCGAAAAGGCCAAAAAAAAAAAAAAAAAAGTAACAATTTTCTTGAAAATGGCAATGTGCTGAGCAAAAAGTCTGTTTTTTTCAAGATTCAGATTGGATACCTCAACCCAAACACCTAAATTGAAGCTTAGCTACAATCAGAATAGTTTCTTACTGTTTAAAAAAAATAAATCTTTGCCAGCTCTAAGTGAACAGGTATCAGGAGACAGAATGGCATACAATGGTCACAGCTGAATTTTTAAATATTAAGCAGCACTTACTGTAACGCATGGCAATATTTACCTCAATGCTTGTCCAGCTGAAACTGAATGTGCACCAAGTTCACATTAAAAATCAGTTGGTCTGCAACCCTTCCCTGACTTCTTACATTTATACTTCAATGACAGAATAGAAAACCACAAAGTACAAGATATTTTCACACATATATTAACCAAAGAAAATTACATTTGAGGTGAAATGTAACATGACAGTCTTAACACCCTGTGATATAAACTTCTAGTTTGAAGATCCAAAATACTTTAATAGCCACAGACATGCAATTCATTATAATTCACATCGTATGATATCAGACCATGTACAGGACTGTATTTTCCTCTTAGTCTGAAGAACTATCCACTAGCTAAATCATATTTTGATTGAAAACAGATATTAGTGAAATCTGAAAATAGGAATGGTTCAGCAACTGAATGTTCTTACCTCCATGTCTTCCTTAACTTGCTCTTGCTGATCTCTTAACTCACCAAAAGCATCAATAATTAAACCTAGGGTTTGAGTTAAAATGACAGTTAATGTCCAAGAACAGAATTGTGACAAGGAATATTTGGAAATCCAGGGCTAACACAACTGAGTTAGAGAATATTAAATGAGAATCTTATGCAGAAATAAAAGCCAATATACATTCCAAAGAAAACAAAACCATAAAGGACACAAAGAAAAATGCACAAGCCAAAGAAACACCAGTGACATGGTTGGTAGTACCATTTGTAATTATAAAACGGGACAAGCAGACTTCTGTTTTACTCCCAGTGCTCTAATCTTGACTTAGTACATTAAGATATACATGGGCTTGCAGTGACTAAGGCCATACTATGAAAAGAAAACTGATGTACATTTAAAAGAGTTCAGATATTTATTACATGGCAGATGCAGAGAGGCCCAGAGCTCCATGCATCCTCTCTCCATATGGCTGTCATGTAGTACAAGGTTCCACTACTGGAGCACTGCAAGAGTCATTTGAGGGAGATACAGCAGGAATTCGAAAAAGAATCCCAGGCTCTACAGCTCAGATTATAAACTGCTTATAACCTTCCCTTCACTTACTCTAATATAAATAAAGACTAACTCCACAATGACTATTGACACTCCTGTACTCACAGCTTCACAGTTAAGGACTCTATTCTTCAGCCACTCACAAAATCAAGAAACAAATGTATGAAATCTGCTACTTCAGGGTATAAAAAATTTTCCACCCTCCCCAAGCCCTTTAAAAAAACCTGCTGCTTGAGTAACAGTAATAAACAATTTACCTCAAGCTCAAAGTTGCTTTTGAATTTCCTTGTAGCGAGTTAGAAAGTCCCCTTACTGCTGTCAAAATTATCCTAAGTTAGCTGTTAGCTGACAGAAAGCAACGAGGTATCCGTATTTGTGACAGCAAGTGAACCCAGCTAAAATATTCATCAATTTTTCCAAAATTGAGAATATACTTCATTTAACTTGTGCAAACTTTATTTAAAAATGACCTGTTGGGCATTCCAGACAATATTTTAAAGGTGTAGTATGAAAACAGACAGGGGTTTAAGTACTTTAGGTAATAACATTAAACATAATTAATGCAAACATAATTTAAAAATCCTTGACATGCCAAAATAAGGCATCCACTATTCAGATTACAACAGTGAGAAACCCTGTCAAATCGTTTCCCAGCAAATCCAAAGCTAACCTAATGGCAGCTAACTTTCGATTGTCATTAACCAGGCTATACCAAAGTTGATTCATATCAAGCACCTTTCTTTACTCTCAGACATTGTTCAAATAAGCAGGCATCACACAAAACAGCAGTTTTTACGTAACAAAAGATTAAACCTCTTAAAGCTGTTCTATAATTTTCACACCACTATTCCTTATTCTGAAGATTTGCCAGATAGGTAAGAACATTAGATGTTGGCCCAGGGAATACTGACAGCAGTACTGATTTTGTCCATGAAAGCTCACATAAGAGCTTTCATGGACAAGATTTAAGTTGTGCCACATGATTTCTATAGGAGGCTTTTAGAAAGGGCAATGACAAGATAGAGACTGTAGTGACATCAGTATTCTAGGAGCAAAAAAATTATTTTGTTTCTATAGATCCAGTTAGAGCCTGTTGATTTTACAGACTCAGAAAAGCAGTGAATGAGCAAGAGTCAGCTGGGTGTGATTTTCTATATAAATCTGCCCTGCTGATTTATATAGAAATTTGATTTTCATGATCTGCCCTGCTGTTCTGTCGCAATCTTAGGTTTGTGATTACCATAGCACTAAGACCTTTGTATGCTAAATAATGAACTCAGTCCCACTGTGGGTTACAAATGCATACCTTGAATAATTGCAAGCAGGATGACAATCACGAAGAAGAAGAAAGTGATGTCAAAGATAATCCGATATATTTCATATTCATCTCCTGCTGGATCTTCTATTTCATCACCAATGCCTCCACCTGCACGTACTCCAACGTACATATGAAACATGTAGCACTAGAAAAGACAAAGGGATACAAAGGCTGTCTGCAGCTAAAAGCAAAAATATCCATTGTTACAAATTCAGTAATTGGTAGAACTAATCTATGGTCTAGGATCTGTGCCATATCAAGCTATCATTTTCTCTGCTTTGAGATTATGCATATTTCTGAGGGAGGGGAAATGCTGCTCTGCAGCTGAAGCTGCAGTATTTCATGTTCTGTCATCATAAAGCAGTGCAGTAAGACCAAAAGTTGAACTACCAGAAGCCCAGCAGCAGCCCGTGATTCATGTAAAATCATTTCAGCAGTGTAAATAGGAAATACCATCACCACCATAGCCATCTCCTTTTCCAATTTCCTAGCTCAAAAACAAATGGCTTTCCCCGGTTTTAGTGTTTCAAATTTAAAAATAAACATCCCTCCTCCCCCAACCCAAAATAAAACAAACAAACCACAACCAAGTAAAACAATGTTTATGAATGTTTGTGCAGAGAATGGGCTAATGACTGAGAATGTCTCAGAATAATACTGTGAAACTATGACTTGAAAAGTGGTTTAATAGATCTGTCAGTATAGTTACCTGGGATGTTGACAATAAAATATTCCCAGATTTATCGTGTTATAATTTAATAGAAAATTATGGTATCACTCTCTGGAGGTCTAGAGCAGGGGATTGTTTTTTTTCTTTAAGCAGCTTTGCAAACTACAAGTCAAGGGTTCTCACCCTCTGTCAAAAAACAGTGACAACAATAACTCCTAAAACCTTACGATACAAAAAACCCATTCTTCCATTTCTATACCACACTATCCCCAAAATCCCTTCTTCAAGAAATTGATATAGTACCATACAATGCTGAGTCACCCTTGTCTGAACAATCTAACAATTTCTGGAGATAGTTTATATTCCAAGACTGAAAAGTAATAATTAACGTAATGAGTGAGTGTAGCGTTACTTTCTCAAAAATGTTTTAATTGTGTTTTTTTTTTTTTTCATTTCTAAAAAAAAAAAGTATTCTTTAAATCCCATTTCAAGTCTTAGTGTTTTTACCAAAGACAACTCTGATTTTATGGCATATCATATGCTATTCTAACTCATTCCTGTACATGATTATAGCCTTCTGCTAAGTGTATTTTCAGAGAATTACAGAGCAGGTCAGGTCAGAGTCACTTCATGAGGTCTCTGCCCCAAGCAGGGCCCACTATAACCTCAGAAAAATTTGTTTTGGGATTTATCCAAGTCCGGTTATTACAAACTCCTAAAGATGGAGACTGCAACACCCTCTCTGAGCAACCTGATCCATTGCTTACCTCTCTTAAGTTGGAACATATTTTTCCACTTTATATCCACAGTCTCCTGCCCTGTACTTGTTGTTAAGAGCATGGATTTGTCTTCCCAATAATCTTTCTGCAGACACTGGGAGCTTCTCTCACACACCCTCTACCCTGAGACTTTCTTTTCTCTAGGCCAAACAAGACCAGTTCCCTCAGCCTCTCTTCTCATAGCAAGTGCTCCAGCACCTGACAATTTAACACTGATTCGTGTTCCAGTTTATCTGGTTTTGTTGTGCCAAATGTCCCAAACCAGACAAAAATATAATGCTACTCTGCTTCAACAGTTTATCTATTCATTTGGTTTTTAAATGTTGTTCCATCCCTGGAAGAGATTCACATTGCACAGCACACTGGAATACACTTAACTTTGTTGTATATGATTGCTTTTAGAGAGATACTAAGGGCAATGCATCATAGAAATTCTTTGTGGTTTAAGCTCTGCCTATCTCACATAACTCCAAGCCTGGCACTGTCTTAGTAAGTACAAAATAATTCACAGTGGTTCTGGAGAAACTGACAGATTTCAAAGCTTAAACAAGCATTTAATTATTTGCATTACTTACGAAAATCCTTGCCTATAACTGAACCTCCTCCTGAATGATCTGTAGAATTTCAAGATTCAGAAGTATTGCCCTTTAACTGGCTCAGCTACAACTTCCCAGCTTGTAGTTGTTTTGCATTTTTTGAACTATAGCAAAGTATAGTATCACATTTCCTCTATTCCTTTATAGATGTGTTTAGCACATACAAGATCTCTCTAGTTGCTGAGGATGCTCATCATATTTGCCCCTTTGCTTTCAAATGCAATCTTTCCTACTTGCTGGCTAATGAGACAACTGTATGAATACAAATGACAAGCAGATCAAGTAAAAAATCACAAAAGCTTGAGAAAAACCCCAGAAAGCAAAATAAGAACTTACTGTTAGCATATCATCACATTTCATGTCTGGCATATCACCATCTTCACTCTTGTTGTAGAACTTGCGGAAAAAATTGAATGCCACTACTGTATACAAGTATACCACTACTGCCAGTAACCCCACTGTTAGGACAAGCTGCAAGACAAAATTACAGCATGGATATAACACCACTATGGTATTATGATTTACTCTAAAAAAGAAAAAGAAAAATAAATTTAAAAAAAAAAAGAAAAAAGGAAAAAAAAACGAAAAAAGGAAGGAAACTAACAATAATCTGTATGTACTACTAGCAAGAAAACTTTCTTTACTTTTTCTCTTTGTATGTTTTTATCATACAGAGTAATATATCTACATAGTCTCATGCAAAGATTGTACACTTCATTTTATTTTTAACAAAGACTATGTTGCAGAAACGTAATTACAAAGAAAAATCCTATTGATAAATAGACAACGAAACAATTTATTAGAACCATATACAAGCCCCATAATCAGATAAAAATATCTGAAAATTCACTACATAATAGTAATAGTACTATCATCCATTATATAATTAATTGCAATACCATATATCCACTAATTTAATAGGGAAGCAACTTTTTTTACATATTCGAAACCACATATAAAAAACCCCTATTCCTAATACTTTAATATCTCAGAAAAGCAGCAACAAGTACTCCACAGCTCAACTGCAGCATCATTCAGATTTTGTTCTGAGCTTAACGGAAAGAGCTGGAAGGGAGCTTCAGTATCATGTAAATTGGTATTTCACTTGTGTAGCTCCCAGATCTGAAAAGTTCCTTATAAATAATGCTCCCTGACTTCATAGGTGATTTGCTAAACTTCAGGACTATTTTTAGAAGAGAGAATAGTTATATTATTACAACTATATTAGCTGTCCTGCTGTAAGATTTTCTGAGGAAACCAAGGATGTTTTTTTTACAATTTGAACTTGTTTACAAAGTTCCTTTGAAACAGGGAGGCCATCAGCCTTGAGGAACACAGTCTCAGGTTACATTAAATGCCATTTCTATAACAGATCTCAGTAGGCAAAAAGCCTTAGTTACTTTTTTTTTTACATTAAACCAGATACGAAATTTCAGATTCTATAGTTTAAGAAGAGATTTCTCATAATCCAACAGCTGAGTTTCTCAAACAGTCCTCTCACAGAATGACTGCGACTCAAGCAGACCTTTCTTTAGATGAAAGTTTAAGCAGGAACTTTATGAAACAGTTGCACATAACAGTTCGAGACTGTCATAATCCTAGTCCCTTTTTCTTTCGCTTATAAATCCCATTGTCTAGTTTCACCAGCAACATGAGTTCTAGAGCTCGTGATGAAAGAACAGCTCTGTTGTCGATCTGCAGAGCAACTGAATCAAGTCATGAAGTGAGCTTTCCTGTGTACTCCTTAAGTAAAACAGTCGGAAAGAGATGATACTTGGTACCTGTTTGCCATTGTGGGTAACTGATGACAGGATAGTTCGTAATGTCTTGAATCCCATTGCAATGTCAAGGAGATGAGCAGCAAAGAAAAAATTGTTGTAATGGCCAAGGACTGACATGGTCATGTACCAAGCTAGGTAAAGGAAAGACTAACAGAAAAAACAAGCACATTCAAAATAAAACTCATGGCTTTCATCTTTAACTTAATTCAAGACAATAAGGAAAGCTAGAAATTTCCCAAATACAATATGAAATCTTTTCTTTAAATAGAAAACACATTTTTTTAAACAGAGAATTTTATAGATATCTTTGGGAATTTTCTCTTTGTGCAAAAGTATTAAATCCTCAAATACAAAGTCCACAAGACATGGGCAAAATCAAGAAATTCAGAACCTATACTGTAAAACTTCATTTTGAAATTCTTAAACCCTTATTTGTAACTGTCTCTACAAAAAAAAGGTTTTCTGATTTAAATTACTTTTTTTAGTAATTTCTAAATAATTGTGTTAAAATATTAATGCCCAAAGTTAGCTAATTACAATTATAGGACTCTTCAAGCAACAGAAGGAATTTTATACTTAATTTGAGCTACTAAAACAACTATTTAAACATATAAGTATTATTTAAGTAACCACAAATGTTAATTTCATCTGTTCCTCTATCAATTCATTTTTATCGGATTTAAAGACGAGTATATATTTGTAAGAGGAATTACACTCCATCCCTTAGAAAAAATACTATTACCAAACAAACACTGCTTATAGCTCATGCTTTCTCTAGATCTGGAGACTTATTGTTTCCACTTTTCCTGAGTACATTCAGATTATGCTTTCAGTCTTCATCCGTCCTAGATGTTATTCCAAAACAATTTCTTCCCCAACCATTTTTCGGACCAGTAAAACAAGTGGCAAGCAATAATCGTAGGACTTAAAAATCATATGATGAGTGACTTTTTAAACTGCATTTTAACATTCTTGTTTATATTTACTTGGTTTTTTGCTTCTAAAGATTCCCTTTTTCAGATTATTAAAATAATTTGCATCATTCTGTGGCACATCTTACTTTCAGTTTCAGTGATACAAATTTAGCATTTCCAGATACATTAACTATATTGATCTGAGTGTGCTCCAGGAACATTCAAGTGTTCCTAAAATTTATGAACAATATGAGAAGAGGCAACTAGCATTTACACAGTCAGTTTTCTAATTCTAATGTGCAGTGCTTGCTTATTGCTTCCAATAAAACATATCAGAAAGGGGGCAGAAATTGACTGAGGTTCTATAGACTACTACCAATATAACTGTGAAAATATTTTGACAATGTCTTTTTAAGCTTTCCAGATTTTTGTCATGTAGTAAAATAAATATAATCCAGAGTATTTCACTTCTTGTTGAAGTGCTTTGCATTAACAAGTGCATATTTCATTTCAGAACATGGATATATATATCTATATATCTATATCTGTCTCTATATATCTCTACATATCTATAGCTATACCTATACACTGAGAAACTTACATTATCAGTGAAAACAACTCCTAATTTCCACATCTGGTACTTAACATCAATGGAATTTAGCCTGTAAAAATAAAAAAAAATAAATTGCATTTTATAGCAAAACACAACTGGAAAACATGAAACACAATCTGTACAAAGTATTTTGTCACATAACAGCAGTCAACAGCTGATCTATTTCTCCAAAAACTGAAATATATCGGAGCCCTGTTCTAATTCACACTTTTACTCTAGAATAAACCTGACCAAAAAAAAAAAAAAAAAAAAAAAGTTGAAAATCAAAGTCATAAATACTATGCATTCATCAGACCTAATACTGATTGATTTCTACAATGTCATTATGGATACAAGTGAAACAAACTGTCTTTAAAATCCATGGAGAAAAAAAGATTTTGTTTTCTTTCTAATGCAACCCACCTAGGCCTAAAGTAGCACTCAAAAAAAGTCGCCGAATTTGCATCCTAAAATGCCAATTCTTTACCTTACTTTATAGCATACCTTGGTGAGGTAATAAGGTATACTTATTACAGCATACCTCGAGAGACACACCTGGGTCACATTAAAGACAGACAAATTTAGATCAGATGAATCTCAGAGCTTGCTCAGAAAATTGACCCATTTTTCTAAGGATGTAAGAAAAATCATTAATGAAAATATGATAATTTTTACCACTTAATGAGTTTTGATATAGCTACATAAGAAAATCTTCTGTTAATGCTACTTTTTCTACAACAGAAAGCATCCCATCAGATAAGAAACTTTCTTTATTAATTGCCAGCAAGGTAGGAAACATAATTTTTATTGCACTGTGTCAAAATTTTGTGCTAGGCACTGAACAATACCAACAGGTGATACTTCATAGAGAATGGTGCAATCTGTCCATTACAAAAAATAATGCATTGAACCAAAACAAAACAATGAGTTATTGGGTGGCTGTAAGCTCTCTGTCTGTCTTGGAAACAGAGCACAGAACAGATTATTATTATTTTAACGTATCCTACACAAAGCCTCTGCAAGGATCCACTAGGATTAAGATTCCCAAGTAAATAATCAAAGGAGTAGGTATTTTGCATTAGCATCCATAAGGGGAAAGGTTTAAAACTGAGATTCCTACACATGCATCGTGCCTTTCAATGGAACAGGCTGGGAATTTGGGCATTAACAGTGACTATGCCTGCCTCTCAACCTTAATGGCTGAAGCCCCTACCCTGCTGCAGATATACTCTTCCACGCAGACAAACAGGCACATCCCCACTTCTGTAAATCCTGTAGTGTCATCATTGCAAGTATAAATCTTGAGACTTTGGTGTAAAAACTACCGCTAGTAAAATTCCTTATTTTTTCACTAGCCATTATGGGCAGGAGGCAGACAGTCATCTGAGGAAAAAGTCTAGTACTTTTCCAGGACAATCCTGTTCTGTGAGATACTACATTACTAAAAAGGAGGTTGCACACTCCAGAACCTTTTGAAAACTTAGATTATCGTTTTTCATGACAAGGAAGAATAAGATCTTTTAAATTCTTTCACATTCTGAGGCCAACTGCATTCATTCTTTGTACACTTCACAGTTATGATATGGTTTAACTTCTCACCAACTTACAAAAACTTCAGATCTTCCAGGAGAAAATTATTTACATTTTTTCTATTCTTGAAAGTGGAAGAATTTTTCTACCATGTGAGCATTTGACAGAAGCCCTGTTTATTTTCCAGATCAGCCTTATGTCACCGCTTGCTGCAGATGCTTGAGACTTATCTGCCTCTTCTATTGACTCTGATTAAACTAATGACCACAGAAACAGCAGTTAGAAAGGTAAAGGGACAGGGAAGTGATACTGACAATGGCACCTCTGATAATTAACTTTCATATTTGTGTCTTCCATATTGTTCTCTCAAATATACTTCATCCATGATGAATTTAGTTTAACACCATCCACCCGAAAGAAGAAACCAATTCAATGGCAAAACAGCACCACTGTCCCAATCTCAGTGTGCAAAATTTAACTGTCTTTACTGTCTAATCTACAGTGGAGCTCCAACTGCATCATCCTCCTTAGCTGGTTATACTTAAATAATACTGCAGCATATTCAAAGTATTAATATTAAAATTCATACTTATCCATTTAAATAAATATATTTTAAAAACACTCAAGACTGCATCCATGAGCTGGATGGGTCTTCAAGAGTCAGTACCATGCAGATTTTTTTAATGTAGGGACAGGGACAGGCAGAAGCTTTTGAAGAAGCATGGTTACCTGCAAGTAGAAGCCTTTAAGTCCCTTGCAAAAAGACAGATGCAAACCCCAGGCTATTTTTCCAAAGGAAAGGGAGAGAAGCAGTAGGAGCTAGGGGTCAAGGAGACCTGTTCATTTGTATTGGGAATGAAAATGCTACATGCTGCACTTCCCTTCTGTGTTGTGAGAGACACAGGCATCTGGTCTGGCCTCAGCCCGCGCCACGTCCTTCCGGCACAGGCAGAAGCAGCAGCACCAGAGCTGCAACCTGCACCAGGTCACACTACTCTCTATTTTCTTCCCTAAGGACGGCAGCAAGGGTTCAAGTCCAGTGCTTTTCCCACTTCTCTCTTCACTGCATGGTAAATAGGCCTAAAATTTTGAATCTGGAATATGTGTAAGTTTTAGCAGCTTCATTAGTATTCATTTTTGAAACTGTTAAAAAGTGGATAAATGTACCTTCCTGAAGCATGTAATTTTTATGTGACTGGTCCTGTAAATTTTTATACTACTTTTTTATTTTCCTGAAACATATTAATCTGTTATGAGTATGGACTGATTTCTCCAGGGAGCACATGAAAGATGAAGGAAGTAAAAAAAAAAAANAGAAATTTAACCATATATAACACAGAGAAGATATTAGAGATATTAAAAAAAAAAAAACAAACAGGCAACCTTCAGGCATGATTCTTAAACTAAGTATTTCATCAGCCTTTTCCAACTGTTTCATTCTGGTCTCTTTTTTTAAGATTACTCATAGAAACATTATTTACATCTTTTTCCCCCTCATATGAGTCATGAGCGCACAGAGAAGGGAAAGGAGTTTTATTGTGTTTTTATACCAATAACAAAAGTAATAACTTCTTTTCCTAAACTCAAGCACAGGTCCTACTATAATCCAACAGGAGCAAAACAGCATGTAAAAAAGCATTCTGGAAAGTACTTTTGCCACAATATTAAATTTTATTTAGTCCTGAAATGCCACAGAGTCCTTGAGACTTAACTCCACCTGACTGATTGTTCAGACAGACTCCTGGTTTATTAATATCCATCCATGGATAAAAGAGCCATCCTTACAAAATCAGCTCTTGCATCACTGCAATTCTAACCTACCAGTAGTCCCACTGTATACTTCTCATAATCTTTGCAAACTCATAGGAAGAATGTTGCTTTTAAAGAAGCTTTAAATAAACCCTTACACTAGAATCTCTGTAGCATTAAAATTGCATCTGTTAAAATATGTTCTATCTAGTTGAATACCTTTTTTATAATGCAGAACTGGAAAAAACATTTTTGCAGCGCTTTACAAAAACAGAAGATGCTGCTGCGCTACAAATGAGAATTTACTACTCTGAATGTCTGGGGGCTTTTCTTCAGTTCTGTCTCTCAAATGATAAATGAATGCATAGTTAGGAAAAACAAATTATAAAAGGATGTGAAGGTTAACCATCCAATTCCTAGATTTTACTGGTCACTAGCACTAAAATTTATTCCATGATTTCTTTCTAATCAGAACACACAGTGCCATTTTTGCCCATTCTTTCCAGCGGAGCTGAACTGAGAACTTGAAAAGGAGATTCCAACCCAGTTGTAATGACACTGTCAAAACAGTGGGAATGTGATGTATTCAAAGCAGCTGTGCACTAAACTAGATCTTCATAGATAAAAACCAGAGGAATCCTGCATATACATTGTCTATAATTAAACAAATTTACTATATCATTCAACATAAGAATTGATTTACCTTATATAGATATACATAAATGAGCAACAAATGTGTTTGGCTGAATGGCAAACCTTGAAAGTTTGATTTTAACTTACAAAAAACCCCAACCAAATTTTAAGAAAAGATCCAAAGAAACAAACAAAAACCAATCACAAACAAACTGGAGGCAAAGGCTTACACAGCAGAAAAGGAGCTATCCTTCTTTGGTTTCTTCTTTTCTCGTGCATCACTAAAATCGAGAGCAGCTTTGTCCATTCCTAGTAACTCACTGATCCTGTCACGACCATAGAACTCACCATATTTATCCATGACCTAAAGTTAGAACGAATATTCAAAAATATTCATCAGTTTGGTAGATCAGCCTACATCTGAAGACAAGAGGTTTAACAAACAAGAAGCCTGAAAACAGTGCTTCATGACTATGGACGACATTGTCATCACAAAATTTTCAACACAGAGTTACAGCAAAAAATTACTTTCAGTGTATTCAAACTATCCCCTATCTCTTTCTTACAAAATTTAACATGTTTTGTAAGTAATTTTTCTGGAAATAAACATTTACTTGCTCTCATTCGCAGTGAACACACAGCTCCTTCCTAAATATTATGTCTCTTCTCATTTTAAAAAGAATAGTCAAAGAAATACAAAATTTTCTGTAACAAGATCATAACTCAGTGACTCCTGCAGGTGAGGTGATATTTTGCCAGCTTTCTAATAGGAAATGTTTTAAATATTTATTGATTTTTTGCAGATTTTTAGAGACAAGCCTTTTTTATAACAAGCCTGAAAACAGTGGTTCATGACTATGGATTATTCTCTAGACTGAGGATTAAAATACAGATATATATATATATATATATAAAGACATTCTTTGCAACGCAGTATATTTTAAGGCAGTTAAATCATACAGTGCAGTTCCTCAGCCAAAGCTAAAGTACCAAATCTTCCACACAATTTAAAACCATAGTCCTTTCGACTTGAGCCTTCCTTGACCAACTACATTGATAGAAGCAATGTAGAATTATATTTGCTTTCTTGAGCACTCTGTGAAAGCTACTCATTCCCTTTTGCTCACACAGGCAGATAGAAATCTGTATATAACAACTTAAAACATGAAAAAAACATTTTCCACAGCAAAATGAATACACTATTCAAAGGAACTTTTTTTCAGGTTGACCTAAGACTGTTACAAAGCAGAAGAGCTAAGACTATTAAAAAACCAACATGTTTCCAAAACTATGATACAAGATTGACACTAAAGTGTGTAGGATGGGTAAATCTGATCCAACAACATGCACACCCTCTTTTTCAGTTGTGAACAAACACACTAAAAAGATTATTCTTGGTGTAAGCTATTGTACAAACATTAGCTTCATTTCTTAAGAGCAAGCTGAGAAAACATTTAAAATCACATTTGTAAGAAATGAGCTTCTGCAGTCCCTGCTTAGAGAGGACTGTTTTTGAGAGAGAGATCGTCAGCTTCTACGAGAAAAGCTCACCTGCACACCCACAAAGGAGCTCAGGGACACAGTGGTTGGGGGAGAGTACAAAGAATACCTCGCCCTCCTAAGGGCTGTCAGCCATTAAAGGGCCCTTTCCTCAAGCCAAGAGGACTACAGTGGCCCAGTGGCAGGCAGGAACCCAAACTCTATTATAGAGGCACAGAGATTGGATGCTCTGCCTGGTCCCTCCCAGGGCGGTCCCAGGAGAGCCTCAGACCCAGTGTCCAAATCTGAAACCCATCAAGGTGAGTCATTGGGAGGAACTCTCCAAATCACCTGTCAGACTAAGAGGATTGCTGCCAAAGGAAGCACACATTATGCACCCCATAAATGGGATGTTATCGGATGTTACAGGGAGGAAGCAAAGATGGAGAAAGGGATGGATTTAGGTAACCTGGGGAGGAAAAGAGTGAGAAAATGGAGCAGTAAGGCCAGTGCATGTATGTACCTTTTGGGTAGGTATAGTTGTTTGATTCTGTCCTGTGCCTAAATATCTCAGTCTGTCTTGTCTTCTTACTAATTGATTTTTAACCTTCTACTGGGTGAAGGACACCATTCTTTGTGTATGGTAAATACATAAATACACACAGACAAAACATTTCACATAATTTGCATTATACATAAAAGTGCACACAAAATTCTTCATGTAATTTGATGAATGTATTTGAATTTCTGTTTTATACAAAACACTGTATGTAGAAAAATTTTGAAAGAACAACTATCCAAACCACTCAAAAGGAGTTGTAAGAATGAGGTAAGAAATTCTGTGTATTTTAAAATTGTAAATATGGAAATCTACACCGAATCAAAATTATGTTTCAAAGAAGTGTAGTCCACATTCCTACAAACATGAAAAGAAATATCCATTAAAATTTTATTTTAACTTCATATATCTTTTTAAAAATGAGCCTCACCTTTCTTTTCACAAATTTGTCCCAATAGTTATTTGGAAAAGACCTGAAAAACACAGATAAACAAGATTAAATTTCAGACAGTCATGAGAAGGTGCAGTAGTAGAAGAGGCAATAAAAATTTCATAATGATTTTGTTTCTAGAAGTCTCTGTGTGTTGGCTAGCACCAGTTAGTCACTTGTGAAGCCACAGGAGTGAAAGTTGCCAAATGGTGCTCAGCCTACCATGCAAATGTGGCTTGAGAAGCACAGCAGAGCCAATGCCTGCAGAGTTCCAGAGCAGTTACATCCCACAGTCTCACCAGGCAGAGAGACAGAACTTTAAGCAGGAGATGCAAAGCACAGCTCACTCTTGAACTGAGAGCAATGCACAACCATCATCACCGTGCTTGCCAAAACAAACTCATCACTTTTTTTTTTTAATTTATGAAAATAAATAATTTTAAGGCAAAAATCTGGGAAGGTCTAAGATTAAACAGTAATAGTGAAAATTATAGTAAACATTAGCCTTGCAGGTGCCTGAAAATTTTGTGTATCCTTGCTAGAAATATATCCCTAATAATTGTTTATTTCAGACAAGATAGATAGTAAGTCTGTAACTGTAGAAGTAGGAGAAAAATTACTTGCAGGGCTATAATGAGATAGAGCAAGTAAAAACTCACTGTGTGTTGATTACAAGTCTATCCCACTGTCCCTTAATATCATCTTCTGATGGCTGCTCAGTTATATATAACCCATCAAATTCCAATTTCCTTGCCACTTCCTTTTCTCTCTTAAAAATAACCAGTGGAACCTGCAGTTGAAAAAAAATTACAGGAATTATTTAAAATGCACTGATATGTCTGCAAACTTGAAGAAAAGCTCGTTGTTATGAAAAATTAAGTATCAAAACTGAAGAAAACAAAAATAGTACTTAAAAATGTAAAAGACCTAACAATTCCCCAAGACACAGAAAAGGTATTGATACACTAGGATCAGGTCAGAATCATTAAACTACAGTGTACCAAACAGCTGTAAAAAGATGGACAAAACCCCTGAAGAGGGTTCCTTCAAATAAAAATAGTTTTTCAGTGCTATGAAAGGATAAGAGGTAGTCAAGTGAAAGAAAGCTAATTTTTTTGGTAATTCTTAGGAATTCTAGCTCCAAAATATTAACATGTAATCATATTTTTGGATTTCATTTTGATACCCAGAGATGTTAGATGCTCCTTTTATTTGTTAAAAAAATTTTGAGGTTTCACAGTGAGAAACAAAGTGTTTCACTTCAGAGAGCAAACAAAGACTGTAAGCAATAAAAAAAGAATTGTCAGCAGCTGAGACACCTAACCAGGCTTTGCCTACAACTCTTTCATCAGCTGGATGACCTCAAAAGTAAATTCCAAGAAGGCAGATGTAAATAGTGCTCTAAGTGGCGTGGATTTTTCTAAGAAATCTGTTTCCAAAAAAAGTAAATTCTAATCTTCCCTGGAACTATTTCACAGATCCCAAAAATGCAACCACCTTGACTGTAATAGTAGTCAAGAGTGGACATGAAAGAGTAATAACGAAAATCAAGACTATTCAAGCAACATGATGGCTACATTAGATACAATAAAAAATAGTTCCAACACAATTTCCAGAAAGCTAAATGAGAAAAATATAATGGATTTCATGCTAAGCAATATTCAGAAGCAAACCTATCACACACAGGCCTGCAGTTCAGATGATTTTGGATTTAGAAATCTCCAAAATAGAAACTGAAACTATATTTGGACCATATTTTGGGTTCAGAATTGGAAAGGAGACAATTCATTAGGATAATAATGATAACAATATTTTTCCCTTCTAGTCAGAAAATAAACGAAGTTAAAAAAAAAAAAAAAAGTAGCATAAAAAGTCATAGTAGAAAAAACCAAAAACATATGAGATGGGAGAAGAAAACATCTCAAACCCCATAAATCTAAACTTTCATGCTGCATGGCAACCAATGCAACAAGAAAATGTTTTAGTATTTATTGACCTGCAGGGACACTTAAGGTAGAGATGAAAATCAACAATTAATGCAGTAATATGATGAACATTTCCTTTAACTATAAATGCAGATCCTGTCTTTTAGCATAGAACAAATTATTAGCCATTAAAAGAAAAATATTAAGGACCATGTAAGATCTTAATAAAGATATTATATGAACAAATAAGCAGCTGTACTGGGTCACAGCAAAAGTCCATTTAATTTAGCACAATCCTGCACTTTGACCTACAGCTTTTTCCCTGGAAGAGTGTAAAAATGGGGGAAGTACATTTCAGATATACTTCTCCCAGCTCCAGAGATTTATGACATTTGTTTTTCTTAAACCACGATCAGCATTTTGCCAATGAAAGTGGCATCTTCAGTTTTCACATCCCTAACAGAGAACTTCTCCAAAATATTCCTTTCACATATGCTTAGGCTCCTGCTAAAACACTACCAGCAGAGTGTGTGTATGAAGAGCAGGCATTTTGTACAGTCACAATATGCACCAGCAGTAGTCCGAAATGCTGCATTCCTTTCAAATGACCCAGCTGACAAACTAGCAATGCAGATACTGATATCTACCTTTCCCCGGTCAGGTGCGTTCACACCCTGTCTTTGACAGCCACAAGCAGCTTCTGAAGCAGGTTATTGTTGTCATTGTCTGCCTGACAGCTCATCAGACTCCTCTCTATAGCTTCCTGAATACACACATCACCTAACACACACTTTCTGTCTACATTACACTAACAAAATAGTATTTCTTTGGGCACATGGTGCCCCAGTCTGCTTAAGTAGGTTGATTTGGTTCTAATCTATACCACTCAACAGATAGACCTGGAAAAAATGAGTTGATTTTTTACTTACTTTCAGACAATAATATCCTATGATGCAGAAGAAGGAGATGACTGTGTGTAGGATTGCCAAAATCCTTAGTGTGGGTTCCATGTAGCCACTGCTTTCTTCCAGGACATAATGCACAGCAATGACCCTCTCATCATCACTTTCCAGGATGTTCAACTTGGTACTTTCACCATCAGATACCACAGGAAGTTCCTTTTCTTCTGTCACAGCAGATGTGGAGACCTGTTTAAAACACTTAATATTGCAGCTGAATTCCTTTGACAGGAGCTTTACAATACTACAAGATAAGTAGCATAGCTGAAAAGAATGATGCCAAGAATAATATAACTGTAAAGAAAGATTTTTTTTTTATTTTTTTTTTTCACAAAAATGTCCACAAAGAATACCTCAGCAAGACCTTTTCATCTTGTTACACCAGTCTGTGATAGTGTGTTTTTTCTTTCCTTTTTTCTCACTCTCTGTCCATGTTACCAAATTTGGTCCATGACAAATTTTATCACCTCAAATTCAAGAAAGGGCACAGCCCTCTTAGAAGAAACCCCTGACAAACCCACACATAGTCTTTGTTATCAGGGGCCTGTCAGAAACTGACTCGAATCCAAAGACTCTAGAGTTGCATTAACAGTACTAAAAGTCTTGCCAACATCAGTGGTATTCTAGGCAGTTTAAGATGATGTCACTCCTTGTTGTACACACCCTCTCAGGAGAGCATAATGGCTCAAGAAAACATCTCAGCTGACATGGATTAGTTTAAGTTACCTATGAAGGATCAGCTTGGCTGTTTCTCTGTAGTGTGAAATGGAGCACCTGAGGCATGGGTATGCCTTTCAGCCTGCTGCCTTTGTCCCAGCACAATGCTCTGTAAATAGCTATTTGTGTGCTGCAAGTCTATTCTTCACACAAAGGTTCCAGCTCTCACCATGCTGGATTTCTGAAGCGGTAGGTTGAAGCTATTAGGCTGGACAGTTTTACCATAGCATATCATCTACAAAACCCAAATGTGTTCCAGTGCGCAACTTGAAAAGCAGTATTTTGAGAAATTTACCTTATAGAAAAGCAGGATAAAGTTGATGGCAAAAGCAACAAATAATGCCAACATCCTCATGTTGTAAAAGTTTCGTGCAAAATAATTCTGAAAAGAGAACAGAACATAAATATATTTTGCCTAATAAACATTCAACCGTCCTTAGTAAGTGGCTGCTGAGAGGGTTTCTTTGTGGGTTTTTTTCCCCTATGGAACTTTTAAATAGAACTAAAAATATTTTAAAAAATCCCAAACCAACAAACATTTTGAGTGATGCACAAGTTCTCTCCTACTCTGTATGTGCAATAATGGATAAAGGACCTTTTGTTTCACTCCATGCGTAAAGGATGAAGGATTTCTAATTGCCTCTTGCATCTTTTTCGTTGTCCTCTCAATACACTTAGAGACAGCACAGAGACATCACAATGTAAGAGTAAGTATAATATGTAACGTATATATGTAATTACATACATAATAACAATACAGAAGTCTCTACCTTCCCTGTAGCTCAATATTCATACATATGTCAAGTTGTTACTTTTACCAAAAAATAAAAAACTCTGCATATAATTTTATTTAAAATATTTTCTATTCCAAAATTGACTGCATTTTTACCAGGTTAGCAAAAATCATGTGTGACCAAAGTGCCATGAATAGAAAGCTTTGCTGACATTATGATGCTATCAAAAGGACTGCAGAAATGTGTCTTTCCCCTTCCTGACAATTCACAAACCTTTACAGCACACATTTTGAATGCTTTAACTCTCCCACAGAAATTCTTCCATTTTTCAGCCCTAATCACAGATGACTATTAGTGAAATATAAAATGAGACTATTAGAAAAAAAATAAGCTAAATTTGCATGATTGCAATGTGACTAACCTAAAAAAGTATCCCAGTTCAAAAGCCAAATTTAAACACTTACCTTCTTAATAAGATTTTGACCGAAGTTTTGTAGTTTAGCTATGTTAGTCATACTAAAAGTATATTACTAGATACATAGCAACAGTGTATTTATTTTTGCTTTGCATGTCATCCTAGTCTCAGCGAATATGAATGGAATCTCCTAGCTAATAAAAGCATGGATTTGAAGAAGTTCTGGAGCAAATATTATCTGATATTTTACTGAGAGACTCCCAGATGCAGTTTTACATTTTCATTAAGTCTTATTTTCTACAGGTTTTGAAAAGCTTCACATATATTAAGATGCTATTTTACAAAAAAAAAAAAAATCTGTAACATCTTTTCTTATTCACTTCAGGTTAAGCACTGTATCTTAGTTGATTCTTTTTATAGGAGAGCTTATAATTTCCCAAAGTTGTCTCTCAGGGAAGGAGAAATATTACCGGCTCACTAGTTGCTGTAAAAATTCAGGAATTTTACTCCCAAAAAATGCATGGATGTTTTCCAGTGATGCACAGACATCTCTGAAGGTCTAGGCTTGGGACAATAACTATCTTCCTAAGAATTAATATCTTGTATACTATGTTATTTGTCTAGCATTCCCATTAAACCTTAGCTTCATGTCCTTTTTATGGATAATGATGGATAGAAAAATGTGGTCCAGCAGACGCTGTTTGTTTTTACATTGGTAGAATATGGTGGTACACGTCTCTGCCAACAGGTAAACACACAAGCCACAGAACAGCTTACAAGAAGTTTCTGCTGGTATGCAATGATATTCTTCCAGAAAACTGATTCCTGAACTTCTGGTTCTCCGTATCTGTGCGTATGCATTTGTCTTAATTTCTGTTTCCCTTTGTCTTCCTTGGTTTTCTCTTCTTTTTCTCCATCTTCTCCTCTTGGGATACAAATGAAGGCAAAATAGTATGTCAAATTAATAAAATTGCTAAATTAAAATCACACCCTGAAATACGCTATTGTATCTTTTAAGGAGGTTCAAGTAGCCATGACTCATGCAGTTCATGCACATGACAGATATTTCTCTTCAGTCCAGCATGCTGGCAAGTGTGACAGTCTGGTTAAGGGCTACAGATAAACTTACTGGTTTGGCATCTTGAAGTGGGAATGCTAGCTGGTAGAGGCAGGTAATCAAAAATCTGCCAACCTTTTTATCAGAGCTTCTTCTTCATAATTGTGCAGCTTAATCTTGCAGTGATAGAATGTCTGTAAGCTGACAGCTCTATGTCTGCATGAGTGCCTGTATGTGTAAGTGCTCCCCTCCAACCACGTGCACTCGAACTATCTGGTTCCCACTAAGGTTGCAGAAAACCTTGGTTCTTCTTGCACTTAACAAGTCAAACCTCAAGTTTTAAATTCTGCATTTCTGCCCCCTGATGAACTCATAAGTACCCACTCCAGGAGGAGATGCAAGTAAGACTGTGTCAGCATCTGGTGTGTATTACCATGCTATCTCATTAGAGAAAGTCAAGAGTTCATGGGCTGCCTTCTCCAAACACATGATCTAAAGAACTGTGAATTATCTTGGAATTTAATTTGGCCTGTCAGCATGATAGATGAAAAGAAGTCCATTTGAAGCCAAACCAGAGTGAGAGTAACTTCTAAGTTACATTATTAATTTCTCTGTACCTATCTGCAAACAGAATAACTGATGTCCAATGCCGCTCCTCTTCCTAGAAGAATTTGATAAACTTTCACTTGAAAGTTTCTCATGTTAGGAGTAGCTTCAGGGCAGCTAATAGTGCCAGGCACTGCACTCCTCACAGAGAATACAGGTATTACTGCAACTCACACAGCAAAACAGAGCAATCAACAGGGAAATGACCTTCAAAAGTCAGCAACACTCTCGTTCACAAAGTTATACTGGCCAAGTTAGAAATTTGCTGTATTGATTAGGAAGAAGTGTTTTTGTCACAGACAAGTGTTTGTCATCCCAAAAGAGCAATAATAGTACAAGTTTCAGACTAAGGAATCCTCTTAGAATTTTGACTGTGATAAATCAGCTACAGAAACTGTGCACAAAAATGTACACATATCAGGAACCATAAAATAAAGGAATGGATAGCCGTGGTTTTTACTGGGTAAAACCAAGCACTCTATTTTGCTTTCCACTGTTTTTATTCTGAGCTAATGGCATTAACATTAGACTTTAACATGTCCTAAAAGGGTTTAAATCATCATAGATCAAATCTTAACACTTTCTCTTCATAAAGATGTGAGAGTACTCGGTAATTCATTAAAATTATGCTGGAATATTAAGGTGCTGCAAAATGCAAATAACTGAAAACATAACATAGCAAATGGGAGGGGGTAAAACAGATTCAGTGTCTTCCACTGATGGATAGCAAGTCTCTGGAACTCAGATGCTCTTACAAAGTTTCCAAAAGATTTTCTTCTAGCTTTCAGATTTACCAAGAAAAAATTAATCAATCAAGCACATTCTA
This sequence comes from Dasyornis broadbenti, assembly GCA_013397935.1. Taxonomy (NCBI): domain Eukaryota; kingdom Metazoa; phylum Chordata; class Aves; order Passeriformes; family Dasyornithidae; genus Dasyornis; species Dasyornis broadbenti. The sequence goes on along the minus strand of VZRN01000486.1, from coordinate 1,234,136 downwards.
AAAGAAATTAAATGGACATTACAAAGGATGCTTCTGGGAAGAGAGAAATTCACAGAATCAGAGTGGTGCTTATTACATGCCATTTCCTTGCAAATGTGCACAGATGAGGAGGATTGTTAAAAAAAACTCCAACCTAATTGGAATGTGAATGGACAGAAAATTAAAGGCAAGGAAGTACTAATCAACCCAGGGTTTTTTTCAGTGAAACAAAACACTTTTTTGGTAGGATCAGAGCTTATAGTAATACATACTCAGCTTTTTCAGGTTCTGATTTTGTTTCTTCTTTCTCTTCCTTTTCATCTTCTTTCACCTTCTCCTACAGAAAAACAGGTTTAAAACTTGTGTCTAAACACTGTTATACAGTACAGTTAGTTAAAAGACTACCCAGAATACAAAATGTTAGGGTTTCTTGGTTTTTGTTAAATAACTGAAAGCCTGAGAAAAGATGGTAAGGCAATTTACATTAACGAAGAGAAGCAATTTAACACTGAATTAAAAGCAATCCAAAACATTATGTGCTTAAAGAGGGCTGTGGAAATTCAAGTTTATGACTTCAGAAAGAGTAAAGACCAATAATTATATGTGGTTCCTTTAAAAAGAAAAAAAAGGTCAGAAAAGCCAGAAAGACAAAGATGTAAGTTTTATTTCAAGACCATATTTAACATATGAAAGAGAGAAGTATATATCAGAAATAGAAGATACAATTACCTGGATTTTTTCCTGTACCTCGGGCATTGGGGCTAAGGAAGGAGTGCTCAGTAAATCACTCAAACCAGCATTTGGATTGTGAGGGATCAATTTATACTGTCCACCTTCTCGTTTCAAATCCAAACCAAATATATCTGAGAGTAGATCACTCTCCTCTGTTAAGGTCTGCAGATCCGTCAAGTCTTCTGCAGGCAGTGCAGCTTCTGTTGGCTTCCTCTCCCCTTCTTCTTCTTCCCCACGCACCTCATCCTGAGTGGGATCTGGCATATTAGCCAACAGTTCAGCCACCTTGATTTTCTTGGCTCCTTCTACTAGGCTTCCTCCGAGCAGCAAACTGCATATGATGCGAAAAAAGCCCCGGACAACATTACAAGCAAAATGTAGTAAGCCCATCAAAATGCTCCAATAGGAAGAAAACAAAGCCATGACCATGTCCTTCATGGTCATTTTCTTCACTTTTTTCATTTGTTTCTTCAGGCTCTTCATGCTGAGCATTTTCATAAGCGTCATTAAATTATACTTGAGAGCTACTAATGCTGACTTCATGGTCACGAGGGAGAAGAAACCCATTCTAGGATCTTCTTCCTCAGGATTATCTTTCTCATTCTCCTCTTTATTAGCTGACCTTTCATTCAGATCTGACTCAGAGATCTGGGCAGCCAGTTGCATTTCAAAGATGGTATCCTCACAAAAGTTAACAAAAAGCTCCATCTTTTCTTTCTCCCCACCTTCATTTACAACATCAAATATAAACTGTCTCTTGGACTCTTTTACCTGAGGTTTCTCCCACTGAGTCCGACTTGACTCACTTATTTCAAAATAAACTCGTTCAATGCGCTTTGCGCTGCCCATGATTTCTATGCGTCCGAGGAAAGGCTGAAAGTAATTCAGCACGCTCTCTGACAGCTCAAGGAAAGTTTGCAAGCGTGTATCATGGGGCATGTGTTCTGACAGGTTGGTCAGGAGAACAGCGACATTGAAACCAATGTCTTTTGCAGGCTCATGAAATCGTTTTACGAACTCCTCGTAGTCCAAAGTCTCATTCTCATCTGTTTCAGCACATGACAGCAGAAACTCAGTTTCAGACTGAGTGTAGTGCTTATGGCTTTCCATTGCCCTGTGAAAATCCCTCTTCGAAATTATCCCTTTGCCATCAGGGTCATATTCTTTGAATGCATCAGAGGAAGTCAAATCTTTCAGTTTTAAGAACATATCAAAAAACTTCAGAATCATCTCCACATTGTTCGAGGATTCCACAAGCATATCAACCATCTGCTTTCCAATAGTTCCATTCACAACATTACCTGGATGTGATGGCATGAAATTAGAGATAATGATGTCAGCAAATGTTTTGGCAAAGAAAAGTGTATTTATAATGATTAGTGAAATAATCAAAGAATAAGAATGATAAACTACTGGATAACACACTCACATGAGAAAGCTAGCTATGAAACCTGAAATCTTTTACTATTAAGTCTACAGTAAGGTTTGGAAAAAACATAAATTACTAAGTATTTGCCATTACAGAAAGGAAGAATTACCAAGGCCTGTAGAGAGAGATCATACATTTAATACAGTACTAAAAGTGGGGTAGCATATTATAAATTTCACTGTAGTGCAACACAGACAGAAATACTGTCACATTATCTAGATGAGCAGCTCAGTAGGTTCCTCACGGTGCACAGCCTTAAGTACTAAGAATTTACTTTGCTTCTCAGTAACCTTCCATGAGCAAAGCAGTAGCAGTGGCATTGCATGCTACACTGCAATCTATGCTGCATTATAATGAGGCTTACTATTTAAGCACTGTCCTCCCAGTTCTCACAAAAAAATGTGGTCGGTCACATGTAAGAAGCCAAAAGGAAGAAAAGATCTTTGGGTCATCTATGAGTATGTCTGCTACTAATAAAATACCATAAAGTGTCTAAAGCAATAGTAGGAGTACTTCTTGACAATGACTACATTCTCTGGGGAATCATAATTTCAGGACCTTGAACATAGTCACTAGATTAATCAAGCCTGTTCTCTATGGCCGAGATCACTACCAAAATAAATGCAATACATTAATATATTCAAATGTTAATAAAATGACTGACAAATGTTTTCATCCCTAGAACTCAGGATTTCAACTTAAATAGGAAAAACCTTTTCATCTAACTCAAAAGATAAATCAAGCTCATGGAAACCAAGTAAACTTCTTCTAGCCCTGGATTTTACACAGATCTGGCATTCAGAATTAATATACCTTATATCAACTACACAACCTAAATCTCCCATTCACTTTCAGACCTGAAAGGTCTTGTCACAACTGAGACATGAAAATTAAAAACCCAAGGGAAAATAGAGCGTTATTTCCCAAATTAAGAAAGTCACAGAGGTAAAAACTTTGCTAGAACAACTGTGAAAGAGGATTTCAAATTTTTACTACCTTCCAGCATAGACAGCAACATGACAACCATATCTTTCTGAAGATCCATTAATTCCTTCAGTAATTCAATTTGACTGGAATCCTAAATAACAAACACAATATATAAAAATAAATTATATATTGATTTCTTTGACTTTATTTATGTGCATGCATATTTCACCTTGTAAAAAGGAGACTTAAGAAGCTAGAAGTGTGAAAAATGGTAATACAGTGAAAAAATACATTGAATTGCTTAACTACTTACAGTATATTTACAATATAATCTGTTTAGAAACAGTAATTAAATTTTAAAAAAACTGAACATGATAAAAAATTTAAAGCAATAACTGGGTATGTCAAGCTCACAGATGATGCTTCTGTAATGTTTCCTGTCAGCTAAAATATTGTCACTTTTGGTGTAATCAAGTTTACAGCTATGAAAAATGTTAAAAACAGCAACAGCAGTAGCACAGAGAGCTCAAAGTTTAACATGATTCAAAATGAGTGATTTCATTACAGGCCACTGAACTTTTTTAAGGGAAAAATAAAAGTTGAAATAAAATTTTAAAATACTTATTAATAAAGTTCCATCAGTAACATACATTAAACTTAGACACAGATTAAACTCATCTTTTCAGCCATCTTTTATCTCACTGGGTTTATCTAGTTTACTATGTCACTTTCCTGCAGTCTATCTGGATGGATTTATTCAACTACTTAACTTCTTCCTCAGCAATACCCTGTTGTATCGTGTCATTGATCACAAATACTTGAGCACTGCTGGACTTCAGTGAGTGGTACACCAAAGTCAAGGTACTTTATTGCTGTGGCAGGATGCTTTGCCCTGATAAAGTTTATCTGCTTGGCCTGCAGCCCGGTCAGGAGACAAAGCAGTGCAAGCTACCTCTGGAGAGCTACCTGTGGCACCATGGTGCTATTTTTTAGTGTTGAATATGCTAAAAGGCCAGCCTGGCTTACCACCTTCAAACACACATCTGTCCCTTTGAAGTAAGAATTGACAGATAAGCTGCTATACTGACCCAGAGGTACATGACTGCCAACCCGCTTCTTTATGCTATAAAAATCCAGGCCACTTTCATATAGTTAGATTCTTCCACAAATTTGAATTATATGGAGGTTCTCCTGTGGATTTGGGACACCTCTTCAAGGTTACTTTCCAGGGATTTAGAGAAAGAGGAAGAACCACTCCACAAAAAGGAGTGTGGTGAGATTCATCAACCTCTACGTAATTTTTCTTTTGCTAGCTTGCGTATAATTGCTTTAACAGAATTGCTTTCATATAGTGCACTTTGACATTTAATGTTATAGTTCACCAGTGCTTTTAGCTTTTATTCTGTGTAATAAATAATTCTGATTAAGATCTTCTGCCTGTTCATTTGTCTTAACAAATAACTCATCTTTTATAAATTTATCTGATTTGCCATCACTAAAACTTGAAAGACAGTGATTTAATCACACCTGTATAATTCCTTACATTTAAACTGTTAACAAAATCTGAAGATAAAGAAGGATTTACCTTCATTTAAAACCTTTTCTGTGAAGGAGTTTAAATACACAAAGGATTTCTTTCTGCACTTCAGACTCAAAGAAAGGGCTTCTTTAATAAACTTTATCTAAAGTACCCACTCCACCCTCAACAATGACAATTTGGATCTTGGACTGAAAACCACATAATTTGGAAATAATAGGATTCGTAATTGATTTGTCCTGTAAGTTTTCATTACAAATCTTTTAACTCCAAAAGTTGTTTGCAACCCGGATGATCTTTGTCCACTTGGATTGAAAATTGTACTTTCTTTCTCTGCCTTAGAGAGATTTCTTAAGTATGACCATTATCACATTGTTGCTTCCTGGTACAAGAATAGAGAATTAAAATACAAAACAAAAATACCACAAAACAGTGATTTACTTTTGCTCCTATTAAAATCTTCCTTCAAATGTTCTCCAAAAGCGCTCTGGAAACTCATGATTGAAAACAAAAGTATTTAGTGTAGGCAGGCTCCTCTTACAGACAAAAGCCATATGGTAATTCCTTATAAATCCATTTAGCCACACTCAACACTTTTGAAAACTGGTATTTCAACAGAATCTGAAAAACTTATACTCTTGAAATACATATAAACAAGCAAAAGAGCCCATGTCTATTTTGGTATTTCCTGCTGGCCCCCATAAAGAGTTTCCAAAGGCCAAAAGTTTGAACTCCTAGCAAGAGAAAGACATCACCACTATTTATAGTGAGGCATTTGGAGTGATACACTTGGAGTAGACTGTGTTTCTGTCATGAGTAACTCCACACACTTTGGTGGATCTTGTTGTGCAAAGCTGCTGGGCTATCTTTGAAAAGGCAGGATGAGTATCGAATTTTCTAGATTCAGTAATCAAAAGATGCTGTGAAGCCACTCTGGTCACAGCTGAGACTATAAACTTGTCATTACAGTTAAAGCAAATCTTGCCAATAGTCACATCATATTTCAAAATCAACACATAGCTACTAGGTGTTTCACTCACTGTCAGTAACTACTTAAATACCTCTTTCCAGTTTCCTTTAATGGAAGAGGAAGAAAGCACAATAGAAAGCACTGTGGCTTAACCAAATAATGACAATTTAAAAATTCTTAACAAAGGTGTTTCAAAACCAGTATCTACAGGCACTTTTTTCAGTAGAAATTCAATGCATTTCTCTTGAAAAACAGGTTTGACTGTGATGCCATTTGTGGGAAGGAGATTTCCAGTTAGCCAAAAAGAATGAGAAGCATACCTGTAGCCTCAAGTCCACAAGTGTAAGCGAGCAGCCTACTTTCATCCATAAAGTTCCAAGGGCAGTGAGAAAAATAATCTGAGCCAGACTACTTTAATTTATGCAAAGAATACTTACATGGACATCTTTGGAGCCAAATAATGAAATCTGAAACCTCAGAGCCTTCAGAGCCGTATTTCTTAACAACAACTAACACTTTTACAAATATATGACATTTTTCTCTGGAAAGGTCAAATTGTGTAAAAAAATTAAAATCACTGCATTCAATTAAGAAGTGTAATTCTTTTAAAAAGTCAAGAAGTTGAAAAATGCACTGCTTAAGGATATGATTCCTCCCACCTAATTTTCACACCCTAAGGAACTGTCTGTGCCAGTCCCCTTCACTATTTCTACAGCTTATGAAATGAGTACACACATACAAAATAACTTCACCCATTGTAAGGTCTGACTACTCTCAACTAAGAGTGAAAAAGGCTTAGATGCAGACATGTGTTGAACCAGGGTTCAATAATGATGAGGTAGGTTTCAATGCAGGAGCCATCAATGGACATGATGAGTCCTGCAGAAAACGAAACTGAGAGAAACACTGAGAGAATTTTGGAACAAAACACCATAACTGAGATTTCTTTCTGAATATCAGTGATATGCTTGGTCTGCAGCTTGATCTAATCTGCTTTGTACCTGTGGCCTGTAATCCAACTACAAGCCTGCTATTCATATCCACTACAGTTTTGCAATTTACTCCCTCCATTTTATTGTATTATATCACCTCTTTTATTTTTTCTTATATTTTTCCTACTAACTGCTGTTATTAATGACTCAAACATATTAACATATTTGTTTCTCTTTTACAAAAATGCTACTGGACTTGTAAAGTAAAAAGTAAAACAAAAAGATACCTGAGACAGCTTCATCTGCATGTGGGCAAACACATGAAGAAAACCAACAACAGCATCCCACAATCTGCTGTGTGCCAGACTCTGCTGATTCCCAGTACATGGCCCCTATTGTTCAGGCAACAAAAAAAAAACAACCAAAAAAGAAAACCAAATTTTTTTTGCAAGAATGCAACAAAAACAGAAGAAAGATATAACAGAAGTGCATAGCTTGGGGTTGTCCTTTACAAACTGCTATAAAAAAATTAAATACATCAAGAATGATGTATTTATTAACACCACTGGCTATAAACAATGACTATTCCTAATAAACATTATGGCTGTCTTAGCCAAGTTTCAGTATACTAATTCATAACCAAAAAGTGGGTATCTCCTTGTAACTTTAAGCAATACTCAAAGAAAATTCTAACGTCTGAAAAACAGGAACACAAAAGCTTTTGAAGCCTCAAAGGATAACAAATAAAATATGTATACATTAAATATATGTACACACATGCATACAAGTTATCTGTTCTCATTTTTATTCAGTCCTATCACATTTCATCCTCATGAACTATAACATACTATTTTCATATTAATTATTTTCATCTGAATGAAAACAATATAATAGACACCTATCAAGACATTCTCTCTGACCTGCTTATTATAGGCAAAATCAAATTGTAATGTTGCCAACTGATTTACACAAATAATTAATGCAGAACTAAGTAACACTGAATTCTTTACATATCCTGGAAAAACTGCTATATTTTTATCTTGACAGAATGGATTGCAATTTCATTTATTGCTGAGTATACCTCAAGTGCATCTTTACAATTCTCAAATATAAAGTGTGAATTCATTTCAAACACAGCACTGACGCCTTAAAACAGCCTAATTGCTGACAAAAAATATTATCTGATGTTATATTGACTAAATAACAATGATGATCTGCACTGAAATTAGCTTCTCAGTGGATTAAAAGTAAAGGCTTTAAAGTAGGTAACACTGTTGCAGTCTAATTGAAATTAAAAACAAAACAAAACTCTATGGTACATAGATAATTATTTATTAATAACTGTCAATTTTATTAAATTGATAAGATTGCAAAAGAGTAGTGACAGGTGTATACATATTTGAATATTTTGATTCCTATATAAACAATTGCACTAAAATAGTGTTGAAGAATAAATGCAGCTATATTGTATTTCTATGTTATATCTAGCTACTTCACATCTTCATGCCAAATGTATGATGAATTTTCTTTCAAGTTCATAAAATTCTAATGAAATTAATTTACCTGGATATACTCCGTGAGAGTATTGAAAACTTGTTTTGCAACCTGGATGGCTTTGGAAAAATTTCGTTGTCCTTGTTCATCAATAACATCCTTCCCAGAATAATACCAATAGAAATCACTAATGGATTCCTAGAAAAAATACAGTTGTGAGAAGCAAAAAGAGATTGTGTGGCCAAACCGGCTCTAACTGGATATTCATCAATTTCAGAAAAGCAATATTAGACAGCATTCTAGTATTTAGTTTATAAATGCTTTAAATGAATCATCCAGGGATTGTCAAGTACTACTTCAAGAATTGCAGTTTCATCTTAAGGGAATGAATAGGAAAACAAATACAAGGAAAGAAATAAATACCCCACAGCAAACCTCAAAATAAAATAAATTAAAAATTATATGAGTTGGTATCTGCTCTTAGAAATAGAACCTCCTGCGTTCAGAAAGAGTGCTCAGTAGTGCTGCCACGCTGCACGCTGTTCATTAAACAATGTCTCTTTATACTGCGTGCTTGACACCTAGTCAATAGTGGGTGCAAATGTTGCTGGGTGTGCAGGATTCCTCTCTCCATCTTCCCCAAAGGCAAGCTTATTAAAGTTTCAACAAAGTAAGCAATGGAACGAAAATCATTGTATTGTCTCTACAACTTCTACAGAATGCATAAAGATAGAAAGCAATGTTGATAGCAGCAGCAGTGTAAACA
>VZRN01000486.1:1125957-1225257 GCA_013397935.1 Dasyornis broadbenti | reverse complement strand
ACAAAAAAAAACCCACAACAAAATGTATTATCATGCACAATGATTTTCATAAAGAGAATTATAGGTAAAAATTATGAACATATATCACAAAATATGTTTTCACAGCATTCACATGCCCTTATCTGGAAAAAAAAGTAAATTTTTTTCATTACTTTCTACTGGGTTGCGAAAATGAAATGTTTTCATATTAAAAAGACTTGGGAGATAATTCAAATGAGATAACTGAAAGGGTTTTTAATCTAGCCTTCTGCATTTGTTTTTTTCCTTCTGCCTTTTTTCCCCCTCCTTAGAAAATGCACTTCCTCATGCTTCACTCCATGTCAGCCCATGAGCATTCATTCACAGAGCTGCCAGCCAGTGTTCAGCCTAAATCAGAACATGGATGAACAAACTGCTGGCTGAACCTGAACTTGTGCAATACCAAATGTTTGTCACTCACAGGGCAGTTTCAGCCCACACTGGCTCCCTGTACTCACTGCCACCCTGGGCGTGTGCCTGCCTCCTGCTGCTCTCCTTGGCTAACAGACTCCACTGCATTTCTGCATAGAACAGCTGAAACCAAACCAGTCTTTCACATTTATGTCACCTTTGACTTTCCCAGTACAGAGCAACAATTCTTAAAGAACTGCGACCACCAGACAATTTCAGCTTTTCTCATCATCTTGAGCTACAGAGACCAAAATAAATATGATGAGAAATAAATGTGCTCCTCTAATAAAACTTGTATAGAGCCAAGTCACTATTTTCATCTGGTATATAAGTTACTTACCTGAACTCTTAATAAGTAATCCACAGTAGAAATGATAATATTAACAGTTGTGTTGTTACCAGTTTGAGTTCTCAGGTAATTCTGAAAATCTACAAATTCAAATAAAAGTTTAATTTAAATTTAAGCCTTAATACTGTTTCTGAAAATTAATTCTGATTTAAGATGATCTAGAAAAGTTTATCTTTGACGCTTAGATTAGGTCTTTTTCTCTTCCTCTTTTTTTTTTCTTTTTGGCCAATAAACCATTGTAAGAGTTTTAATACCTTATTGCAGAGATCACATACCAGTGAACTTCTGAAGCCAGAAGCTTGTTTGTGTATTTGCCCTGTAAAACTTAACTTGGTCTTACTTTAATCTATTCAGGACTAGAACTACATCGATATCAACTTAATTATACTTAGAATAAATTTAGTTAAGCAAAATTAAATCGCATAATTATACACACCCTGCTAACTAAGTCAAAAACATGTCCAAAGCCTAAAAAGGAAAAATATCCCTTTTTTTTGTTTGTTTGTTTTCATTCCTAAAGAATGACTCAGAGAACACAGGGAAATATACTTAATGATACAAGTACACTTAAATCCACATTTTTGATGTGTTCTTATATATTTAAAGTATATGCTCTTTCTTCAAGAAAGGCATTGTGTACATTGTAACTTCACATACAATTCTAACTGACATTAGTGGGAAACAGTGTGCACCAGAAAGCACACACATGCCAAAGGACAATAAATATAACTTCCTGTTATATTTTCCTCTGAATCTTCCATCTCTAGAAGTTATAAACCATGTACATTTTCCTATGAAAATATAACTTTCCTAGAAGGTCAAGATCCAAAACTCTTCATTCTGGAAACCATTATCTTATCTATAAAGTTAAGGCTGTTAAAAAAACTGGCAACTTAATTCCACGTAAAGGTTTTCCCTTCATGTACAATCTACCAGCTACGCCACCTTTCGTAATATTTTATGAAGGCTGCCAAACTTTCAACAATTAAGAGCTTTTATTGTCAGTTACCACCACCTTGACTTCACTGCCTGGCAGCCTGCCCACAAACCTGAATTGTGTCCTTCACAAAGCAACTGAAGGAAGCGGAAGAGGTCACAGGTGAACTCATCATCCTGCATCACCTTTTCTCCTGTGGAAAGGCCAGATGGAAGCAGGTTATCACAGTCTGCCAAGTAACACCCCACAGCCCCTGAAGAAAATCTCCATAATTAATATTAAGAGAGAAGGGGAGCAGAAATTTATAACCACCAATCTATCTGAAGCACCTATGACTTGTGCTTGGCAGATAGTTACATGGTTATTAAAAAAAAAAAACCAAAAAAACAACTAAATTACAAAACATAACTTCTGATTTATAAATATGGCAGCATGAGCTTGGCAACATTTTACAAATAATTCCTGATTTACATTCTCGTTTGACTTCACTGGCCATGGATACTGTGTCACAGACAACGGTTAGGTTGGATCAGTTTGGTTCCCATTCATCACAAAAAAAGGTACTTAAAATATGGAATTTAATCAAACAGTTATGAAAACCACTCCTCAAATAAATTATTAGATTTTAAAGTATTCTAAAATAACCCATGAAATTTACAGCTATTTGCATTCTCAAGAACCATTTAGGCTGAAGTGTTTGAGGATTTAGTACCTGTCTGCTGCTGGTTGGAGGTCATCTCCTTTGACAAAATAAAGCAATAAATTTATAACGAATTAAGACCAAATGCCAAAATGCTTTACTGAATTAGGCCCTTTAGTTCATTTTCTGGTAAACAACTAATATCCAAATGAATAAAGTTTCAAACTCTTTTTTTTTTTCCCCACAAGAAACAGTATATTAAAAAGCCCTCAATTACCACATCATTATTTCAAGTACATCAATACATGCAGTTAACTTTGTACACGGATACGTGAAGAGGAGAAATAACTGTTCACCTGGGAAAGCAATCACAATTGAGGAACATGTAGAACAGCTTACAAAATGACACAGGATGACAACACTATAGGTGTTAAAACAATAAAGACCACCTATCAAAAGTAAGAAAATTCCCATATAGAACCTTGGGAAAGTATTTTGAATAGGTATGCAGATGGAAGTCACAAAAACGTCTACTTTTTAAGAATGTACATAATTTGAATATGTACCAAGTTCTATTTGTAAACAAGAAAAGGAAGGATATAAAAATGTAAGCAAACTACAAAAGAGTTTGGAAGAATTTTTCTTTGAGGGGAGATAATTTAGGCTCTACAAAACAGTATCTTTAGTGTGTGAACACGAGACCAGAAGAGTGAGTAAATGTATTAAAATAAAAAAAAAACCACTTTGTAGATTCATTAATTAAATTAACAATTACTTCCGTACTGTTCTATTGGTAGATAATTCTAATTATAATATCCACATTTACAGATTACTATATTATTATGATTACATTATAACTGTTTGTGCTGGATTTGGCTATGATCAAGTTATTTTTCTTCATAATAGCTAGCTGATTTGTAAACAGTATTTACTACAATTTGGAATATAAATAAAGATGATCAAAAGTTTACATAAAATCATGAGCAATTATAATTTCAAGCTAATGGATTTATAAGTCCACAGACTGTGAATTTCAAAATAAGAATCTTCAGTACACTAGGAATAGGAAGCAAAGGGACATTTCGAAAACTAATATGAATATTTTAAAGCACAAAATTTCACACTTTTCTGTTGCCACCAAGACAACATTTGGTATTAAGAGCATATATCACTAAGGTATAGGCAAACGTAATTTCTTGTAACATAGGGAAAGATAAGATGCTTTTCCTCCTAACTCTAGACAAGGATGAAGGGCAGTCACAAGTAATACCCAATTGTTTCTCCAAGAATGAGTCAAATACTATAAATGACTGAAAACCCTTTCAGCTAATTCAACAATGAAAAATAAGTGACTGTTTCTTTCAGTGCTGATTAATGTACGCATGCAATAGATGCCCAAGAAGGCAAAAGAAGGAGGTGGCTGTGTTCTTAGAAGTGTATTATTCAACACTGCGTGCAGGCTCAGCCCTGCAAGGGAGTTTCATATGCTGCTGGCCAAAGGCCATAGTATAGAATATTTCTCAGGATTAGTTACCTTCTTCTTTTCAATTTTACTGAACTCCTATCAAGCTTGAAGCTACACATGGTGTGTTGAATTAGATGCAAAATAAGCATTACAGAAAGCCAAAGATTTGGTGAAGCCTCTATCAAACATGTAATGCATGTAGCTTGACTGCTGAGATAACAATGATTTTAGAAACTAATTCACCAGGAAACTTGTTTGGAAAAATCAAGCCCAGGAAAGGCCTAACCATCAATTTCTTGCATATTAAGGCACCATTGAATCAAAGCCATTTGTATTAATAAGACTGCAGAATAAGTTACAATTTAATATTTTTGACCTCTATTTTTCTTGCTTTCTTAGGACATAAGATACTCCAGAACAAGAAGGAAAACACGTCTCAAGTTAAAATGTTTTACAGAGCCTGGCTTTTAGTACACTTACTGGAGTTCACGAATTTTTATTGAATTAATTCCATTTTTAATATTGGAAGGGCTTGAAGGTTCTTTTAATTAGCTCCACTGTAAATAAATCACAACATCAACAGAACTTATTGCAAAATTCTTCAAACTCAGAAGGTATTTAGGTACATCATTGTACAAAAGCTGAAAAGCCTGCTCCTTTTAGAAATATTTTTACATATTTCCAAAAGAAGCAAAAAAAACCCCACTTCAATACCCATACTAATATTTACAATATCCTGGTTTTCAATTTTTACACCTGATCAAAATCAGACTAGAACCAGTGCTGGTACTGACAGGAATTTTAATTTTCAGATTGTACTTACTGACTGCAAGCAGTGCCTCACTGGCAGCTACAGAACAGAAGTGGAGCTCCATTTCTTTCTATAAAATCCATGAGAGCAACCTTTGTTGCTGTGCACACAAATTCATGCCAGCTCACACAAAGATTTTGAAAGATAATGTACTTACAAACATACACACCACATATAGTATGATTTAGATTGCTACGATGAAACATTCTTTAATTTCTGTTCGTATGAGACATAGTCTGGCAAATATCTGCTTAGATGTTAAAATGCTGCCATTGCCCATGCTGTATGTAAATGATACTGCTGTACACACAAAGGCTTTAAGCCTGTAGCTTTTGCAAAACTGGCAGTTTGTGTTTGTAATATACAGGAACAGAGGTATCGTGTGTAGGAAATGAAAATAAAATCCAATGAAAAATTAAATACGTGGGTTTTTTTTCATTGAAAGTGCATGTGTCAAATTTCAATAATTCTCTCTCCTATTTCTCAATTTTATTTTCCAAATCCTCAGTGGAAAAGATCTAACATCTGCTGCTACTCAGAAACATGGGTTTGATAGTACATATTACAGAAATATAAAAATACTTGCAGCTTTCAAAATGGAACAGGGTTTCTTTTTGATGGCTATTAAGCAAAAGCAAATCTCTCCCATGATAAAGCAAATGAATTTATTCTTATCACAAGTACTGACTTGGATTATGAGTGCTGCATGCCTTTGACAAGCTCAACAATCTAATCCAAGTAAGAAATACACTTGTTTTCTCACTGAGGAAAATTCTCCAAAGTTATTCAAGTTCCCTTTTAAATGCAAACGCTGATTCGGATACAGTATCCATATGAAATTGGAAAAAACCTCTCCAATGTAGGCTACAGTGGATCACACAGAATTTAAGCACCCACTTTAAGTGTGACTAGGTTGGTGAGGGCCAAAAGTGTATTTATTGATTCCACATTATGAATGGCTGAAAATAACCCAGACGTGAACCCACAGTACAGCAGTTATTATATCACTTGTGTACCACTCTGACTCAGACTGGTAAAAGTCCTTTAAGAGCTACTGTCAGGACAAATCTCATTCTAAAATTATATTTTATTAAAATAAGCCTTTCATGAACTTACAGAGAAATGAAACAAATCCATGATACAATATTAGAAGACTGAACATTAAAATAGAGCTTTCCTGGAAAAGGGGGGAAAAAAGTAAAATAATCTAAGTGTAAACTAACATCTTAAATTTTGTACTTTGTATGATAAGTAAAAAAAAGTCTCTCCAAAGGAGAAAAACATTGCACTTTCAAGATTATTGTGACTCACAGTGAAATGGCAAGAAGTATGAGTGTTAAATGTAAAACTATTGCAAAATAGTAAGTATTTCAACATGTCTTTGATTTTGAACCCCCCTTTTTGGAAAAGTAAACAGAACGATCAAAACAAAATACATACAGAAGAAACAACATTGAGTACGCCACAAAAACAAGTAAGAAACACATTTGCTAAAGAACCATCAATGTTGTTACCAGTGGGGGTTCCAGGGTTTGGAAAGGGAAGGTAGTACCAGTCAGAGGAATATCAGGACAAGGCACTTACGATGTGGACAGCACAAAGAAACAATTGGAATAGAGTAATAAATTTTACATCCATGTTGACTCAGTAAAGGGCTTTCTATCTGTTGCTAAGGTTGACACGGGACCAGAAAGAAGCACTGCACATTGACTTTATTCCCGTAAGTTTCAACAGTTTTTCTTTGACTTCGGGAATAATAGTTTCAGGCTTATAAGTTGCAAACTCAATGACAATTACTCATGAATGTGCTTCTGCAATCGATTCACATGAAATGAGAAACAGGCTAAAATGCACATTTTACATCCCATCATTTCCTCGGGAATCCATAAAATTATCTTTAATTGAGGAGTAATTAATTACTCATAGACTAAGCATATTTCTCAAAAAAAAAAAAAAAAACCCCAAAAAAAAACTAACTGCAAAAAAACCTTTCTCATCTTTGGTACTTCCTTTGTAGTATTTAAAGATAGCTGTTCACAGGATTGCAGACATAAGAGCTCATATATCCTATAAAATCTAGGATACTTTGAAACTGTTCACTACAAGAATTTCCCCACAGTCACACTGGCTTGGCTTTCATAATGCTGTCAGGTATTAATATCAGTACTTGTACAGGTCTTATGTAAACTACTTTTCAATGAATTGAAAAAGGTGTGCTTCATAATATAAAAAAAAAATATTATTTGAAGGTAGTATATTTACTACAATAACATAACGTTGAAAAAGAAAATTACAGTCCTTTTTGGTTGGATTTGCTTTTTCTATTGCTTTGAGTTTTCAGTAGCTGGATATTAATATGTAAGAAAAGATGGTGTTAGCAAATATTATCCTTTTGAGCCAAGAAATCTTTAACACGATGATTACTGTATCTTGACATCTCTGCCGCTCAGTAACAAAGAAAACAAACAAAAAAAAAAGATCCTAATCACTGTATAGAATTTTGTTAATCTGCCAAATAGAAAATTTCCATTGAGAAAACAAATAAAACAACAGATCATCCTCCTCCCTAGCATTTGGCTAATGAAAAGACATCTGCTGTGTTTGAGTTTATTGTTTCCGCTGACTGGTATACACATTTTGTATTTTAAATTTGCTTGTCACATGGTGACATGAACATCTCATGGCAACTGCTCCTACAAAGCTCTTCCTTGAAGTAAGGAACCTTCGAGGTTTAGCAACCATAACACATCAAGTAGCTTTCAGAATAAGGAAGAATCACTTGTAAATCGTATTGATTCTTCTGAATTAGCCACGCATCACCTCTTTTTGTATCAACTCCTGACTGCATTAGATAAACCTAGCCAGTGGCAAGTCCTCTCCTTACTAACCACCCTCAAATCCTCACTGGATCCACCACTGATTTCCTGTGCTTGCACAAATCAATGCAGCAATAAAGCCACATCCAATACACAACAAAAAGGCTACAGGGGGACTATAGCACAAGGCTTTGTGTATGTATATATTATTATTTTTCCTTTTAACATTGATCCATTGCAAATACTGGGCTCACTAAAATGAAAAGAAATAAAAAAGAACAGGAAAAAAAAGTATAAAAAAGCTTGTTGCTCTTACACCTACTGTGTCAGTCACTGTGCAAATCCTGAGAAAGAGAGGAAGACCAAACTGGGAAGATTTCACATGTAAACCAAGAATTTTGGAACGAACAACTGTAATAATAATAGAAAAATCATACTAGTTTAGCAGTCTTACAGGAACAAAAAATCTAATTATACTCAGGAGCTGTACAGTGTTGACACAAAGCCAAGAGCAGGGAAAATAAGGAATAGGCAGTTGTTTTTAATAATTACCACGCTCATGAGTGATGACTGAGGAAGGGAGGACAGGACAATTAGTTCAAAGAAAAAGAAACAAGAAAAAAGGAAAAAAAGGTGAGAATTTGTTTTAGCAAATACAAAATATAGTTAGTTTTGGTTTTGCCAAAATTAGTTCCGTACTAAAAGAGAAAGATCAAATAAAGAGAAAATGAAAATAATCCCTCAAATGAGGAAGCACAAAAATACTCTTATTATTAGTAGAGTCAATTATGCAGCATTTTAAGATTTATTTATATTTGCATGCAAAATAATTCATTTCTAGAAACAGAGGAAGTGGTCAAAACAATGATGAACCAATATCTTGAAAGTCCATTTCAAAACCCAACATCATGAATAAGTTTAGTTATGTAATAGTAGAAATGTCCAAAGGAACAAAACATTGTGCAGACTGATCTTCAGTAAAACATGACAGTAATGGCCAGAATTTATATTCCAGATAACTGCACCAGCGCTCAATTCACAATCTTGTAACCGAATTTTTTCCACATGGATTCACTTTTTTGTTTATTCATATCAATCTAGAAAGATTTAATGTGCAATTTAAACTGTGGGAGCACTTTCAGAGAAGAATTTTGACTGGTCTTGAAGTCATTCAAACAACTGTAATAGTTAATGAAAAACCATTATTTAAGCAGTTGAACATTAAAGAAATAGGCCGCATAAAAGACCTACAGGCACAAAAGACAATGAGACATGTGGTGTTGCTGGTATGAATAATGATCCCTCAAATGCAATAGGGATTATACAGTCAAGCTTTTTTACCTTGTTTTTAAGATAAAAACATGTTAAAAGGTTAAGTCACTGTAGGAATTAAACATAAAAAAATCACTGTAAAAAATTCTGAAGATAAGGGAAGAAAATGTGCTTCGGTAGCTCTATTAAGTATGCAAGAATGAACTTTATGTTTCCAGACAATCACAGTAAGGGAGTAGCAAAACTTACTGTCAAACAGAAGAAAGAAATTGACAGTGAACTGACAACACCAAGGGTGGAAAGCCAAATTGGTTCAAAGTCAAAAGTAGAGTGAAAATTTTGCAATATTTCCCCAAAGACATACAGAAAAAAATTATTTCAAAGAAAATGCTTTCCCAGATTTTTTTTTCCACACAGCAGATAGATTTCCCTCCACCTCATATATTTAACTTACGGCTTAAGTAAATTGTGTGGTTTTCAGTTTAAGAAATCAGACGGGAACTTTTAATTTCATTTTGTGCTGAAACTGGTTTGGGACTTCTGAAATGTCTTACATGCATAAACACTGCTGTTTGTAACTAGAATATGTTCTCAATTTTACATGTAATGTCTTCACTTCTTCAGAATGATGAGAAAAAGTCCCCTGAGACCATTCTGAAACTCAACACATGCTAATGATTACTATTGACAAGGATGGGCTTAGGTATCCCAATTATATATAAACCACTTTTAGGAACCCTGTTCTAGTTTCAGCGTCTAGATGTATATTTACAGGGTTCATAAAAACAGAGAATATTCTGAGTTGGAAGAGACCCACAAGTGTCTTCAAATTCTAAATGCTGGCCCTGCACAGGACACCCCAAAATCCCACCACGTGCCTGAGAGTGTTGTCCAAAAACCGCTTGAACTCTGTCAGGCTGGTGCTGTGACCACTTCCCCAGGGAGTCTGTTCCAGTGCTCAACCACCCTCTGGGTGAAGAATCTGTTCTTTATACCTAACCTAACCCAGCCCTGGGTTCATTCAAATTCAGCTTGCTACTGCAAAATGTGAAAGAGAAACGTTCATGGATAATTTCTGTTGAATCAATAGTACCTGATCCCTCTTCAGTCACCATGCCAAGGCCTTCTGCTTTATTCTGACGTTCAAACGCATTTAGGTCAAGAACACTGCAGTGAGAAAAATTACATTTGTCCTGTGATTAACTAAATACATGCAATATTTAATTTTGTGAAAGTTGAAAAGGATTTGTGATTTCATTTAAGTTTACAATCATACTACTGCCGAGTAGATACATCTCAGTTGGCTTGATATATGTGTCTGTTATCAGATTACAACACAACTCAACAGGCTTAATCTGCTTTTGCCCTGAAACTGACCCCAGAATTCAGCTCTTTATGACTGACCAAAAAAAGGGGAATGTATGCATTTATGATATACATACTCATTTTTTAGGTGTTACAAAGAAGCCAAGTTGTTGACCACTTTTTTATTATAGCCTAGTTCATGCCAAGCAGCAAGGTCCATTAAGAAATTGTCATTATTAGTTCCACTTAGTGTTTCTCTCCCTCCACGTTCTGAAAAATCGAAGCTGTCCAAAGCGAATATATCTTCAGCTAACCAGATTTAAAAACATATACCTTACATATTTCATTTGTGAACTGTGAAGCTCCACCTTTCAGGGCTTAGCCTGCCAGCTGGCCAGGGATATCTTTTGTTCGTAAGCAAAAATGGCTACGAAAGTCAGATGAACAGAGAACTACAACAGCACCTCTGCTGGCAAGAAACCTCACTGATTTCAAAATTAAACCTGGCCACAAACAGCATTAAGAAAAAAGAACATAACATGGTACCCTGGACTTAGCAAGAAGACTGAATTACCTGATCCAGGAAGCCCCTTTTAGTCCTATGTTTTATGTTTTCTAATATATTATTTATTTATATGCCTAAGAATAAACTATATAAAATATTTAAACACATTCTTTTCATATGAAATCAATATAAATTGTAAATAAGCATGAATGGACAAGAATGTCATGGTATCACCACAATTTATTAAAACACAGTATTCCATTCCTTTTTCTGATATCTAAAAAGTCCTATGAATACTTCTAACAAAGCTGGGTTTTCCCAAAATCTTTATGATTACTTAAGATTGATAATTAACCCGATCTCTGCAGGATTACTAGATACCTCCAGAGTTAAAGATTCACCTCTGAGGAATGCTGCTAACTCTGGAGTTGTTTTCTGCCACATCTCAGGTAGACACAAATTTGATAAATATTTTTGAAAAGAGCTCTCTTACAGAGGGAGATCCATATCACAAAGATTTTAACACCATGAATACCACCCTGTCCTTTACCCCAAATCTAGCACATTACAATCCCCAAGTGCTGCTAGCAAGAACTACATAGAGGATCCTTCCAGAACTATAAATCCCATGGAATAAAACATAAATGCAAAATAATAAATTTTTAAAGTCAATACTTTCTTACCTACAGGACTGCATAAGACCAGCAAGGCTCTGAAAGAACCCCACATCCTTTTTATCCTTGAGGTAGTCAAGCATTTTCTGCAGCAAACATAAATAATTTATGCAGAGAATTAATATTAATATTATGTATTTATCTAGGTAACTTAAGACTATATGGATTCTATACTATTAGAGATGTTGATGTTTGGAAGTATCTTTAATATTACAAATAAGGTAAGAGAAAAATCCAGATAGCAAAACCAAAAAGAATATCTAATGCTCATGTACTTTATAGAAAAGGTCATCCATTTTGGCTATGCCTTCCTAAAGCATGGAAAATAAAGATGGTAACTAACATCAACACAGCCAGAAGAATTTAGTGTTTAATATAAAATCTCGCCACTACTAGGCTAAAAAATTTGTATTAACACTACTATTTCAACACCAGACTGGCTTTCATAACCTCCATTTGTTTTGAGTTATTTTAGCTGCAACAGCCTGTAAGCATTTGAGCATATTTTTAAATTTGTTTTAGCTTTATTATAATGTGTTATAACTATCTCAAAACAGATTGCAATAAAAAGAATTTATTCAGTGGAGTGAACTCTGATTTTAGAAGGCAATGTGTTGTTGAATAAAGATATAGAATGATACCAGAGCTCTCAGTTGTGAGGAAAAGTCACAATGCTTAAAGGTCAGCCTTAGTAGGAAAGCTACAAGAATTCATGTTGTGAATGAAGAAAAACTGTTTTTGAAAATAGCAAAAATAATAGGAAAAGTGGATAATAAGTAACCTCCAAAATGGAGACCAAATAAGCAGACAGTGCTCACAAAACATAACAGTGTAACCCAAGTAGATCCAAGATTAGAGAAAAAGAATACCCAAATCAACAACAATGTACCATTCAAAGCAAAGAACTCCAGAGGAGGATGATACTGATTTTTCAGAATCACTACTGAACCTCTCCCCCCATCCACACCATTCTTCCCAAGGAGGACTGAAGAGTTATCTTAGGACCGAAAGGAAAATTGGAAAGTTGAGCATAGCACCAGACAAAACAGGTAGAAATGAGGCAGCTGAAAAAAACAGAACTCTAACTATATTGCCAATGTTTTTATGGTTTAAGTATGTAATTTAGACTAACAGCATTTATATCAAGGTAACAATAATAATGTCTTTCCTGCATTTTGATTCGTTAAGACTTCAAAAAATAATTTAAAAAAATAGATTGCAGTATTACAAATTCATGTTTTATTACTATGTACAAATTTTCATTATTTTCCTAAGTTAATATCACAACATCACAGAGAAGTAGCAGTGGTTCAAGCAGATAGTTTCTGCACAACTTGCAGTCTTCCAGGTCACTTCCTGGTAATGACAGCTCCTGAAAAGAACATTATTTTGGTTGCATTCAGCTGCGTCACTTGGGACCTTAGCTGTTCCCAGTTGTCTGTATGCTTCAAATTGTCCTACAATAATTTGGCAACGGCTGGTATAAACCCTTCTCAACTCAGGAATCTTCAGCTAGTTCAGAATACTGAACGTACCCTGCATCAGTCTTTTCTCTTCAACCTTGCAGGATTCTTTTAACATATCAGACTTGTCCACTGGTCACCAAATTATCTTATAATAGATTAGTTAATCAGGCTTGAGTTCTCTGCTTTTATCAGCAAGGCTCTGCATCACATAAGCTAAGGACTTCTGAAGTTACATATCACTCCTTTTGGTGAAGGCTGGGGTCAGCAATTTTGCTCCGCTGGCTATAGGACAATGGCAATCTCCCAAGAAAACCCTGCCTCCCAAAGAATTCTGTAGAAGTAGACAATATAATAGAACTTCCCCCTTACACCTGAAGTGCAAAACAATTTTTTAAAGCCTTGTAAGTAAATAAGGAATAGCCACCAAACAAGGTGGTTTTGTGTACTGTTTTATTCTGGGATTGAGAGTAAGAGGATGAACAGCGTGTGACAAATAATCACACTATGTAATGTGCTACTACAGTAATAATGACCATGATATAAAGATCTATACTGACTAGAATGGGAGGAAAGAAACTAGTACCTTACCTGTTGAACAGTAGAATTTCCTCCATTTAAGATGGCAATTCCTAGCTTTAGGGTAGCTGCAACCATTGGCCCCATCTCACCTTAAAAATATTTAAAAATATATTTTTGGATCATACATAAAATTAAGAATGTTTTATTAATTTATCCATTCAATGACTTGCAAAACCAAACTACTTTTCCTTCATGATCTCTAGTGTGAATTAGTATCTTCATGAGTGCCTATAGACATAGTGTAATGTATACACAATACACAGAAAAGCAAGATGTAAGGCAGGAAGAACTGCATTCAATGAATATAACCAATTGCTATAGAATCCAACAGTTGGTTTAACGGCTCACAATTGTAACCTGGCTTTCAAATTTAACAATGTGTCCCTTCTGCATGACTATCTAGATGCTTTCTTCTGGTTTTTTGTTTTTTTTTTTTTTTTAAGAAAATGACAATGATCCAACCATTTAGCTATAGTAAACAGAAATTTTTAAAACATCACTACTGTGGAAACAAATCACAGAAGAAAAAAAAATGAAAGCATAAAACCTTAGAGTAAGGTGGTTTCTAAGGGACAAAAGCATGATTTATACTTCTGAAATGTTTTATCTAAGTACACCAATAAAGCAGATATTTGGAGAATGGAGAATAACAAAAGGACTAAAATCTACATGTACTTCAGAACTGTACATATTCCAGAATTTGAGGGTCGTTTTGTCATTCAGTGCTGCTAAATCTATGAAGTACTTCACATCTCCTCTAAATCCACACTAGAAAAATTAATTATAACAACAAAAGAAACAATAGTCTCATGAAAATTAATTATTATAGTTTTCTGGATTAGCAGTCAATTTTTGAAATTTCAATTTCATTTTGAAAGCAAATCTTAAAGCCAAACATATGCATGTTTTGCCCAATAAGAAGTGCAACCATTTCAAAGTTCATTATAAATAAGGTTTAAAATTTAATCTACACACCAAAACCTTACCTTTACTTGCACTGATTGTCTGCAGAACCATCTCAGCAGCACCCCGATCATGCAGTCTGGCTTGTTGATACAGAAGTTTTTGCTTTTCCATTTCTTTTTCCTGAATTAAAATTCCAGTCATTTAAGATGTGACTTCAGTTACTATCAATCTTCCAAAGGTTTTTGGTTTTCTCTTAGTATATGGGCTCTATGGCAACATCATGGACCTTTTTAATACATACGATGCTACTGAACAAATAATTAACAGGTAATTAAATAAATAATCTCCACTTAGTATTTTTCTTTAATGTGCTTTTAGCAGTTTATCTGGAAAGAGTCATCTCAATTGTAAATCATTAAGTTAGTTCAAAGCCCATGTTCATTATATATATACTGCATGTATCAAACTTGCACTTTTGTGCTGTGTTTTTGTGCAACAGTTCATAATAATCTTAATCACTCTTAATAATCTTCTGTAGTGTGACCATAACTTCATACTGC
The DNA here is from genome assembly GCA_013397935.1 of Dasyornis broadbenti. Lineage (NCBI taxonomy): Eukaryota > Metazoa > Chordata > Aves > Passeriformes > Dasyornithidae > Dasyornis > Dasyornis broadbenti. The sequence continues at coordinate 1,210,543 of VZRN01000486.1, read as the reverse complement.
TCAGTATGTGGCTCTTGAGTTGCAAGTTGTTGCTGAATACCATAGTAAGAGAAGCATCTCAGAATTTTTTCAAAACATTGTATTACAGTATAGATTGCCCACCCTACTAACAGAATATTTGATAGAATACACTGTGCTTTTATATTTTGTATTCTCTAGCGGCAACAAACAATACTGCATGGCGTTGCTTGAGCAATGGTGAAGTTTGTTTTTTGTAATTTAAACTACTACCGAAAACATAAAGAAGAGCATAAAGAGCAAACATAAAGGCACAGTTAATTCCAGATGAGTTTGAACTTTCATCAGGTTAATTGAAGTTTGCTGGAGAATTGAGGATGACTAAGCAGTATAAGTTGCAAAATGGAAGTTGCATAGAGCCCTATGACAGCGAGTCCATCAGATGGCGTGGTAAAAAGCTTACTCAAAAGGAACATGACACAATCAGTTAGTATCATGTCCAAAAACACAACGCCCAAAACATGTATGACCTAAAAGCAGGAACAGCTGCAGCAGAAGTAGCCAGAATGACAGCTTTGCTGCCATAAACTTTCCATCCAAGTTACGGAAAAAATACATTGGAAGATGGAAGAGGTTTAAAAAATGAAGGCTTGCTAAATAGAGGGTATGAGTAATAAATTAAAAAAGAAGAGGTAAAAAAGAGAAATATGTTCAAATGAATGAAAAAGAAACCTTTAACTCAAAAGCAAACCAACACAGACATTTATGCTGTTACCAGAGAGTTCTCGCCGAGGCTGGCAAATTTGTTTCTTAAATCTTTGATAATATCGTGCTGCGGAAACAAAATTCATCAGGGTTTTTTTTTCACACTATTAGCTCTCCTGTGGTTAAATTGTATCTTGCTTTTTGCTTTAAATTATGTGACAGATCTAGATGGAGGCACAAAAAGGAAAAAAAAAAATGGCAGCGTTGCTTCGTATTTAGCCATGCTAAGGTTTGAAAGTTTTGCCTTCATGTTTAAACCTCTTCCTGGGAGTTCAAAAAAACAAAACAGAAACACACACACACGCACACACACACCACACACAAACCACCAGAAAATCATGACATCACAGGTTCAGTATAGCTACAATAAAGAATTTTCATTTGCTTCAGATGTCACTGAAAACTAATCAGCAATTCTTTTCTTAAAAACTATCTCCTATTTCTAGATACTTTTACTTTTAAACCCAACACCCTTTCATCTTTCTTTCACTGCAAAATTTATTACTCACAAGCCTAACGCCAGCTATACTACTTTCATTGTACAATACTTTTTTATAAGAATATCAAAGATTTCTAAGAACACTTATAGAGAGGATGCATCTGCATAATCTACAGACTACTTGCAATGGCACTATAGAAGAACAGTAGGAAGAGGCATTGCCAAACAGCTTAAAATAAGAGAAGTGGTATTTCCCATGGAAATCAAGATGTCTAGGTAATTAGTAACAAAACAGACCAAAAAATGAAAACCAAAACCAACCAAAAAAAAAAAAATAAAAAAATCCACCAACAAAAAAATGCCACAAGCATTTCTTTTAAAAGCAACCATTCCTTTGATGATAACCCACAAAGATTATGGTTCCTTCTTCAGCTTGACAATGCATTTTCACTGTTGCTTTTTCCATGCAAAGTCAATACACACACATAATATATATGTGTGAGGGCAGCACTTATATGAAGTGAGCCACCCACTGCCTACAAGTATACGAAGTTAATAAGGTTATCCTCATTTCTCTAAGACGTGCTTACTGTTTACATTGTTTTCTGTTTCAGCTACCAGTTTCAGCTTTTTGCACTTTGTCCACTTGTGTGCCAGTTGAAGTCAAGAAAACCACCAAACTAATTAGCCAGTGATTTTTCTCTCAATCACAAAACCATCACAACAACAGCAAAAATTCACTTAATGAAACATATAAAGTAATTAACCAGATCAATATTCACTAAAACTCTCTAAATGAAACATTTAAAGTAATGAAACAGATTCAAAAAACCTCCAAAAAAACAAAAGAAACACACCCCAAAACAAAACCAACCCTCAGTGAAGAAGAAGTCTTCTTTATCTTGCATGTTTTCCATTCATATGGGAAAGAAGTGACCACTTAGAAATGTACATACATGCGTTCTCATATTATAGACCTCTTCCAGCAACCTAGCGAACCAAGGAAACTTTTGAATCATACTCTTTGAAAGCAGAGACCCAAATATTTTCTACTTAATTCTGTTTTCTGTTTTTTCAAATCATTACAAGCAATCATATGCCAAAATACATCGGGCAAAACATAAGTTTTAGTTTGAAGCCTTAACTGCCAAATATGTCACTGAAATTCGTAATTTTCTTGTAATTCAGACAGACTTATCCTTGCAGTCTCCTTTGGAGCTAAGACATATGAAGAGGTTTGTTTGCTGCCACCACTAAGCTCCAAGATACAGACTGCTGGCATAAGATCCTACTTTTACAGAGCATTCTTTTTTCTTTTATTTTTTAATATGAAATCATGAAATTAAGTTAAAGAGAATAAACAAAAAGAGGGAAATAGGAGAACTGACTTTCAACTCAGTGATTAGAAGATGAATGGTTCTCCTTTGAATTGTCTTCATATTTTACACTTTTGAAGACTTCTGTTTAGTCCAGAGAACAAATCCTATGAGACAGGTCTTACACTGGCAAAGCATCTGTTCATTTCAGTGTCAGGCATGGACAAGTATAAGCTATGTAATTAAAATCTCAAGTACTTATGCATAATACTTATATATATTTTTATAAATACATCTTTATATAGATATATATTAATCCTTTAAATTAAATATATGCTGGTTTATGATCTATAAATAAAATTGAATTTTTCCTGAATCACTCCTTTTGTATTTCATCGTTGAAGCATCACTGCTTGTTGCAAGGGGTTTGGACTAAATGACCTTTAAAGGTCCTTTCCAACACAAACTATTCTATGCATAAATAACTTACTCTGTAGTGTAGAGAGTGAAACCATATATGAGGTTTCATACAGGTTTTATTACAGGTAGGAAAAGCTGATGGAAAATGCATTTTTCCATACTGATTGGAATATTTAATTTCTTAGAATTGATAAATTAATTATGGAGTCTGATCTTAATTTTTATAATAAATAGTTACTTACTGTAAATACATGGTATATGGACATTGTTTATTTAGGATTTGTGACAGGAATAGATAAAAGTAACCATCTTCAATGGCCTGGAGCCCTAGGAGGTTGCCTTATTTGTATGTACTAAAATTTGAAAATTTTTTTCTAAGTGATTGCGCAATGTATAATTTTGTCCAAAAAATTGTGAATACAGAAGTCTAGCAACAAAGTTGCTACCAGTAACAGGAATGAAAAAACTGACATATGAAGCTCTATTCCCCCCATTTCTCTTATTTTCTTCCTGTGACAAGTCAATTTAAATCAATTTAATACAAATGAGTTAAAAAATATGAGGTAGATTTTGCCTCTTTCTTTGAGTTCCCATCCCATATTTAGAGCACATTAATATGTAGAAGTTACTAAAACTCATAAAATTATTTGCATTCAGCTACTGAAACAGCTTGATTTGAAAGAATTTCCTATCAGATAGAATCAAAGGGAACAAGTGACATCGTCTTTACAGGGAGTCAACTGATCATCTGTTCAATATGACAGAAAGTTAACTTAGAGACCAAGGGCAAGGGGTAAAGATAATTCTAATAATTCAAAGCAAATACTAGCAGGTAAATGCTGTCAGGAACATATTAACACAGAGAGAATATTATTGTCACATCCCTACCATCCACACAGTAAACCCAACACAGATTAATGTACAAAAATGAGACTATACTGCATGAGATATGGGCATGAAAACTGTCAATAAAATCAACTCGGCATTTTCATCTCATTCTAAGGTTGCCCAAATGTCTCTGTTGCTCTGACTGTGAAAAGATGCAAGACTTCAGACATCCCACATTTTTAAAGTCTAGAGAAGCAGTAGACTCTCATCCCTATACAAATTGAACAGTCAGTCTTTTCACATGCACATACAGGATAGAATAAAAGAACTGCCTTCAACATTTGATTGCCAGACAGAAACACACAAATGCACACACATGCACACACAGCTGGTATACATTTTCACATCTGTACCACTGTTTCCTCTCATTTATGAAGGAAGCAATGGTTATTTCTTGTTGTGGTTTTTTTTTTCACCTTTTAAAATACTTCTCAGTCAAAAAGTGAAAATTTTCTATAGAGCATTTAAGATTTAGTATATGGTAAACCAGGTTGGCAGAGTGATAGATATGCAGTACTTGAATAGCTGGATTATTGGAATTAAAAAAGAAGAAATTTTGTTATTAGATTGCTTATATATTTTCTTTTGGGTTTTTTAATACGTACTTTTCGTTTGTAGCAATTGCGATACCTTTTAAATAACTTTTTGTGAGCACATTCATCTTCCAGGATAATGCCTTTATTATACGAAGTTTGGAACAGACCTGTGCAAATTCTTGGAGGAGTAAGAGTAAAGCTGATCCTGAAACAACAGATCTATGCTGCCCACAGATGCATAGCAACCTCTTTCTTTTGTTATCTGAATGTTAGCAGAAGGCTAGCAAACAAAATACCAAAATCATCTTGCTCTTTTCAGTGGAGAAGGTTACAACTGTTTCCCTACATTGCCACGGGAAATGAAATTTGAAGTTACTGACTGAAGTCTGACCATTAGCTAAACCTGTGCATTTCAAATCTCAAGCACATCATCTTTACTTACTCTAGCTGTCATTAACCACAGCACAAATAACTGTATCTAAACACCTCAGAACCAAAATTTAGGTACTTCACACACCATACCTTCTCTCAGAATATCAACCTTGCAGCACTACCAGCAAGTGGCCTGAGTCAACAATAGGAACCGAGACTTCTACCTGCATGAAGTAGGCAAGTAATCTGCTGCATAGCCATGGGACACCTTTAGAAACAAATGGTGAGGCTTTCATGATGAGACACAAAAGGCTGTGTAAGAAATTGAACCAATGGAAAAATTAAAAACGATGTTTCAGAGCTATTGCCTCTGTGTTCTTAGAGAAAACATGAGACAACTAGGAATCAATACAGATAAGGAATAGCTAAGGAGTTTCTATCAAATACTATAATGATGAAGACTAAGGACTCAGTCAATTCCAAAGGACCTGAATTAGAGATGAACTGGGATTGATGCTCACTCTGTGACAGATATCGGAAGCAGAATTCTACCACTGTATCAGAAATGTGTGTCTGCTAAGATACAGAAGAAAAGTTCAACTATTTTCCCTTAATAGCCAAAGAAGTCGTTTTAATAACTCAAATCATAACCAGAAAGAAGATAACTGATGCACAAAAGGCGTGAACAGCAAAACAACATGAACAAGCCAAATGACACTTTGTTTTCCCCAAAACAATATTGCAGTTTTACATGGCATATTCTGCATAAATAATTCCTGGAGTCTTTAAAGAGTTTGTGCACAAAAAGGGTTTGGTAGAGATGTCATGCTGGAACTAAAAAGTTAATTTCGAGACCCTTTAGTTGAACTTATCCAAGATGTTGGGCCAGAAAAATCACAAAATTAGACCCAGACAAATACACACATATTTTTTTTGTTTTACCTTGCTGCGTTGTGATCCTGTCACCTTAAGGAAGGGCAAGGACAAGAAGCGAAATAGTAATAAGAAAAAGAAGTCCAAAACTTTTTTCTGCAGGTGACTGACCAAATACATACACAAAACTGTATTTTGAACATATAGATACATTCTTTAAACATAAGTTTCACAGCTACAGGAAAAATAATAATGAGAAACAAATGGAATAGGATCTTCTCTCAAAACAAAAAATTGAATACTGAACAAAGAACCCATTAGGAGCACTAACAAATTCCTTATTAATAAATTTTTCATTCACCTCAATGACTTTCTACTTATCAATTTTCACCGTTATAAGCACTAGGCTTTTTATATCTTACAAGCATGTACAGGCTAACTGATAGCAGCTTATAGGAATGAACATCCATTTTAGTCAATGGTAAGCCATTGAATTTGGATTCCCATAGGAAAAGAAAAAAAAAAAAACCAAAGAGAAAAACCCACTGAAATTTGGGTTCATACTTTGATATTTACCAAGAAACAAAAATTTATATATTGAGTAAACTAACTGTAACTCAACTGGACTTCTGAGTCATTGAAAAGAATTTAGTATTGATATTCTTTCTGATTTCTTTATACAGTTAAATAGGGAATATATACTTAAATAATTCAGTGCTATATCAGGCAACATCATATAGAAAACATACAGAATATTCTACGTGTAAAAAACAATGGAGTAAAAGTAACCATGATCCAAACCACTCCTCACCAATCAGAACAGCACAGATAGTTTTATAACAAATCAATCAGTATATTTAGAAATTTTATTAAATAATAGAAGTTTTTAATTCATGTTTCTGTGTTTTAGTAGCAATATGAAATGGAATTATTAATTGATTTGAAAGACATAAGAGACACCTTTTACTGTCAGAATTGTAATATGCCAAAATACATTAAAATAATAAAAATATTAAGAAGCTAATACCCTTAGTGCCCCTTAGAAGGGACAAATTTCTTGAAAACTCCATTTTATTAATGTATTAAATGTATATTAATGTATTAAAAAGAGAGACAGATCCAGAGCAAGCACATGACAAAGACTCATCTCTTACACTTGTAATTAACTCGTGTTTATCTCCTTAAACAGTGATGATCACTAAAAACTCTGCATTAAACAAGAAATACAGATTTCCTATTCTCAATATAAGCAAAAATCTTAGCAGTACTGATAAACAAAAGTACACATTCTATTAAGAAGCAATAATATATTTGTGAACATAAAACTACTGTATGAATTACTGGTACTGAATGTAAACAACTATTGCAAAAAGTAGAATTATTTAAGTATTTTAAAAATCCAAACTAAAGGTAGGGCAGAATACTTTAAAAGATCCAGTCTGTTATTATCAGACTTTTAGAATTAGTTGCTATCTGTAATATCTGACTAAAAAGTTAGTACATAAGATAAATACATAAGATCCACCAAATTATTCTCTATGTAATCTTGAATTATGTGACACCTTGCATGTTTTTGTTTCACTATTAATCTGGTGACTCATATCTGCCATATCCAGCTTGTGACATGCAGTTCACTGGCATAATAAGCTGCAGTAAGCCATGAACCAAGAAACATAAATGTCAGCTGGAAGCTATGAAATAATGTCTAACATGACAAGAAAAACAAAACAAGTATAATCTTACTTCAAAACTCTTCACTTCTTCTTCACCATCATCGTCTTCTTCATCATGGCAGCTCTGATACCATGTAGAAAGAAAACATTTACTGATAATTGGCAATTTACTGATGATACTTTACAAATAATTTCTCTTGATCTTCTTTTCTAACTTAATTAAAACAAAATTTGCAAAAGATATCAAAAAAGTTACCTTTGCCATAATGTCAGCATAAGCCATATACAGGAAATCTTCTTCCAATTTGCTGGTTAATAAAGAGAGGAAAGGTAAAATGAGGAATATTAGAGTCATTATAGTAAAATTGAAGTGCTAAAATATTTTTAAACATTGTACAAATATTTTTAAAGAATTTCTATGTTCATAACTAATTATGAAAAATAATTAATTTTGGAAAATGAAGACTTTACTAACTTATACAAATATTAAAGTACAGCCAGCTACAAACATGGTACTCAGAAATTCATAAACACCTTCCAGTAAAGTGAATATAGTTAATTTTTCAATTATGCTTAGTATATACTTCACATTCAGAATATAACTGTCAACAGGGAACATAGACAGAAGAGAGAGGAGTAGTAAGTCCTGAACACAGCATCAATAACTGGGAAAAAGTAATGTTAGAACCTCTTCACATACCACAAGCTAAAGAGGTTTGAGTGTAACTCAAACTCACTGGATGTTCATGAGCACGTTTTGGCCTAGCTTATGCAATCTCACTTGAAAAGAGACATATATGACTTCAAATACAGGAGTAATCTGAAAATCTGCATACACTCTGTAGTCTCTCACACCATCCCTACCATTTTTCAGTCAAGGCTGTTCGACTGAATAGCAGAATAAGTTGATGTAAAGGATCAACTCTTTTAAGGCTTTCATCTTCTTCTGGTGGTTCCTCCCCCGGTTTCTTTAGGGAAAAAAAAAAAAGATTTTAAAAGTATATTCAATTATCTATAGTGAACAATGTTTTACTCTGTGCAATTTACTAAACATTAAATATTAACATATGTCATTTTGATTTGGACAACCAGGAGGAAGCAACTTCCAAGCAAAGTATGAAAAAATTGAACCCTGACTGTGCTTATGACCATGAAAACCTATATGGATGATACCACTTATAAAGCTTTGGATTTCCTCTCCTCATAAAAATTAACCCTCTTCTGTAGATTCTGAAAATAACTTCAGTCTTTTACTCTGTTATCCAGAACTAGTAGTAACCAGAAGCCATCATTTACTATTACACTGTTTGTTGCTCACTATGTTAACCAGCTTCATCAGCTAAAAATGAGAATCCTCTGTTTCAAGTCTATGCCAAGTATACTGTCCACTGAGAAACTCTGACAGACTCTGAGGGTGAAGAAATCCAAACCTGAAGCTCACCAACAGTTTTAGACACAAGGAGTTCTATCTACCAACAACAGTAATGTTGGTGGGATGCAGAATTTTAGGAGATGACAAATCAATAATGAACAAAAAATATTATATACAATTCAATAATATATATAAATGCATAAAGAAGGTTCTTTTTTTCATGTGGCTATTTTGCTTTTGGTTTTAGACAGCTCTAGTTAGTCTACTTTGAAAGAAAAATCTAGTCCTAAATATTATAATGTCGACCACCAAAGCAATGTTCTGAAATAATCTATACAGATCCGTCCTCTGACATCTCATCTTTTGGCAAAATACATATCAGAAAGTAAGTTTTGCCTATCAAGTTATTAACAAAATTGCTTCATCCAGACACTTTTTCCTATGAAGAATCTGGCAGTTCAAAGAAAACTGTTTGCATAAAATATGTTCACTCTTCCTCCTTGCTTTCAACTAGCACTATACACTAAAATACATATAAAAAGAATTCCATGCATTGATAAGACAGCACAAGTACTAAATTATTGTATTGTCATGTTATCGGTTAAGCAATAAGGATGGGTTGCCCACTTGAGAGATACAAGGAAAATGGACTGTTGTCTACTAAGAAAACAAATTTTGCATGCCAGATTCCTGTGGGAATGCTTATAGATCTCTGTGTGCCTATGAAGTCCACCTTTCCCACTCAGCTGTACCAAACATGACTGTTTACAGCTAAGAATTCACTTTAGTTGACATTTATGCAATAATGGTTGTTTCATATGCCACTCTATGATGGCCATACAAGGTTCATTTCACATTTTTCAGTATGTGACAATATTTACAGTATCAATAACAAGATCAGAACAATTATGGATGTCTTCCCCTGCTCTTTATTTCAATATCATTTAGAATGCTGACCTTTCTCTTTAATTAACTGGCAGTATTCTGTACTTCATAAGGCTATCAATCAATATATCTCCCTAATGCTATAAAAACTGATGAAATGAAAGGGCAGAAGTGTAAATATGTTACTAGTTTTCAGAAATTTATTCAAATTAAATGGAGGATCAAATTCACCAATGACTGAGTTAAGTAGAACTCATTATTAAGCACAGTATGAACACTAGAATCAAATGCTTTTCTGACATTTCTGGGAAATAAATACACTTAATTTTCACTGTCTTGAAACATTTGCCCTATAGTTATTTAGGTGTAAAATGAAAAGCTTTAACTGAATGTAATATAAGAGGGTAAAACAAATAGGCTGGGTAAGTTTTAGGTGCCATTTCTAAATCCTGAAGACTTAAAGGATATTATTTTATATAACCTAATATTAAATGTCTATTAAACATATTGTTCTCACAAGCAATTACATCCCCTAATCTCCACCAATAAAACAAATCAACAAATATGACAAATAAGCTTAAGTGTTCATGTAACCTATTTATTTACATTTAATAAAAAGTGTTGAATATGTTGTGATGCTAACATCAAACATTAAAAACTTAGCTCCCTCAGAGGCATGATTTGTTGAATCAGAATAAAGAATCAGCCCAATTAAGCTCCTCAAAGAGAGGACAAGTGTATACTTTCCCCCTTTAATATCGCGAGTGGAAGAAGGAGTGCCGCTTTTGTACAACAGACTTAAGCACAGAAGATTCAGGGAACAAAACTGCAAGTTTAATTTCAGTTCTCTGCTTTTATGGGATGGAAATGCTCAACTTCCACATACCAGAAAAAGCTCTTACTGCAAGTCTATAAATTGCCTCAATCTGGCAAAGACAAGAAGAAGGTAGCTTTGATTGTATTTGTTCCTTTAAATTCTTTTTACTTAGCAGAAAAGAATGGTCAAGATTCTCAGTATCGAGAAAGAGCTCACTACAGCATAAAAGACTGTAGTTTATTAATTACAGAGCGGTAAAGGGCAGGAATCTTGCCTATGATTTCTGGGTCCTGTATTGATCCAGTTTTCTACTTAATATGCAAACAATTCAGAAAGTTCAGACAATCCTTCAAGCATAGAGAGCCCAAGGCTCCTCCTTTCTCCCGTTCCAGATGAGCTTTGCCATCACAGCCAGGGCTGTGATTCCATCTTGACAGTTCAATAAACTTTTAATTCCTTGCTACACCAGAGTGTAGTTTCTCTAAGAGCAACTTTCGCCAGCAACGCAATAACATCTTTCAGAAGTCCACAAAGCACTATGGGTCAGCTTCACACAGCTGAGTTACGGACCTTCAAACTCTCACCCTTCTGAGAGTGAGTGCTCTAAGGCAGTAAGGATGTGATAGAAATTTATTTAAAAGGCAGATGGAGTTTTGTGTACTCTTTTGAATGAAAGGTGCAATATGTCTCTCCTTAAGAGATCAGTGGAAACACACATAACTGCATGTTTGAGGAATTATAAGGGAATTCCTGTAGTTTTCTAATAAAGGATGATATAAAAGCCAGGCCAGTCTGTTTCTGTCGTCTCTGAGACAGTTTTTCACTGAAGCTATCTGCTGGCAAGGAGTTATTAATAACCTTAGCAAATACATAGGTTAATTGAAGAGGTAAGGAGACAACCCTTCCTGTCAGTGTAACCAAATTACCATGCTGGGTTATTTCGTTACACATACACACTCGCACATAGATGCACACATGCAAAGAGCTATGTTGTTCCACTGCACGCTCATGCTCCCAACTGCAAAAATACCATTTTTGAGACTGAACTTTCACTATTTAAAATACTTGCATTGTGCTGGGATACATGAGGACATCAGTTTAAAAGGCTGTATACAAAGTAAATATTTGAAGAAGTCTTGCTTTTTCACAGTGCTTGATCATACAATACGGATGCCACCAGAAATTAGTTCTACATGTGTGCAGGCAAAACTGGACTTCCATAGTCTGTTTGTGTTGAGCTCATTGCTGCTGATTTCCCTTTCACTATTTTGATCCTTATTTTCAAAATTGTTTACAAGTTGCATAGCTGGTTTTAAGCATAAGCTTTAAGCAGTAAAAGTAAACTATTTTTTTTTTCCTAATATAAATTTTCCAGTTAGCTTCCTCTGTCTATTGCAGAGATCAGCCTCTCCTCACAATAGAAAGACCAGTCTCAGACTGTGCTCTGTTGGACCACCCAGGGACTGAAGCAGCTCCTAGGTCTCATTCTTGCCCAACCTATGAAAGAACTGCCTTTCAGAGAGACAATTGTAAGGGATGACAACCCCAGACTTAACTGAAAATCACCACAGGCATTTACCAGGCTAAAGACATGGCTCTAACACTTCACCACTGGGAAAAATCCTCATGTCCCTGACAAGAGGATTCCTCTGTGAAGAAGCATCATACTCTGACAGCTTCTGAGGAAATGACTGATCTCAGACTGAAATTCCTCCAGTTTCATATTTTACCCTTTTGACTTCAATGGCTTTAATGTGGATTATGCGGTCCTCAAATACACAAAGGTTAGCTGCAAAACAGGAGGGAATACGCTGTTCCAATTCTCCACAGGGCAGAAGATAAGAGATAGGGGAATGACAGCAATTGATATGTAATTTAGACAAAAGCTTTATAAAAGGTTATTGAAGCCCTGAAGCAAAGTGCCTGAGGGGATTTTGGAATCTCCATCATTTGCAAATTTTAAAAAGCTGTCAGAGTTACTTGGCTATAGCTCATCCCTTTGGGTAGAGATAACTTAGGTGATATCTGAAGTACCTCACCGATTTATAATCATTACTATACAAGATGAATGTTAATCCATAATACATTCCTATGACCCTTTCACCCAGACGTACTGCTAAGTCTTCTATCAGTTTGTCTTCAAAATAGTGCTCTTCTGTTTCAATCCAAGATTTATCATAGCCTTGAAGAAAGAGATTGACGGCTCGGTGTCTGAAAAGGAACATTTAAAACAAAAGCTGTAACCTTTTAAAAAGGAGATTTGGTCAACATGAATATAATTTAGCTTGAAAAACTGTCCAGTCATTACAACAATAATTTAAAAGGAAAGCAAAATTTCTATGGTCAAATCTGCCAAAAGCATCCACCCTAAAAAATAAATTTACATTAAAATATTCAACTTAAAATTGTTTCCCACTAACTTCTAGAACTGATACCAAAATGTAGTAATAATGATTTAAAAATGGATAATAAAGCTTTAAAGATATTTGAACATAATAAATAAATAAACTAAATTGACACATTGGTGGGTTTTATTTTTAACATAAAATATTTTTATATTCTTTTAATTTGAATATTAATACAACAGCAATCTACAACTTTGGACTGTGCTCAAATAATGGCATTTTTTTGATGTTCAGGATTAGACTTGAAATCAGAAATTGAAAATTATATTTTTTGTTATTCTTTTCAAAATATAGAAAAAAGTAATTAAACCTAAGAAAATAAAGCAATATACAAACTATATTACCAAACAGTTTATAAATTACTGGTTTACATTTTTTTCCCTCTGGATATTGTCAAATAGCTCTGTATAAACATTAGTGCATTTGTGAAAGATAGAATATAGCTCTTACCTTGGCAGATTATACAATGGTGCCATTCTAAAGCAGGCCACTACTGCTCTTTTCCTCTGTTTAGACAGCAGCTTATGCCACACTGCTTTTTTGGAACGCTGAGGATGCTCAACCTGTTACACAAAATACATATGGAAAAATAATGTGGAAATGTCCCTGGTGTCCGGACATAGTAATATTAGTAAAAATATTAGTTAACAGATAAATCAAGTAGAAAAGCAACAGAGGAAGAATAGATCCGAAAAGGTGTTCTAGACAGAGTTCAAGCATTCAGCCAAATCTTAGAATTAGAATTTAGAAAATAAACTTAAAGCAAAAATCTCCCTTTCCTCGTATAATACAGATATTCTTCTTTTTTACTTCATTCTACTTTTTCTATATTGTAGATAGAGTACTATGATGAATAATGCCATCCATCTCTCAGGAAACCTTAACTTTTAATGTAAAGAATCGTCACTCATTCTGTCTTTTATATGTAACTCTTTACACATGTACAGGTAAATTGTACACCTTCACATTGCCTCAGACAATATTTTAAAAGAAATTTTCATGGATACAATTAATCTTTTATTTGCAATATTTACCATGATCAGATACGATGGAAAGGAATTAACTTGTAAAAAGAGTAATAGGTACAAAGACTTAGGACTAAATTTTTTCCATGAATTTGCACAGACAGAAAGTACATAAGATATTTCAAAGCACTTTAGCTACATTTCACAAAACTACGTCTCTATCTTAAGACATAGTCTCTTTCTGCATCCTGGCGCTACAGTAGCATGAGATGAAATTGGGTGTGCTCCATCTTTATCTTTTATGCTTTTAGGGTTTTTTCTCCCACCTTTCATCCTTGTTTCTATCTGAAGAAAATTACTACTGTGGTGCTGAAGAGCACCTGCACACTTCTGTACATACCCTGACTGGATAACTGGGAACTGTGATTGCAGGCTGCGCTACAGATCACTCCTCTCCCACAGCCTATTCACACTTTCTGTGATTTATTTCACACATCTTCCATAAAATTATATAATTTGATTTAACCTATGCAACCGTTGTAGAGTTAAGGGGGGGGGATGACTTTTGGGGGGACTGTTTGGTTTTTTTATGGAGGGTTTGTTTCTTTTACAAACAACTATGCTTTGTGTTCCGACAGCATCAAAGAAGCCAGTGGAAGTTAACATTTCTACCCTGAAAGATTTGCCAATTGTCCCTTGCAACAAAATCAAGCGTTATATGTAAAATATGTAGTGACTATTCTGATGTTTATGTAGATTCAATATTCAATCCAAATTTGGTTATCCAGTTTAGTGAAATACAAAAAAAAATATTAATAGTTAAACAATGAACATTTGATTAAACCGACAAAAACACTGCCAAGCATTCAGTGAAATGTATAACTATACTTGTAAGATTAAATGGTAGCAATCTTAAACAAGTTCCTTCTAAAAGATAAAATACAAATGAAAAATATTTTTAAGAGAAAGGACAAAAAAAAGCATTCACTGCAAACATGTTTACAGTTACAAGAAAAGGCCAGCACTAATAATTTAAAAGTCAGACAAATGCCAATGTGAAAGTTAGGTAATTAGTAGCATCATCAGAAACAATTATAAATCCCTCTATACTTTCCCAAAAGAAATAGCCTCGGCCTAGGCAAGCAGATTTCTGAAAACAATAAAAACAAAGAAGTTAGCTCTGCATGGAAAGAAAATACAAAGAATGAACTGATCATTGTCGGTGCAGTAAGGAGAGCATTCCGAGCATGTATATATGGAGAACAGATTATTTGTATACAGAGAGCAAAGGATCACTCAAGACTATCACAAAAACAGATGCAGTGCTCACATATTCATTCATTTTAAAGACACCGAATTTCCCATTTCAGTAACAAAAGCTCCAGAGCATTTATCTACAGAAGATAAGTAAAGCTGTGGGGCTAAATCTTCAAGTAGGTGCAAGGTAATCATAAAAAAAGGAGAAAGCATTTATTTGACAGCAAATCATTGTCTGTGTCTGATCAGAAGTATTGATCTTAAAAGTTGATATGGCATTATTGCAATGGGAATCCATCATGTTCTGTACTACTGCTGGATTATATAAGGAGTGAGACTGACACTATGAGAAAACATGGAAAACATAAGGATCGTACCTTGGGTTTCACTCGCTTGAACAACTCCAAACTACACAAGCTTAACCAATTTATATACCTGATGGTAAAGCTGAAATGCCAGAAATCAAGAGATTGTATATGCTGTTTGAACTCAAATACAAGAGTCTAATGCTGAATTATACAGTTCCATACCAATCAGTTTCCTTTCAGCTCAGACAACTTTGATAAAACCAGAGTAAAAGAGAATACCTTTTGCCCCCCCTATATTTCTAGCTTTTCTCTATTCTTTCCTGACAGCAGCTCTATATCCTTTCAAATCAGCACCCATTCTCTTGTCTCTCTCTCTCTCTCATAAGGCAAATCATGATTGACAAGGATTTACTTCCATATTCTATCACTTTTTGCTTGCTCCACATATTCAGCAACAGGTAAAATTCAGTGACTCCTCCTCATTCCCTTCTGCCACGGTGAAAGGCTGTTGAACTTGCATCGAGTCCCTATCAAGGCTGGCAAACTACATGAAGAAGAGTTGTGTGATGCAATAGACAGGACACAGATATTCACATCAACACACCTTCTCCAGAGTGTTTATACAAGCACATTCACACATTTCTCAAATTCCTATTGACTGAACCAGCGAGCTCATCACAGTGTGGAAACTTCCTGACGTCGGATCTGAAAATTAGTGCCAAGCTTCTGAGTGAACCCAACTAATCTAATGAGAATGTAAGAGAGCTTTGAATTCTTAAGTGTTCTTTGAAAAGGGGGGAAAAATCAGGAGTAAATTTTATATGCAGATAGTTTGTAGTCTATGGTATGCAACCAGTAGAGTTCATCTCTGCCTCTAGGAATACCCTCCAAGTTAATGTCCTGTTTTTTCAGTACATTTTAAAAAGGAAAAAACAGAATATGTCTGAAGTGAAAAATAAGTAACAACTCGAAAAGGAAAGCCACAAAACTAATTTATCAACTAGTTTTTGACCTGTAAGATGTACCAACACAGGAGATTTTTTAACTTCAAATTTTAAAGAATACTGCTGCTGGAAAGGACACAAAATAAAATACAGAATTACTTAAATGACCGTTACTGCAGTTCAGGTCACATGGGAAGCTCATATATTAATGCAAAAAAATATTAGACAATACAATAGAGCTTTGTGCCAGATTGTGAAGCCACTTAAAGATTCTGACAGAACTTTCTCAGAAAAAATGATTCCTCCAATCTGCTTCTGGTGTTTCTTGAATTCAGCAAGGAATATATGAGTCAGCCAGACTGGCCAAACAAATTGTTGTTGGAGCTGCTGCAAACACACTGTGTGATAGCTATTACCATGATATTGGACTACAAAACACAAAATTAGGCATGTAAACAGTAGCCATCAGGAAAAAGAAAAAGGAATATAGCATTAAATACAGCAGGTGAAAGTACAAATGAAAGGGTGAATACATTTATTTAGATTAAGAAGCAATGGAATTGGTAAAATGTGTCTAACCTGCTCCAGGTGAAACAGTACGTTGGCTATATCAAGGACCCTTTCCACAGTCTTCTCTGGATCTGAGGAATCTTCAGTCCTGTTTGGTAAATCTTTATAAAGTGCCATCTGCCATCTAATGGCAGGATCCTCAAGCTGCAGGAGAAAGATTTCATGTCACCAAGGCAAAATCTTCCAAACAGTTTAATTAGTAGAGAAACTGCTTCAAAGGTCAACTGAAACACTTTATATGGCTAACCTATGCCTTTACATGGCTAACCCATACAGCATCTGCCTCACTGTGAGAACAAAACAAGACTGATTTGTGCAATGTTTTCTTAAGAGCTTCCATAAAATCATAAAGTGTTTTGGATTGAAAGGTACTAAAGGCCATCTAGTTCCAACCCCTCTGCCATACACAGGGACACCTTCCACGAGACCAGATTTCTCAGAGTCATGTCCAACTCAGCTTTGAACGCTTCCAGAGATGATGCATCCACAGTTTCTGTGGGCAACCTGTCCCACAGAACTAAAACACTAATAATCATACAAATAGCAAATTACCATGGGTCAACAAATAGCACTGGCACCAGCAATGAATATAATATTTGAGGAAAAGTAATGAATATGAGGCACACAGCCATAATTTAGTACACTGCCTTTCCCATTGAAATGATTGCTCTACTGGTTGGGATTTCTTAGTTTTCAGTCATGGAAATGAGTAGTACTGCTTTTATTTATGTCTATTTTAAAATTTGTTTTAATTGTAAGAAAATTCTAATTTTACTGATTACTTAGAAAAAATTAATTCAAGATGCATTTGCTGATCAACCTACAAATTATAAAGAAAGAAGCAAATTGTAAGAAGCAAAATGGTTTTTATTAAATTTTTCTCTTTACATTTCATTTTTTCTATTCCATTGATCTGTAATTCTCTGTTTTACAAACAGTGGTTTCTTTTCTGTTTTGTTTTGTCTCCCCACTCCTTCTGCTAATCAACACACATGCAACACATTTTGCAGCCATTTATTGTGCCAATGACACTGATGACCCATTTTTCTGAGAACTGTGGCCAGTGATCATTCCTGATTATGCCGTTACCATTGAAGACCCACTGGCCTGGATAGCTAGAGACCTTAGGGGCCTAAACCCCACAGATTTTAATAGGGCCTGAACTCAATACTTGTCTAAAACATCTTTGTGGATCCAGATTTAAATTTGTGCCTAAGATGAGACAATAGCTAATGCACCACACAAAATGTACTACAATACATGGTTTACTCAAGTTCCAGGAATGATTATAAACTTACACAGTCGTTCATTAATAGCTTATTACAACCTAGAAAGCCACATTTTGCAGGCATTTCTTCCACCTTTCGGCTTTTCCATTTCTTAACAACTGTCACATCCACAGTCTTTGTGTGAGCATTTGACTGGATCATCATGAATGGATAGTCCACAAAAGACTTTTTAATCACAGGTGGAGATGTCTTTTGATCTGAGGACTCCTCACATTCTATTAAAGCACAGCTTTTTTGTATAGGTAGTTTTCTAAGGGTATGAGTAGTTGACAATTCAAGGTGTGAATTAGAATGGCTGGAAGAAGATTTTGGTGACTTGAGCTTCATCCATGTCAAAATGAATGCAAGTTTCGTCATCAATTTCTTGAAATAAAAGGCTTGGTACTGAGTAACAGCATGCAGGCATGCAAGGAAAGGAAAGACAGAAACAGGGTGAAGACAAATGTACAAATGTAGACATAGGTAGACAAATGCATGAAATTGACGCCACAACATTAACAGTTAAAGATTCAGAAGGATGATTCTCTAACAGTGCAGTACTCCAAAAAGGAATCTAGACAAATTACATTTTAGCTCTAACGTATATAACAGAATGTTAGGTGTCTGTGAGAAGAAGGGGTTAACAGAAAACACCATTTGAAGAAAGAATATTGCTATGGTTGGAAGAAAACTGACCTTTCAAAAAGCAGTATTTTTCCTATATTTTGAAAACCACTTTACACAAACACCATTATAACTAACTTAAATATTAATTCATAGTACTAAATAATAATTTAAATTTATAAGACCATTTGGCCTACATTCCCATTATGTCTGACTCAATCAGACAACAAAAGGTAGTGTATGCATGATGGCATCATTTTTCTTAACAAGAAACATCTCATATGACTGTACAGTGACTGAATCCTAATGACATCACAGAATTATGGAATAAATTATATTGTACTTTGTACATAACTACTGAATTTAACTTTAGACATTTTAAGAACACACATTTAGTATTAACTCTAGACTACACCAGTGATAAATCAACATTTTGTCTGTACTTAACTACTTTTCACATACAGGTCAAAATCAGAGCTTTTAAAAGTTAAAAAAGTAATATGTAAATAGCTATATAAAGCTAACTACAATAGCAGTTTAGCTTTGTTATCTATGTCTTGTGTGGTTCTCTTTCAGATTTTCATCTTCCACCGGGAATTCAATTTGAAATAGGAAAATCTAAAGTCACGGCTGAAAAGTTTACAACTAGAAAATCCAACAATGTGTACTTTGGATTAGCTAAAGTTACTTTTGTCTTAATCATCAAGACACTATAAAATTGTGTCAATCTAAGGAATTTAAAAGCATTTTCATTCTCATGTGATATAAACAGAAGAGGTGTACGTTGCTTAACAACAGCAAACTTTTAATTGAAGCATGGGAAGTTTCTGAAGAGAAAGCACAGATCAAGGTATTAGGATGTATAATTACTTCCAGGTAACAAAGCAGTAACAGACAGAAATTTTTTAACAGCAGAATATATCACTGAAGAAACAAAATGGAAACTGAAGTAGTTAAAACAGGAGGACAAGTGCTAAATACCAACATGTAATGCCAGGCAAGACTTGGGTGGTTCACAAAATTACAATATACACATACTGAAAATGACAGAACAGAAATATCTATTATTGTCACTAAGAAAACACTATTGAAGTTTATACACAAAATCACCTCACATTTAAGGGGTTGAAGCTCATGGCATGCACATTGTTTAAGTATTGTTGCTCATTAAGATCTTCAGAAACACTCCTTTCTTCCTAGTACTTTGCCAGTGTGTTTTCTGCTTCTCAGTATATAACAATATTTGCTACATAAGTATTTCAAGTTTTTTTAGGATTTATCCAAGTATTTTGTTTTCAGTGTAAGCTTTTCTACGTGCAAACCCTATAATTTAAAGCTATTGAATTTTTATTTGTAGTATTTTAAGAAAAACACTTTCATTCTTGACATGGCAGTGAAAACATGGTGAGAGAAAATTAATCTTCACATATTGTTCAGGAAGAACCATCCCCCTACCAGCTCATTAAAAAAAAAATATTACTGCCATGCACTGATTGCAGAGGAATCTAGATTTCTGCATGATTCTTAAATAACTTTTCAGGAAAAGAAAGCCCCAGATTTTCAACTCAGGCATTTACTCTCTTGTGATCTTTTAATGACCACAGGAAACACTAGTTTAGTCTTTTCTTGAGGTGAATAAAACATCGGGCAGGGGGAGGAGGTAGAGGACAATCCTAAGTACAGCAATATCCATAGGTGTGATTCCATCTTTCTTCAATAGAGGAGAAACATACATGATTTTATTATACTTCCATATTCTGGCTTCTCTGTCATTATTTGAAGCATTAATAGAACTGTTTAATTACACTGGCCATTTCAGGACTTTTCCCCTAAAGCTATTAACCTGGCAATAATTGGAATTCAGTAACAAAAATCTATACTTTTTCCCAAAATATCTTCTTTTCCCTGCGCTGAAAAGCAGGAACAAAACTGAGAAAACTGGAGATTTTTCACTTTGCAGAGTATGCCAAAATGGCAGCTTCCTTGTCATTTACACATCAAGCTGATACTAAGTAACTTTGTGCATTTTGCAGACTTTATCTCAAATAACAGTAGGTGGAGTTAAAACAGTGATAGACCTTCCTTCCATCTCCAATTTTGAATTAATGATATGAATGGAGAGAGATGTGAAGGACCATATGTTATTGTATATAATACATATACACACACATTAAAAACCTAACATTTAACGGATGACATGAACAAGTTACTTGACAGAAGAGAATAATGGACTACAAGTTATCCTAATGAACCAAATTATATGGCACCAACAAATGAATTCAAAGGAAGAAAAATCAAATTTAAAAACTGCATGTAGATTACCTTGCCCTGAAGATGAAGATTACTGCGGATGACATCTCGTACTTCATCTTCGGTATCTTTCTGCCAAGAGATTACAAACCATATAAATTAGGAGTAGAAGGTAATTAGGAAAGGTTATCATTCATTTACCTACCAACCTTGGCCTTCCTCAGATGATGAATAAAACTGGCAATGTGAAACATTGAGAAAAATCTCAGAAACAAATCTTTTTTTATCCAAGCTCACCGGATGATGTTCTGGATAGCATCATAGATATCTGTTCACAGTCACACACTAAATGCAAGTCTGAATTCAAATTACTAAAAGACACATACCGAAAGTTTGACCCTATAAAACCAGTAACATGAACAGAGCCTTCTGTGATTTGTGCTTGTTTTGCAGACCTCTTATCATTTATAGCATTCTGTTCAGCTGTCCAATGGTCATATAACCCACTAGAGTGTATAAAGTATTATAGCTTGAGAAAGGAGTATATTCCAAATTACAATCATATTATCGCACTGTGAGTACATACCCAAAATAATCACTTTTAAATCAGTGTATCACTACAGAAATTCTTGCATTCACATGAGAGTAATTAAAAGGACTTAGTTATGATATTGGGCACAGAAGATAGGAAACGGTTAGTTCTTAATTTTGTCACAGTCACAGAACAAACCAGTTTGGAAAAGACTTTTGAGATCAAGTCCAACCAAATTCAAGCTTCATAAAATATAACAAACACTACTTTGCATCAAAAATTAGGAGAGAAAAATAACCAGGTTAACAACAGAATGCTATCTCTATTCATATACTGATCATTCTGAAGTACATCCATACTAATCTTAAGCATGTTCAAACTGAAATGTTTTTAAGCCATGAGAACAATATGTAGATAACTATCTACATAATCACCCACTGTGCCCTTATAAAACAGAATTATAATCTGATTCTCTGTGTCATGCTGTAAGAATGAACACAGGATCAAATATTGAAAGAATTTAATTAGTAAATATTTCTACCTTTTAGAAGTGTAAAAAGAGCACCTACCATGCTAAATCGATTTTTGGCCAGTGCAATTAGCTCTTGGTCTCCAGGAGCACAAATGTTTAGGCCTATTGGAAGCAATCTCTTCAATGCTGCCACAATGAGAGAGGTCTGCATTGAATACCGGTCACCTTTCCGCTTCATCTTCTTCCTTTCCTGGTCAGAAACTGCTGCCTGTAGAATAAGGTAAAGGTGGAAAAAAAAATTTAAAATCCAATAATAAATAAAAGAATTTTACTAGCAACTTTGTACTTATCTCTGGTTTGACAATTTCCATATTACCTTTACAGGTGTGACCCTATCCAACAGAACTGTCAATATATCGTTGCTAATATTTTGCAAAGTATTTCTCAAATGACTGTGTTTTGAATCTCAAGCCACTGTTTTCAAAGAGAAAAATATAAAAATCTTGAAAATCTTTACACTACCTTAGACATCTTAGATTTGGTGTCACTGATAAGGAAAGACATGTTGTTGATTTCATTTTGTACCACAAAGTTCTGTTCTTCCCTTTTGAAATTCTGGAAATACAGAAGATCTCAGTTAAAAGCATTTATATAAGGCCTTTGCCTAAACATACCTTAAACAAAAATATAAAGTAGAAATCGGTAAAATCCACAAGGACAGAAAAAATTAACAGATGGTCAACAACATCCTTGAATTTCAGCTTCATTTACATGGCATAACTCAGGTGGTGTAGTTTGGGTTTTTTTTCCCATGGTAGAGAGAAGGAAAGGTTTCCTTAGCTATGAAAATGACATGATAAAATCTCCCTCCTCCTCCTCTAATTCAATATAAAAATATTGTCCAGCTTTTCCCATACTAGTAAATTATTCATTCATTTTTTCTCCCCCATTTTAAATTTCCACTATATTCATTATCTGGTATCTATCTACAGTGTAACCAGGCTTTGTGCACAGTGTTGCAGTGTTGTTTATAATAAATCTTACAGTCAAAATCAGGCACAAGTGCAGAAGTTATAGGGCATCTTGTTCAACAAAATTGAGAGAATTGAAGCTATAGAAGTAAAGAAATTTAGTATAGACAACAGTCCATACAAAGATCTAATGACTGAAAGAAATTAGTGTCTTTTGAGCTTTTAATTCTTTGTGTTCCAGTATCCACTGAATCACATTTTATTTAAGAACTATTAGTGCTTAGTAGGTGCCTGACTGGGCCTGGTTATAAAAAGGCTATTGGGTCAAAATAACTGAAAAGAAAAAAAGAAAATAGTTAGGACACAAAACACAATCAGTTTAGTATATTAGGAAAAAAAAATTCCAAAAACCCCACAAAGCAAGCAAACAACAAACCCACAACAAACAAACCAGAATCTGTAAGAAAAATATCCTTAATCACTCAACTATGTTACAAAATACCTGTCAACTCTTCTATCTGGTCTGCCATTTCAAGTGTCAGGAATGTGAGGTATTAATACCTTCCCACCTGCAGTTTCACTTCTGGCATTAAAAGTATTTTACTAACATAATCACTAAATAACTGATCTACCTATTAAGAAATCTCATTGAAGCAAGCATTTATCAAGGAATTACATACATGAGACTTTGACCAGTAAATGAAGACTTCGGCCACCATGCGGAACAGCTCTTCTGCTTCAGGATTGGGCTCTTTCAGCCATTTTGCCCTATAATTTGGTAAAAGGGTGAAAAAGGGGATGATCCTCACTGTCTTTATGCTTTGAAATAATTTTTCAACATTTTATAAGGATACAAGTCAAGAAAACCAATCATATATGCTTTTAATCCTTTCTGGTAGCAGTGGCTTTTTGATGTCCTTTTTCAAAACCCTTAAAATCCTTTAATATTAATCCTTTTTCTAATCCAATAGGTTTGGATTGCAATTTTTTTTGTTTGTTTGTTTTCTTCTCAAAAAGACCCCAGCTCCTCCTAAAAGTCAGAAAGCATCAGCTTGAGCCACTTCAAGATTTTCAGACTGAGTAAAAGCCACTTTAATTCAGTGCAAGGCATATCAAGGGATAAGAGGTGGTATCAATAAAAAGGAAGGTTTTATGAGATTCATTGACCTATTCCTCTCCACATACCTGTTATAGTCCACAAATCTAATCAACAAAGGGTAGAAGGCATAGAGGTCCCGTGCCAAAGTGGTGAACTCATCTAGGATGAGCAGTTCAGCCTCCGACATGTCACCTCTGCCTTCTGCTCTTAGATGTTCTTCATCCGATACAACCACTGCTGCTTTTTTCTTTAGTTTATCCATCAGTGGAAGGAAGTGTGTCTTTAACAGCTGTGGCTTCGCTTTACTTATGATGGGCTGGGAAAACACTATTTAAGGCAATGAATATTATAATATATACCTGGCCACAAAATATAACTAAAATCTTTTACCTTTTCCCTCTTTCATTAATCTTATTTCTAGGCTACAGAGTCAAATCCTGTCCCCATTGAAATCAGCAGAAGTTTTGCCAAGAATTAAATGTGGTCAGGATTTCAAAAAGTCAATTCATTTTGTCTGAGGGCAGAAATTGTAACTTCACAGACTAAGCTTGGAAGATCATAAAACTTGAAATACCTCTTTACTGGAATTCTGTCAGCATGGTATTTGTCTGCACAGTTTTACTGAGCAATGCAGAGGTTGTTTAATGGTATGGATGGATAAATACATAGCTACATAGTGCACACAAAAGTTTTCTCAGCCACTGCCTTCTCTTTTGAATCTTGCTTTGTAGCTTGTGCTAAAAGTTAAAGTGGAACTGGAAAGCATGCTCTGGTTATTTGAAAACCTATGGAAATGGCTTGCCTGTATTTGTTGCACACATTGAGAAGGCTTATGAGACTGATTGAACCATTTCTTTGAGACTTGTTAGAGTAAGCTTTTTGCAAAACTACTCATGAGTACAAATATGTAAATTAGCACTTCAACTGGGCCCATTGGTACAAAACTATTTGTAACATATTAAGTTACACAGACTTTTAGGCAGTTACCACCTGTTCTTGAAGTGCATTAAATTACTAACTCTCAAAAGACCAGGAATTCTGAATGCTACCATGAATGAAATTGCTAATACAGTGAATACTGAAAAGTCATTAGAAAGTCTAATTGAAAAACTGAAGCCACACCACTGAAGTGACTTTTCCTCAGAGATTGTAACACAGAATTGAAGTGTTTTTAAACGGATTTTAAGTTGTTCACACAATGAAGTCAACATAACCATTACTAAAATGACATGAGCACTTTGACATTTCATTGTAATGGATATGTTAAAAATATACACATTCAAACCCATGTTTTAAGGATCCACCATTCATGCAGAATAGCAAGGAACTGTATAACACCTGCAAATGAAAACTGCTATATAATAAAAAGAGGCTAAATTACTATAGTCCTTGAATTTAACATGTGTATATTCTTGGGAAAACGAAATAGTCTAACATACTTCTTATATTACTTAGTAAGAGATTAAAACATACTGCTTATACTGCTTTTTCTTTACACTTCGTATTTCTGATTCATCAAGATCTGCATTGTTTAAAAATGTAAAAATATTTTTCTACTCCAGCTTCAACAGATAAGTACAGAGTAATTCAGAGACTGTGAGTGAATTTATACATTCTGAATACACACACATTTGCTTGTTTATTTATTTATTTTCACACCTTACCTGCTAATCTCTTCATCCAGGCTCCTTCATCAATACCAAGGTTGTTATAGATGATTTTCAATATGTTGCCCAACAGAGAGTTCATGTGCTCTGACGTCAAGGCTGTGCAACACATTTCAGCTTTGTCAGGATTGTTCTCTGGCCCATGCTCCCACCAGTGTGACATGTAACTACAGAGCATGGGCAGTATCACTTCCATGATATGTGGCATTTGTGTGTAACGAATACCGGATTCTGCCAGTTCCACTATTTCTTCCATCAGCTTCACCAAGGAAGGAATATTTGGGCAAACCTCTTCTACAGTAGTTGGCAAACTGAGAACTATTGTAAAAAACAAAACAAAACCCAACCAAAAATCAATAAACTGGGTCATAAAAGGAAAAGAATTCTTTTCAATTGCTATTCGGTACAACTGTCATTTTCTTTTTACATTTGCACCCTTCTGATCCAAAGGAAGAAACCAAACACAACAATAAAACCGCATCATTTCATGCCATTGAGCAATAAACTGTTTATATGAAACTTTCTATAACTAAAATTCCTATACGAAAGTGTCAACAATGATATTGTGGAATGAGTTCAGAGAAATCAGATGCATTTTCTATAATCAAAATAAAGCTTAAATTTCAAAATTACTTCCAGCATAAGTTTTGCAGTTGAAGAAACAAATTGATACAATGAAATCTCTCCCAACACACATCACATGAGACCTGGAATTCTAACAGAACCAAAAGAAATCATTGCCTGTCATAACAAATTGAGAATATTTGAGAAATGGATTCCAGAGGTGAATGTTTGATTGTAATTGCTTACTTTTGAAGTTACTTGAAATTTTATTTCCTTCCTCTGAAAAGGCACTGCAGTTGCCTTTATTTTTGAGGCAGTTTCCTTCATCTACAAATAAACATCTGTAAGCACAACTAGTAGCTCCTGAATGTCTAACACACTAATACACGCATACAATGACCTACACAGGTATCTACAGATCAAAAATTTAGCCTGCAACTTGTGAATACAAATGTCTCCACCAGCATTCCACAATTCCTTGTACTAAGGCTAGTCTTTGAAAAGCAGTATCTTCTCCTATTTAAACCAAGTATTTTACACAGACATCACATAGTCTCCTTAAAGATTAATGCAATTTTGTAAAGTAAATTCAATTTTCTGTTAAAAATCATGACAATACAGTGGATTGTCCTTCCAGATACATTAAAATAGCTAGAATATAAGGCAAGTGTGCATAGCTGTTGATATTTTCAAGTTTGGATACTGCAGCTCTATGGAGAATAAATATGCTATGCTCCCTTTTATAAAAAATAGAGGTGAAGTTATAAAATGAATGGCATTATAAAGTGGCATCTTATAAGAACATAGACTGTCATCTTTGTGTACTTGTAATATGCTTCATACTCAGCATATATGCAGAGGTTGTAGAGTTCTGCTGCAACTTCTACTTACTGCAGGAATAGTTTGTGCATGTGACCTTATTCAACAACCACGTTACCGCATAAGAAACATCACGAACGGAACAAAAAGGCATATGCAAAATAAACATACATAATGTTACTGGGAAGTATCTGTATTGTATGTCAAACACAATCAAAACCAAATTACATACTATGCAATTTTTTTTTATTTTCTACGGGCAAAATATGTAATTAATACAGCAAAGCTATTTTCCTTCAGTTGCAAGTGTGTATGTTTTAGGGACCCAATACTGTTTATGTGAACTGAGGAACCAAAGTTACTGATAAGAATGAATAATTTTATGATCAAATATATAATATCTGAGGTACTAAAAATGTGCAAAGTCTCTTCATTAAATCAATTCCAAAGCAGTATTTTGAGAATTTTATCTCAAAATCCAAATACTGGTAACGTCAGGAACATAAAATAATCGTTTCATCAGACTTAGCCCATAGATTTAGTAAAGAAATACAACCAAGACACTACAAGAAAATTCTTGCACTATAAAATGCAAGCAAAAATACATCTCTTAAGGCAAGCAGCATTTATAGTGAAGTCATATTTTCATAACCATGATATGAGTTTCTGGAATACCTGCTCTATCTCTCGCATTCTTGGTATTGTAGATTGAGTAGATATTATGTTTGTTCAAATGAGTTTCCAAAAAAGCCACTGGAAAGGCACCTGAGAAAGCAGCCAAGCACTCTCCTAGTGCTGATCGTTGCCTGTGAATTAATAAACACCATTAAGTACACACACCTTTGATCACAGAGCCACAGAATGGGTAAGGTTGGAAGGGACCACCAGTGGGGTCACCTGGTCAGTGATGATTGACCACACCTTGGGGTTGTATTCTAAGATGAATGTATGTCAAAGAGATAAGCCCTGGCATTATTAGGATCATCAACACAAGAACACACGATAGAAACTGAAGTCTAGCAATCCTCTGCTAATATATGAATGAAATGTTAAAACATAAAATGTCAAAGGTGGCCTACACAGCTTACAGAAAATGAACAACATGCAGGTGAAAGCACAGTAATTGTAACAATGCCTTCTGTTCTATTACTTTCCTCTCAGCTTTACTGACTTTATAATATCTACTACTAAGAAAAAGCTACCGGATAAAAGAGCCCAAAATCAACTATAATTTTATTTACGTGATATTTCCTTTTTCTGAGAAACACTGATAACTACTTCCATGCTTACTCTAGTACGAAAGTCAAGTTCTTCAGTCAGTGGAAAATTATTCTAATGATCAAGAACTCTGACATTTTATCACAAAGACATTGCTTTAATGGCTTCAAATATATGACATTTATTTGATAATCAAAATTCTTTGTGTGTCAAAATTTTAAAAAGCCAATTTCTTGGAAGAAGTAAGTAATGGCCTGTAACTTCACTTGGGTTCTTCAGGGGACATTTAAACTATTCTTTCTAATCTTCAAGTGAATTGATCACATCAGAATTTAGACAGGTGAGAAATCCCTAGCTGAGACCAAATCACATGTGACAGAAATCCAAGAGAATCTGAACCCAGGAGAATCATGAACGTTCAAACTAAAAGGAAAAAAAGACCTCAAAACTGTTCTTGTGATTTAACAAGATTCATCCTCAGTCTATGGTTTATCTCATTCTTGAAGATTTTCTTCTTTCTAGATCTAAATCATTAAACTTGATTTTGTTAAATCTCACTTCATTCCCATTATTATTCAGACTGTTTTCTCCTTCTTCCTTTTTTTTCCTTTTCATTAAGTCTTCATAGGCAAAACATACATCTATCACAGACACCTGCAAAGAGCATGCTATGTGATTTTGATTGCAATAATGGTTGCAATCATACACAAAAATTGTCACTTATACTGATACAGTCTGTCTTCAAAACAAAATCCCATATCCTTTATTTGCCAAATAGCAAAACAAATTAATTTTATATCCTTGATGAAATTAATGAGACCTGATTTCCCACAGATGTGTATTTTCTTTTTACTAAAATATTGGTCCCACCCATTTTTCATATTGTTGCCTATGAAACCACCACCAAGTAAGCAAGGGTATGTCATGGGGCTGCTCTGGAGTTATGCACAACTTGATTCTCTTGAGTGTAACTTCCTAGACAGTGAACTTCCTGGATTACTGCTGCCAATATCTGAAATGTATGAATTCTGTTTAGCCTTCCTTCAGAATATTATTAGTCACTAAAAGTGCAACTATTCAGTGTAAAGTACTTAATTTTTCTAGGGATCTCTATTTTTTGACTAAACACGGCTTGCACAGACCAAATGTAACTTGGAGAGGGTTTAGAAGATACTGAGAAGTATAAAAAAAAGCAACTATAAAGCCTCATTTACCTGGATAATTGAGCTAGAAAAGAAATAATGTTGTACAAGTGACAAATTAAATTAAATTTAAGCTAATGAGTAAGAAATAGACATCACAATTAAACATTATAGAAGGAAGAATACAACAATTGCTGAGTTGAATGACATAATTTTATAATGCCTCAGTTAACCCTCAAATCAAGTGCTATTTAATTTAAAGTCAGACAATTTTATTTGTAATTTTTATTTTAATTAAGAAATATATTTTGACAAACATATAATGCAATATTTCAAGCATACTACAATAAATGCACCTGCATTCCACTTAACATCTGAGCACTGTTTTTTCTCTCAAGATATCTTTCCAATAATATTCTCCTCCTATATTAATTTCTGAACTGCAAATTCATGATGCTAAATATAAATGCAAGTATTAAAAACAAAAGAACAATTTTGCTTCTTACCTCTCTACATAGATACTCTTGCTGGTTCCCAGAGCATATAAACTGGCCAATATTCTGTAACAGGAGACCTGAACATCTTCCACTACAGAGAAGAAGAAAACTATATTTACAAAGAGATTTTTCTTTGCAATACATTCCCACAGAATTAAAATAAATTTGTGTAGACAATACCAGAATTAAAAATATGAAGCTAACAAAGGCAATCCACAGAAATCATCCACTAAATACAAAAAGTCTTTAGACTTCTGAGTGCTATACTTTTTACTGAAAACTTCAATTTACTTCAATATCATGTTAACAGCTAAAATAGTAAACCTCTTTCGCTAGTGTACTAAATTTATTAAATTCATGGCATATCAACCCTTTATATATGGCACCTTTACAAATAGAAAACCACTGTGCAAAATAAAGGCAGTCCTGTTAAAAAGATATTTAATTATTTTAATCACAGTTTATATTTTTTTTTAATTTAGGCACTGATACCAACTAATAGCATGTACTTAATTCACACTTTAAACCTACAAAGGATTAAAAACAATAAATAATCCTTTAGTCCATATGAATACTTCACCAAAGGATGTTTTAAAATTATCAAATTATTCAGTCACAAAACTGTGAGAATAATCTTAACATATATTTTAAAAAATGCTTTTGTAATGCAGCAATAGTGTAACAACAGTGTAAGCATCATCAAGAAGGACAACAGGTCCATTTTGTCATAGATTTTTTTTGTAGTCTCTCCTACTGTGCCAATATCATCTCCCAACATGCAATGAGTGAAATATTGAGTAAAACAGGGTAAGACTTATTGGGCTGGGAGAGCTTACAAGATACTGTGTCAAAGCTATATGGCCTGGTCCTTTACTAAACCATGATTTTAGTTCAGATCATCTTGGAGTTGAGTGTTTTTACATCATAATAGTTGCCTCAAGTACGTGATCCCCCCAATACAGAGTACACTCTGTAACTAGTACTCTTGGGTACAAGCACCAGGTCAAGATGTTTGTACAAATAAGATAATCTTATTCTTAACAAGATGTAAAGAGAAGTTGTGTGTTAGAAAAGTTAGTCTTTCCACTCTGCTCTAGAGAAAATAAACAGGCACAATTTTAAATAATTATTCTTTCTCTGTTCATGAATTCTAAATTTGATGTTTTACACCAGTGTGATATATGTAAAATAACTGAACACCAACTTAAGTGATAAAGCATTCAAAATTAAACATAAAGTTCCAAAACATGGAATACCAGAGATCAAAAGTTATACAAGGCATGAACACACTGACGCCTGAAAAAATTGGTTTACGATGAACTACTTTTTCTGGATACTGTCACAGTCTTCTGAATTTTATAGAAATAGTTTAATGAAAAAAGTGGATGTTTACACCTCATGACATTCAAATCCATCAATACAACTCCAAATTTTTGAAGAGTTCTTTTAATGCTATTTTAAATAATACTTTTTCCAGATTCTAAATAGAGAAAAAAATATAACTCTATATTCTTTTCCTCTAGGTCCTTCTCATGGATTTTCATAACTGAGTTAGCCATACAGAGCAGGACTTCCTCCTTTAGTGCCATCTGGACAGTGATATTTCTGTGAGTTCTTAAAATACGTAAAATTAAAGTTTTGTGTGTAAAATTTTTGGTTTGGGAAAATAAAAGACCACTGAATGTACTATAATCAGAATCTCTACAGAAATCCCATATACAGGCTCTCATTTACATTCCCTTCTCTTGTGTCTGAATTCGTCACGAGCTCCTTCCACTTTTCCCTTTTCCTTAGAATTTAAGACCCATCCAGAATCCCCTCTAACTGAAACTGAGTCAAGGTGCATGTATGATGGTGTAACATCATTCTTGAAGTATAATGTTATTTATAGACAGAGTAAAGACAAAGTAACCCACACAAACTGAACTCTCATACATGAAGAAAGTGACAATAAATACATGGTAAAGTTATAAACAAAATCAGTTCTTCTGACTTTCTAATCATGGCCACATCTGCTTTAATATTTATTCAAAGTCCACTAAAACCCTCCACTTTTTGGTTGATTGCAGCAAATGTTTGATTAAATCAATCACAGTTTTGTCAAAATGACATAGGATTTGTCCTTCTCTAACAGAATCTAGCAATGCTTACTGCATGACACTACAGATATTTTTATGGCATGCTCTTCTACGTACATATATGATAACATGATACATACATATCAAATCTTCCCCAAATTGGTGCTGTCCAATGTGCTCAAACAATGAAGATAGCACTGGCAGGAGAGCAACTGTGGTATAATTAATGATTTGTGTGACTCCTTTTGGCTGGTTTCTGCTGTGTGTAAACTGGCCTTGCTTAAGATTTTCCATTGTTTTCTCCAGATCCTCAGCAGCATTGTCCAAAAATGCTCTCAATGCCATCCTAACAGATTCCAGACCAGTTTTCATCACAGTCCTGTTTATAGCATGAAAAAAGAATGAAGAAGAATATTCTATTAGACACGCATGGAATAAAGCTTAGTCTTCGATTATATGAAATAGATAATAGAGATCTGAAGAAAAATCTTCCAACTTTTAATATTGTAAAAGCTCCTCAGAGCAGAATAACTGACTGGAAACAAGTTTCATACGTATTGTGCAGAACACAAGGATACTTTATCTGTTTTCCTGCTGAGCAAATAGCCCTTCACAATTTATAAATTAATCAATTTGATTTCATAGAGAAAAAAAAAATGCCTAACAAAAATAATAGTCAGTAAGTCTGTGATTTCTGACTCTAGAAAGGAAAGAACTGTCTTAAGATAGAATTCAGAAATTCTTCCAAATGATGACCCTCACATTTCTGTCCAGAAAAAGGGTGACAGGAAGGAATGAATAAAAACAACCACATCTGCTAAAATCAAGTGAATAAATAAATAAATAGATAAATAATTAGTTACATTGATTATGTAACTATAGCACCATAAACAATTATGTCAAGATATCATCCAGGAGAATTATTACTTTTTATTATTTAACTAGCTCAATTACAGATCCTTTGCTTAAGGAAAGTATCCATTTAGGCATATGTGAAATAAATTGATGATGTTCTTTTGTAAATTGCACATCAGTCCAGATTTGTCAGTCTGACTGTTTATTTTAAAGTGTGAATATATACAGTTTTCAAGAACAATATCTTCAAACTTTCATGTTACCTTCATGAATTCCTTAATCTCCATCTGGAACTACTTTTACATCTCTACCAAGAGCTGAATTAGTGACCTCCACCTGTATCTGTATTCCATTTGTGTGATTGCATAGAGCACGGACAATTTAAGAAAAAAATACCCAAGATATTGCAAACTAAAGGATTACCATGCAATAGCTGAGCCATATTAATAGCCATGATCATGACTCCACCCCATACCAAACGGAAAGTAAAACTTGTCCACAAAAGCCACTGCAATGATACTGAGAAAACAAACTATCTGCGCATAATCCAGCTAATTTTTTCGAGACTAAAAGCAAAGTGAAAAAAGCTACTTTAAAAGTTACATGGACGCAGTTTAAACTATCATGTTCTGTTTTACAACTGCAAAGATCTAAACATCAGCTACCAGCACAGATGGTTGACTTTACAGTAAATGAAAAGCAACACATTACCTTCTAATTTATCAAGGTTATCTCATCCATAAACTTCACCATAATAGCTCAGGCAGCTCAATTTAACATAAAAGTAACACTGAATTCTATGCAAAGGGTCTGATTTTTTACAAATTAGAAGCTGAATTAATTTTGCAAAGAAGACATGCTATGAGTCAGATTTACCGTATTCCATGTGCATTTAAATCCTGAATTTGTGGATTAAACAGTGTAAGCAAAAAAATAAAATATTTCTAACTTTATTGTGGTTTTGAGAAATTCACATGATTAAATCAGATAAATTAAAAGCCAGAAGTTTCTGGAAACCACTGATCCATGATGAAGTTTAAAGTGTAACCCACAAGCAGTGTCCTGTCAAACATTAGTAACGAACCTGTTTTGTAATGCAAGTTCTTTACAGCACTGTAACTTCTTGAGAGTTTAAATTCTGTAGCCTTACACAGCTAGCCCAAATGTAACTACGCATTACTTTCTTCAGTGATTTTCCTTGTACTTTAGAAAATATAATCAGTATTACCTCGCATCCAAGGTCTGTCCCAGTATGTGAAGACAGTTGACTATTGATGTTGCATCATTTCCTAGAGAGGGAGGAAAATTATCCACCAATTAAGCTGTGCACAGCGTACAGCATGTCGACACTCTGCTAACTGTACCTCTGGGTTTAATGAAAGAATAAATGACATGGCAGAAGAGCAACTGAACTTCTGCATAATTTCAACATTCAAGTTAAAAAACATGCAGTTTTTTTTTTGTCTTAGCCTTGTTTACACAAATGCAGTAACTAGAGGCAGTAAAGCATCTCTCATCAAATTGCTGAGGCAGTCAAGACGGATGCACTTAAATGTGGGGTTAATTAGAGCTGCAGTGTATTGTCTGGGTTTTATTTGATTTCTCTAAGTTTTGCTTTAATTAATTCAAGTTTAACTGATTATTTATCTTCCCCCTCTCAGTAACATAAAAGCCATTAATTTTCAAAAGTTGCTATTGCAGGAAGAGAACACGTATATAAAATGTCATAAAAAAAGTTAGCTCCCTGTGTTCCCCATAGGCTGCAGCCATTTATAGCTTAATTGTGTGTGGTCCACATGAAAACCAGTCTCTGACATAATACACATATTCCAGAAGTATTTTTTTCCACTTGGGTATGTAAAAAGAGGACTTACACACAACAAGGCTTCGATGCATATATACATCCCAAAATGTTGCCATGTACAAGCCTCTCTCCTCTAAGATTTCTTTTTAAGTCCAGGACAGATGCGGGCTAAAGAAATTTGAACCACAGCCTATTTTTTTTTAATTTACCTTTTTAAAAATGAAATTATGTAAAAATAAAACTGCCTTTTATTGCTTCTCTTTAAATTTCCTTGATTAAAAAGAAGTAGAAACAAATTGAATGTTTAAGACAGATTTCTGAAAATACTTCTATCTGCATACAGTGAAACAGTGTACTAAATTTTCTCACTGGTGGTTATTTCTTAAAAATATAAGCAAACATACAACAAAAATTAGTAATTGTTTTAGTGAACTAGAGGTTTTAAAACGTAAATTACAAGAAAGGTGTGGGAGGTTTGTTCCAGCACTGAGAAAGCTGTTCTATGCTACCAAAATTAGGAAATATTGTTGTGGTGTTCATCCATAGCAGATTAAACAAACCTGAACCACAGCTTCCATGGCTGCCTCAGCCAGGCAGCCCCACCTTTTTTTTCCACTGGCACTTCTGGTCATGCAATGATACAGCAAGCAGGTAAGAAAGCTGATGTGACCTAAAAAAATCCTACCAAAATCACCACCCCAAAAGATTAAGGTTTTCTGTCAGATCGAATTTTTGTTCCTTATTACTGAGATGCTCTGGTGGCAGGAATGCCAGTGCTGATGAAAAGAGCACAGGACTGTGCAGGTATGGAGGGAAGTACGCAAAAGACACTGGACTGTGGATTCCACCGTCATGGAATCATAGAATGGCTTGGGTTGGAAGGGACCTTAATGATCATCTAGGTCCAACCTCCTGCTGTGGGCAGGAACACCTTCCACAAGACCAGGCTTGCTCAAAGCACCATCCAACCTGGCCTGGAACACTTCCAGGGATGGGGCAGCCACAAATTCTCAGCAACCTACTCCAAAATAGAATGGCTTACTAGAAATTTAAACAGTATAAAAATTGAATCAAACTACTTACATAAATTTGTTTTTTAAAATTAAGAAAATATAAATTAAAAGGCTCAATTCACCAAAATTATCCACTGAAATATTTCCATTTCAGTCCAGTAATAATAATGAAAATAAATCAATACAGTCTTCCTGATGTACAGCTACAGCACTCAAACAGTAAATTACTGTGGTCAAAATCTACTTTCACATTGTAAAGAAATAATGATTCTATGCTGAAAGAAAATCCCATACTCTCAATGACACTCTCAGATAGCAAATGTGATTAACTATTTAAGTTCATTCTGGAAGACATGTATGCCTAATTTCCCATTTTATCAAACTCCCATATACATTTTAAGCTACACAACTTTCACTAAAGATTTTCATAAATGCAGCTGTATATTCAGAAGTACCATTCAAATTCACAATAATACAAAATACCTACATAGCAAAACTGTATAGCATTTTGCTGTTTGTTATAGTAAACTCCAAACTCCACACTATCCATAAATGTTGTTATTGAGCAGCTTTTGCTCACAGAAGATGCCTTCAAAATACACAAATAACTTTCTAGGCCCCAGCTGTGCTCAGTTACGAGCATTTATTCCTCTTCTACACAGTCACTGTCCTTGCTGGAATATGTGAAACTCTCTTGATTAGATTTTCTCACATGATGCAATTCATTTTCAAGGGAAGGCAAACTATAAGGTGACTTTGACTTGAGTTAGTAGGCCCACTCTAAACAACCCAGCCATGCTCTGTAGTCTCACGACGACCCTGTCATGATTCATGGAAAAGCTACTGTGTCGGCATAAAGCTTTTTTATTCTGTTAGTTACTGCAGAGTAGGAAAAGAATTAAAAAACATACTGTAGCCATCACGAATACTCAGCTGATCCCATCTGGCTTATCTCTTAGCACTTGAACCCAGCCAATCAACAGGAAATAAGCAAGATGAGATGTGGAATAGAAAAGATGCTTTCTTCAGTACTGAAGAAAGTTATACTAATTTAGGTTTTGAATTTCAACTGTGACTCATTTTAGAAAAAAAAAAGTCTGAAAACCAAATGCACAAATAACAAAGAAGATTTGCAAAATTTTAATAGTATACCTGAGCTAGTTCATTCTTTGAAGAAACAACCTAGGGTATAAATCAGAGCTTATGTGCACATTTGTGACATATTCCACCTTTCAGAAAAAGCTGCAACAATGCCACACAGCTGCAGAAATAACTCCATTCCTCCTACGATCTTTTGGCTTTACAGGCAAATCCACTTAGCTCCTCCCAAAATATTTAAAAGCGATTATCCCAAAAAAACCTTCCGATCTTTCTTCTCAGTTTAATGGTTTTCATAATGGTCTGTGAACTTTTTAAACATCACACTGCTGCAGCAAGTGAGCTCCTTCCCTTCAAATTGAATTAAATATGCAGGAATTAAGTTAGATGCATGTTATCATAACCAAATTCTAATTCACCCAGTTCACTAGACAATTACCCTATTAGATATGTTCATGGATGCTGAAGTTTGCACTGCATCCATCATAGAAGCTACGTATGCATAGGCTGTACTATTCCAACTCTCCCAGCACCAATTTTTGTGCATAAGAAAAAATTGCAAAGTAAATGACTGTGCCAATACATTGCATATAACGTATACACTTGATACAGACTTCAAATCGAAGTTCAGTTAAGTGATTTTCACATGGCATAAGACAAACACGAAGCTCCTGCCAAGGTTACATAATACCAGAAAGAGAGTACACATGCGTATGTGGAGTAAAGCACATCTGGGAATACTGAAGAATTCCACAGAACATAACTAAGCATTTCAGCCCACTTCAAATTTTCCTTAATGACTTTCCAACACAAATGTGCAGTTCTGATTGTCAAATATTTTTCCCAAATGATTTAGAATAACATCACAAATCAGTAATTTTAATTTACCCAGCAAAGTTCTTTGATAGGATAATGAAACTGGAATATTAGTTAAGAAACACAGAACACTAAACATCCCCGCCCCTCAAATTCAAAACTACAAAAGCTTTTTATTTCTTCTAATAAATTCTGTGATCTACCAGTCTAAACAATTAGTGGTCTGTGTAGACCATGCATTTCAGCCATGCCACATGCAACAAAGCAGCACTTAATACAATGCAAAAACGGCAAAGAAAACCAAGTGATGGCCATGCTAGTATTTGTCAAGGGTCTCCTTACCAAACAGTGAAATCCTATGCCTGACAAGAACTCCAAGTTTGCAGAACAGGCTGAAGACAAAAGAAAAATAAAAGAGAAGAGAAGGGAAAAAGAAAAAAAAAAGGGGGGGGGGGAGACAAGAAAGAAAAAATAACAGCTGATATATGAGCAGGAAAAGCAACATGATGTCACGCAGAAAGAATCAATTGTCTGAGCAGAATGTGGGACAGAATACTAAAGAAAGAATTTCTAAGTGCATATCCTTAACAAACATGGTTAAATAAGCACATATTATAATTAAAGAAACAAACAAAAAAATTAAAAGCAAAGCTAATTAATATAAAAGCGTTCTATACAATAACCCACAAAGAAATCACCATCAAAGCTTTAAAAAGTAAAATGTGGTCATTTTGCTATACAGGATACCACCGACAATTTGAAAACAAAAAGTAAGGGAATCAGATTAGCTGAGGTGTGTGATGGCAAATGTTTAACTAGTTCAATTAGGATCCTGTAAACTTGAACACAGGAAGAATTTCTTTTCAAATTTTTTAAGTATTTAACATGAAAATTTACCTCCTACATGGTTTAAAACAATATGATCAATGATTTTGTTTCACATGTTTGAATTACTTCCTGTGCTGATGAGCAGCACTCCATTGAGAACAGAGTGAAATTTTGTTAATTCATAGAAGCAGGAGCAAACTGCCCAACCCAAATTGACCTGGGCTCCAGATTCAGGAGGAATTAGATCAATCTTCATGGTCTGGTTTGGTGTGAGAATTTTCACCAGTAACATCCATTTTGGTTTTATTATTTTATGCTGCAAACCCCTTCATCTGCTATAAATGACATGAACAATATCATGCCATTTTATTAAGCTACTTAATTAATAGGCACACTGGCTATTTATTAGCCTCTGATTTAAAAGCAAAAGATACAATAAGCATGTCTGCACAGCCTATGGATGAGATCTGAACATGCTGTTCCATTGACAGACAAGAGCGTGGTGTCAAATGGAAACATTTATGTCCAGAATCACAACAGCCAGGTTTATGTGGCATTGAATCCAGCTAATTCACCAGTGCACAGTGATCCACTCTAGCAACAGCAACTGCTCTGCTTTAGAAATGAGTCTGCTTGGTGCATGTACAGGGATCTCTGTTGACTTTTTTCCCCATGATGCAGACATATAGTATATATTCTTCTATGAGGATCTTGGTTCACCAAGTCCAACAGGACAAGCTGTAGAGAAGCACGTTAGCATCATACAGATTTTGTGTACATTCTAGGAAAGACGTAAATAGCTCACCAATCTATCTCATGTTCTGACATGCAAATGTTACTCGACTGACAAATCATTCAGTAGATGCTATGCTTCCACAAAGTGAGACTGAAACTATTATCTCCAGTGTATTTAGCTGAGGTTAAATAAATAAATAAATAAGTCCAAATTGCCAGTACTTATATTGGTTCAGAACCAATTTCATGTAACTGCAGTAGTGCAAGAACTTGTAACATGGTCTACTGGATGAGAAGTTCAAAAAACTCAATTATAAAGAGGCTGGTTACAAATACAGTAGAATATAATGCCACCATATTTCGAGAATAAGTCTGGCCCATATTTGTCAGCAAAATAGATCTGGATTTACTGAATTTGCTGAACATGGAATGGTTATTGCATCTGCTAACACTATCACTGCATTATCAATACCCAAAATTATACTCTTCCATAGCTTAATGAACGCAAGCTTATCTTCACTGGAGAAGAAATGCAACCAGGAACTGTCCTTAGCTTGAAGCAAAGTCTACACAGGAGGTGCACTCAAACAAATCTAAAAAGAAAACTGAACAGAAAATCTGAAATTCAGCTTTGGTAAGCTTACTACAATACTCTAGAGGAGAAAAAAACCCAATAACACAAAACACAAAAAATGTTGGGAAATGGCCCAAAACAACCCTTCAGGAAATGGATCATACAATGTAGTTTCTAAATCTTCATGTCTTGATAATTAAGAAAGAAACTGCCCAACAGGATTAGTTACAGCTATTATTCATCCAAGGTTTCCTTGTATCTGTTTTCTTCTCCTTGGCTGACACAACTGGATGGCAGGTAACCCAATCAAATATGGCAGCAGCTCTGAT
The DNA here is from genome assembly GCA_013397935.1 of Dasyornis broadbenti. Taxonomy (NCBI): domain Eukaryota; kingdom Metazoa; phylum Chordata; class Aves; order Passeriformes; family Dasyornithidae; genus Dasyornis; species Dasyornis broadbenti. Next base: position 1,170,527 of record VZRN01000486.1, on the reverse strand, counting down.
CTTTTGGCAGGGCTATATGTTTGGGAATCTCACACAGCTATAGAGCATATATGCAGAAATCCTGAGTCTCTATGCAGCAGGTATGCTGACATATTTGACATATTCCAGAAGTAGGGAGTTTATTGGTATGACTTAACAACTGTAGAAACACTGTTATGCAGGATATTACAGACAGAAAAATAGCAGCTTATAATACTAGAAAATTATTTATATGCATGCATTTTCATATAGTTTTTAAATCCCTTGAAGAACACTATTCAGATAAGCTGCCAGATCAAATTAGTCCATGAGACGACACAAGGTCAAGACAGCCATTACTTAATTGTGCTTAGTATTGTGCTAGAAACTTCACTCAGTATTCACACAATCTTACAAGCCCTGCAAGTCTGTATGATCACCAACTGGCTGTCAGCCTTAAAGTACAGCAATTCAATATTGCATGGTTCACGCCCAAGAACTGGCAAGAAGGCAGCAATCACACATGCACACATTACAGGTATTCAAGAGGTCCTGTGTGAAGGTTGTAAACCACCTTACTAAACGGGAAATGTCTGTTTCAATTCAATCAGAACTGAAATAAAATTAAAACATCTTAGAGAGATGGTCTTATGAAAAGCGTAGCTTTAGGGAAAGAATCAAGTGAGTATTTCTGTGATAGTACTACTCATTATTATTCATAAAACTAAAGAGCAGAAAGAATGCAACTCCCTTATTTTTAGTTTTTATGATGGAAATTAATAATGATACTTATTGAAACTCAGCTACAAATAAGTTTGGTTTTAAAATCTACCATAAAATTTTGCAGGAATAACGATTTCAGTATATACCTATTTCTAACAGTGAAAACTGATACACAATTGTATAGCCCGTGCCACAGGCTGTGCAAGTGCTCTGCTGTTGGACATAATGATAAATTTAGGTTCCCTGCATGCTAAAATCATCACCTTTTAAACAGCATATAATAATAACCCTGTACTCCTCTCCATTTTATACAATGAATTTTCCCAACAGGAAAAGAGAGTGAAAAAAGTTTAATTTGTGTGTACATAAAATATTTCTGTGCCTACCACTTCTCACTTCCCCACAATCAACTGTTGCTCTTTAAAGACAAACACATATATGCATAGACATTAATATTATTTTAAGCTTTACCTTGTCACCATTTCTTTCTCTTTATTAGAGGCATGGCCTCCACTGCTGAGAGGCCTACTTGCTGAAGATAAGAAATACAGGCGATGATTTTTAAAATATTGATCAATCAAAGGGAGCACAACCTGAAATTATATCAGAAAGAGTGGTTACCTCAGGAACTTCTTTACTATGTTCTGTATTATGCTTTGTAAGTCACAACTAAAGACAGGAGATTTCAAACAGGTTTTCTTTTTCAAAACCTCTATCTGTTTGGGTTTTTTCTTTAATAGTTATTCCTCTGAATTTATTTAGTATTCAAGGCACTTAATATGTCATCAAGAAAGGCAGCAGAAAAAAAAACAACTTACATTATCACTGGGACTTTTCTGTAGTTTCTTTAGGAGGAGTACAAGGCAGGAAGTATAATTTAATTTTATCTCACAATTTAAGATTTTTCCCATACCACATAACCAAACACAACGGTTTCTCTTCCTTTCTTTTCATATAGCTTTGAAAAAATTCAGCTACAACTGTCAGCACAATAACAGCACTTACTTCTAGATTTTTCAAATAAAACTCCCGAAACAACCTCACTCACAAAAGGCTTGTCCACGGAAGTTTTCCTGTTTACTTCCTGTGGTGATTATTACTCAGTGCCCAGTGCAGGTGTCAGTCAGAAGGAGATCCAAAATAAATGATCCAGAAGGAGATCCAAAATAAATGATCCAAAAGAAAGAAAATATGAAATTGCTTCCTTTTTGGAGCATGGCTCACAAGAGAGTGAATGCTACCTTCTGAGTCAATCAGCTTGGCAAATAATACCACATGGAAGCACTCTAAGGTATTGAAATTATAACTTACCACAAAGGTTAGAAAATGCTGCTAACAGTTGCCTTTTTTTATTCACTAATGAATTCACAAGGTATTTTGAATATGCAAATATTACAAGCTTTTACGTGTGAAAGGCATAAGCAGATTTTCTTGGTTTATAATGTGTAAAATCCTGACAGAAAAAGGAGAATTGTGCTGAGAGGAATCTCATGACTGTCAGGGGGAAGGGGAAGTGCAAAGTCCTGCACCTGGGGAGGAATAAGCCCAGTTACCAGCACAAACTGAGGGCTAATCAGTTTTGCAAAGAAGGACCGGTGCGTCCTCAGTGCACAGCAAACAGACCATGAGCCAACGATGCAATCTTACTGCAAAGGCAGCCCAGAGCATCCTGGACTGCATTAGACAGTGCTTGCCAGCAGGTCCAGGGAGGGGGTTCTTCCTCTCTACTCAACACAGGTGAGACAACATCTGAAGTTCTGTATCTGGTTCTGGGCTCCCCAGCACAAGAGAAACATTGGCACACTGGAGAGAGTCCAGTGAAGGGTCACAAAGGGGATTAAGGAACTAGAGAATCTTTCAAAGGACAAGAGACTGAGGAAGCCGGAACTCTAACCTGGAGAAGAGAAAGCTCAGAGAGGATCTCATCAGTATGTATGAATATCTGAAGGGAGGGTGTAAAGAAGATGGAGCCAGGCTCTTTCCAAATATGACAGGACCAGAGTCAACGGGCACAAACTGAAACATAGTAGGTTCTTTCAGACCATCAGGAAACACTTTTTCACAGTCAGGGTGACTGAGCATTGGCACAGGTTGCCCAGAGAGATTGTGGAGTCTCAACCCTTGAAGATACTCAAAAGACATCCGGACATGGTTCTGCGACACTGCTAAGCAAAGGGCCCTTCCAACCTCGGCCATTGTGCGACTCCGTGATGGAGAAAACAGCATGGTTTTAAAACGAGAGAAATAACTACTGTGACACTGACAGATACACTGCTGTGTTAATTCCAATAACTATTGCTCACATTTGCCTGTGTGAAGATTGTAAAAAAGAAAAATCTCCAAAATTAGACTAAGCCAGAAAACAGAAAAGGGAGGGAGTTTATGAATAACATCATATGAGTAGTTGCATATCATGGAGCAGAAAATAACAACAATAAAAAAGATAATCCTGAAATTTAACTACATCTATACTTCATCCTACATTGTTTTCCAGCTACTTTTATTACTGCTGTTTTTAATTAATAAAAGAATGAATTTAACACACTATAACAGTAACAGTCACTGAAAATATGTTCTCAATTCTGTTACTCACTACATTCACAAAGAATAAGCAAAAATACACTGTACTTTGGCAAAAAACTTGATTTCTTGTTCATACGGGAATTGCTCTCCTTTGCCTCTGCTGCCACCATCTGCAGAGAGAAGAAAAATAAATTCCCTGTCATATAGTCTAATTACAGTCTACTCTGCATTTTTCTTAGGAAGTGTACATTATAAACAAATAATACTGGTCATCTTTAGATGTAGATTAAAGGTACCTCAAACAGCACATGCACTAGTTAAAGTGGCATTTTATGACTACTTTGTGAGAGGAGAAGTAACAGCAAATAAAATGTATAAAGAATAACTGTCCAAATCTTCATAAAAGTATAGGTATCCTGTAGTCCAAAGAGATATGGATATTTTTGTGAGATAAAGATCTGGTGCTGCTTATCTTGTCCTGCTACAGGTAACAATTTGGAAGCCTAAACTCAGATTCTAATGAAACACCTTTCTCTGATTATTTCCAGGAGAAACAGAATTAACGAATTTTAATTTCTCATTTGTGAACTTTGTACTAAAGAATAAAATTAATGCTTAGATTACCAAATTGAAATTTAAATTGATTCACTCTCCTCTTACTATAAAAATCAAAACCTCTTTCAAAATAAAATCTGGTACAGTTCCCAAACTATTTATCATTTATTTATTGTCTTCTTTCCATTAATCTATTGAGGGACTCAGATGGTATTTGTTCTACCAATGCTTCTGTGTTTCTGTATTTATTCATTATTGTTCTTGCATTTACTCCAAATTTATATAACTAAGAATGATGAAGCCATGGTAAGCAGGCATTAGGAGCAGAAATAACCTGATGAGTTATCAAGACCAGACTTTTGCTACTGTAAGTAACAAAGGCATACAATAGCTCACAGATTTGACAAATTTCCACATTAAAACTAGATTGCTTTATAGATGAGCAACGATTTATGCAATCTCCCTGATGTTACTGTTACTAATACTGTCATTTACAGCATATATGACTAGGAGTCACAGTGTATGTTCTGTGTCATTGCAACTCCCATGGTCACAACAGAAGCTGCATCTGGCCAGTTTTTTCAGCCTTTACTGCTCATTTAAGAAGCTGGCTTGGCACCAAACTTTTGTATTTTTTTATCTTCACAAAAAGCAGATAAAGTTAAATACTTCACAGCAGTGTTGACAATACATGTGCCAGGTGTTTGTGAAAGAACATTCCCATTGTGGGAGTTTGCTGAAAAGGTTTCTCTACTCCCTTTTCCAGAGAAAATTTCAGAATGGCCCAAATGACTGGTTTCATTTGCTCTCTGAAAATGGGATTACATGTGAATAGTAACTATTAATGTGCACATGTGAGAGATTATAGTTTTGTGCATAAATGCAAGGGGGGAGCTAGTTTTCTTTTTCAAAGAATGAAAATCATAAATTTTGGCTGAAAGCTTTTAATCTGATGAATGCAAATGGGAAAGTGGAATGAATGGCAATCATATAACCCCAAAATTCACAATCTTCTTCAACTACAGGAAATTAAAGAGAAAACCAGTCCAGGAATGTACCAAATTTTAAAAAGTTTTCTGGTTGTTTTTATAACATTAGACATCTTAGTTAGTAATTGTTTTTAAAAATGTGCAAGGGCTACTGTACCAAACTCCAGAATGTACTGATGGGCTTCATCCACGTATCTTATAAGCTGCTGAAGGAAACTGTAGGCAAAACGTTTCTCAATGGAAGGTGTGTCTAATTCCAGGTCCTTAAGTCCTCTGTAAAAAGAATAGAGTAAATTTTTATACATTCAGAAGGACTCAAAGTAGTCTTACCGTCTTGGTAAGTCTTACAGTCTTACAGTCTTACTGTCCATGTAGTCTACATTTTCTCTAGTAATGATTACGTGCTTATTAATACAAGAATAGCTACGTAGCACTTGTGAAAAATCAGAGGAAAACCAAAACAAAGTGATGAAATCAATTTTCCAACACACTCCATCACAGTTACTAGTCTGATATTGAAAGCACATCTTCCTTCAAGAAGAATGAATCTCCAAAGCGTGAAGCCACGACACGGGCTGATGTCCCTAGCAACAAGCTGGCACTGACATAAGCCTTGATTATGCAGGATCAGGACTTAATCGATGGCACATGAAGAAGCTATTCTCAAACAGCAAGGCAATCAGTCACACCTCATCTCCCTCTGCCAGAGGCACCAGTATTAGTACTCAGCTAGGTTGCAAGTTTAAAAATTATACCTACTGCATACATACTGAATAGAACTGCCTGCGTAGTGCACATTTATGCTATAAATTAAAGCATTGATGATGGCAGGATTCAGATTCAGAAAAAGAAATTCTGGAACTAAAACAGCTTTCTCAGCTGTTGATACCAGTAAGAGTACAATAATGTCTGCTTAATTAAAACTATCTGATCATGAACCTCCTCAATGTAAAGGGGGTAAAGAAAAACCATAAAGAAGAATACCTAGAGACACAAATCTGGTAGACAAAAGGCAAAGGAGACAATGCCAGAGAACAAAAGCCTCCAGTTTACTAATTAAGGGACCGTTAAGAAACTTCAGACACAACTTTGGAGAGGGCCACCAGAACTTCCTAAGTCCCAAAAGGAAGGGGCACAAGGATTTGGATTATTTGAGGCAGCTCAGTATACAAACATACTGTACAAGGGGAAGGATCAACAAAGAGCAAATTGGAGAAGAGACAAAAAGAGATTTAAAAACAGCTGGTCACATGTAAACTGTGGCCTGTCAATACTGTTGACTGACTGAACCCTGTACCTCATCACTAGAATTTATCCTATATTCTTATTAAATGGTTTCATACCTACATCTCTGTGTAGTGTCACTCACCATTCCATGTGCTGTCAGGAGTAAATGGCAGCTACTGGCAAGACCAGCATGAGTGGATACTGGGCCAGCAACTGGAGTCAGGCTTGGGGTGTAGGTGCCCCCAGGTCTATGACAAATGGGGTGAATGAAGGTCTCAAGCTGGAGAGGCCACAGCTTTGGGGAACACCTCTATGGGCCCTACAGACCTTGACCCCAGAGTGGCAGCTTCAGCAGAGGACTGGCATAAGAGCATTTGGTAGTAGCCACTGGAGTCAGACAGTCAGGGGCATAAAGCAGTGTCTGCAACTGCAGAAAACGAAGTCCCAATTGCCTGGCACTGGGGTGGGAACGCTGCAGTCCAAAATAAACCCAGCCGATGTGAAGGAGCGGTGTCAGTAAGACAAGTGAGGGCTTCTGCACCAGCAGCTGGAGTGGGATTGTGGGTCACAAGCCAAATGACTGAGCGCCACATGCCTGGCAGGGGGCAAATGTTTCTATCTTCCCTAAACCCAGTTTGCATGAGGTTCCAGAGACCTGAACGGTCACTGTCAAATAAAGACAGTAAAGAAATGTGAGAAAGGCGTACATGGCAGAAAGTACAGGGGTGAGCAGACAAATTAAAGCATGAATCAGGTCCTTGTTTGTTTAGACAAGGCAGTTGTCAAAGGTGCAGCAAGTACACTGAATTGAACTTCATAGAAAGGCTTGCATTTGACCAGCACAGGAGGATGCAGATGTAGCCGAAACTATTTACTCGATGATGGGTGTGTTCAAGGTAATGGTTATCTTACCATCCCTCTTAGCCTTCCACTCCCAACAAAACCCCAAAAGCCACTTTTCGCTTGTGTTTAAGAGGAATAAAAAAGGTTAGTGGAAAAGTAATATGTACTCCTGAATACAGCTGATCATTTTGATAGTGAATAAGAAAAGAAATCTTTGCTGTCTGACATTATTCTTTCTACGTCCCACTGCATTGGTAAGTAAACTGAACTATTCCAGCTATCCTGAAAGATTTTACCAAAATTATTTGATTAACTGTGGGAAACAGTTAATCAAACAGATTAGAAACAGGCTGGAATTCATATGGGATAAAAAAGAAAGGAAGTAGGCAGATTTTAAGATGTGCTAGGCTAATTAATTCACAATGATTACTTAAATTGATCTCAGTGATTGTTTCATTCACTTACTAATGTTCAAGTCATGCAAGGCCCAGATATGCTTTCAGCCTTTTCTAGTGATTCACATTTCCTAAATCATGCTGATGAGGCAGAGAAGCCTCCAAATTAAATAAAATTTTAATCATGCTACATTTAGGAGGTAAATATGCCATACTAAAATGAATTATGCATGTTATTCTGCAGACTATTCACTATTATTACATTTACACTGTGGATTGTTTAAATTTAAAAAAAAAAAACATTACTTTTTCACTTTTAAAGTATTTTAATAATACTGTAAATGAACTCATTTTAGGAATAAAGCTGTCTTATCTAATCAATTGCCTAGAAATTCCCTCAGAGAGGGACATGTACTTGAAGATGTGCATGAACCTGTAACTAAGACTTAATAATTCTGTCACTTGTGAAAAACTAATACATTCACTAGCAGTTGGATTTATGGAGACACACCAGAAAGAAAAAGCAGGCTGCAATGTTGAGAGAAGGCAGAAGACATGCAGAGACTCTGGAGAACTCTGTTCATGCCTTCCAAAAACCCTGCTACTAACTCTGTAGTCCATTTCTTCCTTAAAGTGTTCTATATGAAGGAGCTCATCCTTATTCCCTGGTACTGGAACATAAAAATGATCATAGAGTTTTGCTTTGATAGAAGAAACCCCAACAAACAAGCAACAACAACAAAAACAAAAAAATACCCCACCACAACCAACCAAACCACAAAACAAAACAAAAAATAACCAGGACTATCAGAAACCTTCTGTGACATAAAAACTGAACAAAGAATTACCTGGAGACAACATATCCATTAATCTGTAGAAATTTCAGAATATCCTGTGCTTTTTCTCTGTCCTTGGCTTTTTCTTTGGCTGTGAGTGTATCGTAAGGAACAAGAAGGGGATGGTTGCCTCCTCCTACTAAGGAGCATCAAGAGAATTAAAAATGAGTTAGTTATCTGTTGACATGGAAAGTCCTGGTAGGCAAAAGTACTATCACAATAATACGCAGCACATTACAGTAAAATCTAGTCTGAAATAACAATATACTTGTCTGTTCCTCTATACAAACCTTAAAAAACATTCAGACAGAAACTTTAGATATGGTTACATAGTTCTAATACATTTGCTACAAGTACCAGCTGAACCTATTGCAAAAGCTCATAAAGAAGAAAAAAAATGCTTAACTGTTACAAATATGTATTATAACTACAACCTCATTTAATGAAACCAAAAATATTTCAGTAAATAGCACATCATTTCCTAAGAAAATCAAGATAATGAAGTTCAGCTTTTAAACATTCTAATAACAGGGTTCATCAAGCTTAGCAAGTTATACACATATTTAAAAATATATTAAAGTGATACAGTTCTAGTTTAAACTAATAAATTAAAGACATAAAAGTCAAACATGGTTCACTGTCCATGAGAACCAAAAGAATGCTGCAAAACCAGAGGTAAACAGAATAAACTTCATTATATTGCTTACAAATATCTGATATTTATTGCTATTGATATCTACTAAATATCTATTGAACGCAGATATTTAATTTGGAAGGAAAATAATGCTGCTATTGTTAATATAAATATTTGTATAAAGAGCAACATTCTTATGATTTCAACTTCTAAAATCACAATCACGTAACACAAGAAATTTGACAATTGCTCCAAAACCCCAGGAAATGGTAAGGGTAATCAGATCAGATTTGTCTCTGAAAAAATACTAAAGAAAGTCTTTAATAATAATAATAATATTTTTTTAAATGAACAGATTCCCTCTGGAAAATATTGGAGACATATCACTGGATTTTTTTTTTAAGCTACATATTCTGAAATTTTCCATTTGCTCTGCCTGAATCCATTTAAGTACATGTAAAATGATAACCTAGTGGGCAAGTCTGATGGTAGGTTGGGTTTTTTGCTTAGTTTGTATTTGTCTTAGGAAGCACAGTCTTTAACATTGAGATGATTTCATTCTATTATCACCAACCTGATGTAATTGTACCACATGACAGCTGAAGACAGATATGCAAAAGCGCATGTAAGTCCACATCATTGTTCTGTTCTTTACACATGGGTAAAAAAATATTTCAAGACCAGTATATTGATACACTGGAGGAAAACCCTCACAACTTTCAACGGCCAAGTTTTGCTCCACTGACAAATTTATCTACTTGTCACACACAAAAACTCTCCATGAGAAGCTTTTCCCTCCATCACTAAGCCACCTTCAGCCTTCTCACACTGCACAACACAGCAAATACAATACAGTATTCTCATTGAAGTGCTCTCACAGGCAAAAATCTGCTTTCAAAGCTGTGAGATGCAGTATATCTATCAAAATATCTCATCTTTCTGTAGTCTATGACTTCCTAAACTTGGCCTACCCTGAGGCAACTTATCCTAAAGTAGGTTTTATAGAAAAAGAATAAAACAAAAACTATATTAAGGGGAAATATAATTAAAGGTAAGGCAATTTATAGTGTTTACCAAAGGCACTTCCAGATAAAACTTTACTTTTTCATAAAACCTTAACTGCTATAAATTTTCTGGATGCTTACAACTTATAAAAAACCATGTATTGAAGAAAAAAAAAAAGAAAAAAACTACAAAGTTTGGTGCATACAATATACAACTAGACACTTTCAGATAAGGAAAAACCCTAGCTTCAATCATATGCAAGTGAGAACTTGTTGTTTTCTCCATGTGCAAATACAGCATTATCTGAAAAAAAAAAAAATCCACCAGTTTTAACACAAATAAAAAAATTCTTTTAACACAGAGGGAAAATACTAAGTTACACAATACATGAAAAAAACTTTTCATTTAGGTAAGCAGAGATCATGAAGCACAAGCAATTTTTATATGGTATCAAGTATCTGCTCTAGGTTTGTCCACTTGTCAATTCAACACACAATAGGCGCAGTATTAAATGAACACCCTTTAGATTTACCTGCAGTAAAAGAAGCAATACAAATGAAATCAGAGTCCATTGGGTAATAGTCTGTAAGATTAATGCTAGAAGGAAAATGGATTAATGCGGCTTAAATTTATTTACAAACTTTGAGTTTCCTTCCCTTGATAGATTTGAATTGATAAACTACTTAAACAAGAGCAGTTACACTTGGTACTATAACAACTTTTAGGCACTAAAAATTACAATCAAGAATAGATACTTTGTTGTTTCTTCCTTGTCAATTTTAATTTGCTGTTCCTTTTCCTTCTTTTTAATGTTTTCTCAAATGTATAACCTAAATTAGTCACAGAAAACTTAAAATACTGTAAAAACCTGTAGTTAAAATTACCTTTTGCTTCAAGTTCCATTTTCTTTTTCTTTGCCCATATGTTATGGTAGTTTTCAGCCATCATCTCAGCCATGGCCTTAGGAAAATGGAGAATTAGTGATACAGGTTGCAATGGTTAACTCTCAAGAAGGACAATTTTCTGGTTGATATTAAATAACAGACAGCTCTGTCAAAATCCTACCCCTAATTCCTTCATTCTCTATTCCCATAGTACTTAATGTAACAATGGTTACTGATTCTTATTCCTTCAGTTTAGAGAAAAAAAGAGCATTGACAAAATGTTTTGGAAGGATGGTGGAGAAGTTGATGAGAAACAGAAAAAATTGAGGCTGCTAGCTCTTCTAAATATAACTCCCTTCAAAATGACAAATGTTCACAAAGCGAGCTGGGAAAATCAATCCAGGACTAAAGAAAATTTTGAAGCTTTTCAACAGGAACCATGCTTTTTAAGCAACAGAGGATAAAAGAGCAATAATGAAAAAGACAAAAAAACCCTCACCAAAATCAAAGCATATCAAAATAGGTAATTTTTTGTACCAAACTGTTTAAAATAAACTAGCAAAACAGATAAAATTAAATTGTACAAAAGTGAGCATTTTAGGTACTTCTGACTTACATGTAAGTCTCTGGAGAGGGTGACATTGCTCATGTCAATTGCTCGAGGAGTGTAACCATGGGCTGTATCTACAGAGATCTGCATGACAAACATGCAAAACAGCAGAGTTATGCAAGCATTTAATATGAAGACGTTAACATTGACAAGATACTGAAAGTAATTGAGGAACTTCAAGAAAAAGTCACTTGCAGACCTCTAGAGACCAAAAGGATCCTTTGTGGCCCAGCTGAAAACACATCAGGGCTGGTAAACTTCTGTGAAAATTAGGCAAAGGTCAACAGAGCTTGTTCCCAAAGACAGATGGCTATCAGATGTAAATCCCTCTCATTTAAATACAAATTCCACTTGGAATCATTTAAAGTCTGAATTTATTGTTGATTAGGATAAAGTTATGATCAAATGTCTGCATTTTCTAGAGATTCTTTTTTTTTCTCAGCAGGCAAAATCTCAGACAATCTAGTTTAAGGTGAATTCAGGCAAAAATCAAACTTTGAATTTAGCTTTTCAACCCTATTTCTACATTTAAGACTAGAACCTAAAAATAGTTATCTTTTACCTTCTGTCTTTCCTCCCCACTCAGAAAATAACACCATTTTTTTCATTCTTTCTCTTTACTGTCTAAATTTGTCACGTTTGCTCTTTACTTTGACACAAATGGTCAAAGAAGGATAAAAAGTGATAGAGGTTCCCTGGATGACAAGCCACTGCCACAAGAAGTGTTGATACAAAAGGGGCATTGATAGTCTTTCCTCTATGGATTATGCAGTAACAGGTACCTCTTGCTTTAAAAAGAACAGTGTCCAGGCTCTTGTTCTTAAGTGTGGTATTATCATCATACGCATGTATATGAGCATATAGAGCCCTAACATTTCAAAGGATTCCTTTCAAAACACAGTTATTATTAACAGAGAATAACAGAGTTTTTAGCAAAATGGCTCACTTGACTGGTTTGAGATATGCGACGTGTGCGATTGTACAGTGCCATGGAATCTCCCTCTCGTGTTCTTTCAATTCGCCATCCCCATGCCAGCATAGTTTTTAGTGATTCTTTGATTGGCCATCGATAAATTTCTTTCTCCTAGAAGAATGTACATGCAATAATTAACTTGTTTATTATGTAGCTGTACAGAGCAAAAAATAACTATTAGACTTTTTCCTGGTTATCCTGAGATGCAAAGAAATGTACAGAATTCAACCCTTATGGCCCAGGGTTATTGAAATGATGCAAATAGATCATATAAGATACTAAAAAGTTTCTTTATCGTTTCAGAGGTGGGCAGAAGAATTCTGGCCCTGCAGGAAGCTGATGATCTCAGGGGTAACTGTGTTAATAGCATTCTCAGACATTAAATCAAAGGTGGAGCAGCAATTCTCAGGAATAACGCAGTGTTCTGTCTGCTACATAAGCAAAACCACATAATCATAGAACCATAAACAAGCCTGTATCAGAAGGGAACTCTGGACATTCTGTTGAGGTCAGATAAGCTACTTAATTGGGCTATCAAGATTAGGTTATGTAGGTCTTGCTATGTCAAGCCTTCAATGTGCAGGTGATTTCACCACTTATGGGAGCAAGTTATTCCCATGTTTAAGCCACCAAGATGAGAAGGATTTCCAGATAGCATTTCTGCTTAAAAATCTTACACTCATTGCCTCTTGTCCTGTCACTGCACCCCTGTGAAGAGAATATATCCATCTTCTCTGTAACTAATGCTTAGGTTTCAGCAAACCAAGACCGTTATCTCCAGCAGCTCTCTCTTCTTTAGGCTGAAGAAACCCAGTTCTTTCCGTATTGCTTTATTTATATGAATAAAGCATCTCCAGATGTCTGATCATCTTTTTGGTTTTCTGCTGGAGATCAGAAAAACCCTAAACCTCAGTCTTCACTAAGCAAGAAGGCGCTCCTGTATGACCCTACTGCAAATATATACTGGCAATATCAGACTTCGGTTTCACCGCAAGTTATGCCATGTAGATTTTGTTATTTGAGAAAAACTTTGAGTGGCCTATTTATTATACAATAAAACCCTTCCATATCTTTTCAGGATTTTGAGGAAGGCAACGACTACGCATTAGCTGACATAGTGTAAATAATTTTTTCTTAAAATTACGTAAACACAAGGCAATATTTTCAGTGATATTTCAGCCGCCATGGACTGAGCATGAATGAATTCCTTACCTTTTCAGACAGTAATTTATATTGTTTCATTAATGGTTGCACTTTTGCAGACTCAGAAAATGTTTCACCATACGTCCATCCATTGGCAAACTGAAAACAGCAATAAGGATAAAATGAGGAAAAGCAAAAAACTATGAAAAATCCTGGTTTTACTGGTAGAAATTAATTGAACAATGCTTCTGCAGAGCTGTTCTCTTGAAGTTTCCTTTCTACTATTTTCTCAATATCTTCTCAGCTAACATTTATCTGACCTACAAATTAAGACATGAATCATGTAGCGTGCCATCTTTTTGCAAATTAATGATTTCCCAAAGCAACCGTATCAATACATTTTTCTTTTAAAGACTTTTACAAAGCAGAATACTGTGCTACAGTTGAGGAACTATTTTTAACACTGGACAACCAAAATGCACAAAGGAATAAAAACACTAAAGAGCTTTTTCAGTTAAAAAAAATAATTTCAAGTCCATGAAACTGTTAAACAATTAGCAAGTATATTTACTCCAAAGTCATCAATATAAATGATATATAAAAATATATATAAATACATATAAATTATGAAATACTATTTTGAAATACTCATATGTTCTTAGACATCATTCCTCCACATACATTTCAAGAAAATAGTACAATTATATCTTACCTATAAACCAACTTGTAGCATTATGAAAAATAATAACATTCAGAGCAAAATATTTTAAAGATGGAATGTATTCAAATTAAAAATCTGATTTTGCTTTAACAGGAATATAGATTTTACCTTTTCCATTGACCATTTGTCATGAGCATGTTCTGCATATTTGTTAATGAAATATTCTAGCTTTTCAGGAATTGTAATGCTGAAAGTGAAAAGAAAATTAGCATTATATCACATAGGCTAAAATTGAATGCTTCTGTTGTGAAGAAAGCTTCAAAATAAATAATAAATAATGCATACACCCTTTCCACTCATCCTACTATGTGGCTACATCCCGTATCTCATATGCAGTTTGTTCCAAGGCCAATTAAATCAAGGAAGAAATCTGAATTATTTCATGGGCACTGAATGACAACCACAGCTTTTGTAGGAATTTTACTTCTTTGAAACATGTGTTAAGGCAAAAATCAATAATTTACCACTAGTGGTTTTTGTCACATATTTTCTTAGTATTAAAGATATAACTGCAATCTATAGTTTCAGAAATATGGTAGTAACTTATTGCACATGTCCATTATAAACTAGGTGTGCTAACCGTCCTTTTTGAAATGTTATCTATTTTATACATTTCTAAAAATAGAATTATATATTTGAAGCACTCTAACTAATGACAACTCAAATATTATGACTAAGGCTTTATTTTACAACTCACCATTGAATATTAAAAATATTAAAATCCTTATTAAAATAATAAAAACCCATACAAATTAATACACTAGCCCTTCAATTGGTGTACAAGACAGTGCAGAAGTTAAGGTTTCTGAAATAGTAAAGAAAAGGAGCGATTCTTAATCTCCAAGCAAGCACTACAGACAGAATCCTCTTCCAAAAATAATTTATCAAATACGAGTAGTTTACTTCACTGACATTCCAACAAATGAAAGGGAATAACTGCTTTTGATCACTGATGAAATAGCAGTATCTTCCCTCCTAAAATAAAAACTTTCAGTACTGAAAGTGTTAGAGTGCCATCTGCTGCAAAGTCTGGATTTTAATTTTCAGTCATAATGTAGGAAAAAGCAGAAATGTTAAACAAAATTATGTCAGAGTAACAGTCTGCAAAAGCCTAACACACACAAAGGTCAGAAAATATTCATCCAACACTGTCAGCAGGCTATTTTTTATTGTTTGAAAGATCGTATTCCAATGGGAACTCTTTTAATGTTGTAATACTTCAAATAATTTCAGAAATGCCATAAAATTCGAAGTACAGTAACATCCCATTAACTATACCTTCATACAGATAGGTCCAGTACTAGTAAGCAATGCAAAGCAGGAACTGCATATTAAAAGAATGTAGGATAATTTGGAAGTTACAATTATAGCTGTTCTGTCTTTGTCTTGAAATATCACAGAACTGTTGACTCCTATAGCAATGAAGTGACATTTCCTGAGCTTTTCAAATTTATTCCAGCTATCTACAATTTTTGTCTTAAATGACACCAGATAAAGTAATATTCATCGTTAAGTGATAATATAATATCTTACTAAATGTTATTAAACCTTTATATATTGTAAATACATCTTAGAAAAATGAATTTTAATGGTCACTGATGTCCTTTCTATACTCCAGACTGGATTATGGCTTTTACTACCATATTCAGATATTTAGATTTGTGCATATATGTACAAGCGTGCTGTAACAAAGGTGTCAATCTACTGCCAGCATTCTGTGTGTTGAATGTTAATCCAGGCAGAAAGCTCACAGAGGCAAGTGAAGCAAATGTTTTACAAGAGGAATTTTTCAAGATATAGCGCAGATCCACACTTCTGTAAGACTATTCTATACAAAGGGAAGTGGCACACTGGCTGTAGTCAAAAATCAGGGCAGAAAATTTCCATTCAGAAACATGCTTTGTCTGGTTAATATTCTTAAAAAAGCAGGGTCAGATTCTGACAGCCTAATGAGATGAAGATTGTGCTGCCCAATTCCCAATTATTCTAAGCTGACAAAGAAATTAATTATGTAACTTGCTAGTTATTTTTTTCTATACATGCTTTAGAATAAATACATAAATAAAAATTAAGATCACCATTTTATCTAGAAAGTAAGCATTCAGAAGAGAAGCCGTAAACTCACATCTTACCAAACAATAGACTACCTTCCTCTTTTACACATTCATGATCAAAAAACCTTAGTTGTAACAAATTCCTTACTTTGAGGTATCAACAGGCTGAGGATTAAAGTTGCCGTCTGAATCCATTGAAGACTGTTTTTCCATCATATTGACATAATTTGATTCCATGTAATCTGGAGGTAAGGCCCCTGCAACTGCGCTCAGACAAGGCAAGGCCAATTTGAACAGTTCTTGTTCATACTTCTGTGGAACATATAGGGGATCGAAAGAGAGTAGTGAATGGGAATTTCAACAGCACTGGTGAAATTGATGCAGCTCTATATGAAACCAAGCAGCCAGAGAACGGCTTTCTTACTCAGTGTGAAACTGAATTTTTGTTCCAAAAATAAAGAAAATTGACTGTCCAAAGCACAAAGCTAGGAGCAAGTTTTAATCTTGCTCAAGCAAATGGGAAAAGTGCTGACTTCACTGGTAGTGTTGCCTTTACAACTGGTAAAAAATATGAGGCAGACACAGCAGTAGCAGGGGAAAGGGTGTTTACCTGGGTCTTAACAGGATCCTGGGTGCAAGGCCCATCACAGAGGTAAATACGGCAGAAAGCACCCAGGCACCCCATGCATCCGAGCGCAGCGAGCATGAGCACAAGCACCCCGAGCACCCCAAGTATACAATTTTTATGGACTTCACAAATTAGCATATCTATCTAAAATCTCCCAATAAGAAACTTAATAGATGAAGTAACTGTCCCCCTACTTTAGTTACGCCCCCCCCCAAACGAAATTCCAGTCCAGTTTACAAAATGCGTTCCAGAGAAAGAGGCCTATCCAAGGTTGGAGCCTACAGCTCTGAGATAGTGCAGAGCTGTTGACATCTCACTGGGTATGTTTCGTCTTCTCGCTTGGTAGGACCCCCAAACTAAGCTACATATCAGACTACAAGAATTATAGGTATGTCAGACTAGGGTGTACAGATTACAACGGATGTATGTTAAGGGTACAAGGAAAAGGAAAAGGTTTAAAATGTATTAAGGGTATTAAAAAGAGTTTTAAAAGGGTATAAAAGAAGAAGACAAAAATCATCAGGCATCAGTAGCATCATTAACCATTTTTCACGTGCCTGGGAAGACAACACTGCACAGGAATACACACAGCATTCCTTAATACTTAGATTTGAAATGAAACTCAGGAAATTTTAAGCAGGTTCACTAAAAATAATCACAAAATGAACAATAAATACATACCAAGGTGCATTATTTAACTTCTGTACAACACAGAATTGATCCAAGGGTGCTGAAACTACAACTACTAAACAGAGGAGTGTACAGACCTGTACAGATACGTCTCAAGATTATTGCTTTAGTGATATAATTTTTTAAATGAGCAGATAAAATTGTATACCCACATTAAAATGGAAGCTGTAAGAAGATGATTTAAATTTACTAAAGCCTATATTTTTTCCTTCAAAGTGGATGACGCAGTGTTGATAAAAGCTGCATAAAAATTACAGATTAAACGAAAAAGATTACACAGTATGGATCCTTCAGTAAAAGATAGATACTAAAATTACTTACCTTTTGAGATAAAGCATCAAAAATACCCCAGAACAACTTCCTGGATAAATGAAGTTCTTCTTCTGAAGCAGCACCGAAGTTACCCCATCCACTTGGCAAACAATAGTACTTCCAGCATCTTTCATAATGATTTGTCAGCAACTAAAACAGAACATATTTTGAAAGGAAATACAAATGTAACTGCTGAGGTTTTTCCATTCTGGCACTCCAACATTGCACAGACACTACCAAAAAATTTTCTATACTTTTATCAATAAGCCATGTTGTGTAAGTACTTTTTAAATCACCGGTGCATATGCACCCTGAATGAGCAGGTTTTTCATCTTTGTTACAATACCATTTTGCAAAGCCTTTTGGAAAAATATTGTAAGTCACAGTCAAAAGAGAGCTCATAGGATTCCCTTTTTTCCAGTCTGAACAAAGGTCAAGATGGAAAATTGCAGGCATTCATTTAAAAAAAGGTCTGGTGTGTAGAAGTGAGGATTTTGATACCCAAAAGTATAATCTTGATACTGCACTGTTCTTTTATATTTTTAATAAATCAGGGGGAAAAAACAAAAACAATACATGTAGTATATTTTTATATCTTCAGATTTAAATAATCTGTTAATATCTTTTAAAATTGTAGAATTGTAGGATTATTAAAGAAAAAATGTAGAGAAGAACTTATATGCATATAAGATGTAAAAAAAGACAAATTTTATCATTTGTGTAGAACCACAGGCATTTTAGAACTATGGACTCTAAGAGACAAATATGTAATTGAAAATATTTTTTCAAACTATATTCAATTACACAATGGCCAGACAAATTTGCTTTTGGATCATATGTGGATAATAATATAAATGAATATGTTTTTAAACCTAGTCAAGAGAGTAAAGGTAGGTTTAGTCTTAGAGAAATCCCTGATGTAGTACTGAATATTATTTAAGAGGAAATAAAACAAAGCAGAACTAGTCTAAAAAGTTTGAACCACATGGAATATAGGAAAAGCACCACAGATTTGAATTCACATGCTGCTTAAAACCTGAGGCAATTTTAACTGTAGGAACCAGCAAATGTATTCACAGCAGATAGCATTGCATTCTGATTTGCCTTCATTATTTTCTCCTCTCTTCCCATTCAAAATTACATTTTCAGATGCCTGATTAACTTATAGCTGCCTCTTTAGATTACTATAACTGACTTGCCAGCACAAGCCCTTAAGGAATACACACAATTCTACAACATTTTCAAATCAGAAATACAGCAGATCTGGATAGGAGCCCCTTGTTAAATCACTGGAAATCAGTTTACTGTCAGTGAAACCTTTTAAAAGTTATAGGATAAAGAGTTCAATTTCCTCAGAAACTTCTATTAGTCTTTTAGGTATCAATGGACAAAATCATTTGCTAACACCATGTTCTCTTTACATCTGTAGTCTCACAAAGTCTGAATAACCAAAAGGATCCAAATATTATTTCCTTACTGTTCAGCTCAGCAACAAGGAAAGCTCACTGTAGTCATGATTGTCAGTATCATAAAATCTGGTTTTTCAGATGAACAGATGTAAAGGAGCTGGGTTTGTTTCTTCCCAAAAAAAAAAAAAAAAAAACAAACCCTGAAGCACTATAGTCACACAGGAAGCACCAAGTTACTATTTGGTTTTAGCAGCACATAAATGTCATAATGCATTAGAAGAGTTCCCTTCAGGGCAGTACAGTAAATTATTGACATTTTCTCCCACATGGACACTCAAGAATGACTGCTCCAGGATCTTTAGTTTGATTGAGGATTGCTGGGAGTGCATAACCAAATTATGAAGTCCTTAGCAGAACTTCAGCAGCAGGCCCTGACTTTGAGACTAACAGTTTAAAATCCTCTTCTCACATCAGAGACCCTTATATGCTCTTTAAGCATAAAAATGTATTAAATAAGAAATACTAAATATCATATTCAAAGCTGTGGTGAGAAAACATTAAAAAGGACTTCTGAAAAACAATAGGTTAGGTGGAGAACCAAATGTTTATTAAAACTGATGATGATGTCTGAGGAATCTTTAAGGAATGTGTCATTTCAGAAAGGAAAATAACCTCGTTTTTCTTATGCATCAGGACTCAGAAACAAAAGATACAGATAAACTTTTGGGAGCTGAAAAGAAAATGGAGCGTTATTACTAAATATGTATTGCTTAGATTTCCAGGCACCAACAAAAGAAAAAGAGTCCTTTTTTCAAGAGCAAGGAAAACCAGTGCAGAGGACAAAAGTAAGGGTACATACAGAACGTAAATTGGGGAAACAAACAGGAACTAATTAAAGGAGAAGCAAACATTAGACCCAGACTTCATAATTTCATATGGATGGATGTAAATTAGACAGAATTTCTCCCAAAGCAACAATTTATCCTTAAAAACTGTGGTTTTACATTATTGCAGAGGGGAAATAGCATAACAAAGATTACAGAGAATCTGCTCTACGCAAGTATTTTCTGTTATATTTTGTTATAAAGAATGCTGTTGAATACTTGTATTTACTTTTACCTTGAGAGGCATCTTTGCATGCTCATTTAACAGAGGTACATCAAACACTAATCTCCTCAGCAAATGCTGCATCATGGAAGGCCGCAACTGCCTAAAAGCAGACAAACCATTTCAAAAGGGTGCACCAGCACAGTTTCATGTAAATAATTAATAAATACATTAAAGCAACATATCAGTTCTATGCTGTTAAAATTCTTCAATTTATAAAATAACAAGATTTGACTTGTGGCAGTAGGGCACCAGGGGTGCAGAAGAAAGCAAACAAGTGCATACCAAAGAAAATATTCTGAACAAGCTGCAAAACAAATGCTTCAAAGAAGCCAAGAAAATATCTGATCTATAAAGAGAGAAAAGCAGGAAAAAGTAATACTGGAGTTTGGCAATGTGTATTAGGATCACCATGCCCATGAGAAAAGGATATAATGTTCATTTCTTGTAATATATCTCAGTATTATAATATAAATGTCTGTCATTTCTGAGCACATTTCCACACTATGCAAAAAAAAAAAACCCACAAAAAAACCATGGTGAAATATTTAAAAAAACCCTAAACCAAACCCTCTGGTGAACTGAAAGCCTAAATGTTAACTTTCATTAGGACTTGAATTCATATTTGTCTCATCAGCTTCTCATAATTGAGCCTGTAGGTTTATAAAAACTTGGATAATAATCAACTGTTGTGTTTGAGTCTGCAGACACACGAACAAAATTTGTCCCATAGGTGTTCAGCAAAGAGACATAACACTACTAGTCATTGATTAGGATTTCAAATGGAACACACATAAATAAACCTCTACATAAAATTGTTTAAATTACTGATCAGCTATAAGTATTTAAATGGCAATTCAGTGTATATATAATTCCACAGTTCCAGAGCTCTGTCATTTTGCAGTACATCCTCCTAGTTAATCACCAAGGTTTTAATTTAAAAGATTTGGTGACAGCAAAATAACTGAGAACTGAATACTAATGACTGCTGATTAATAAAATTGCAAACTGAATACAGTATATTCAAAACTATCACAATAACCTGATAGAAAAAAAAAAGATCTTAATTTATGCTACTGGTGGCATAGTTCTGCTTCCCTCTATTAAAAATACCACAGGTTACTTTATCACTTAGCATTCCTAGAGTACAGCCAAGAGTATTGCCTTACCCACAGATAGACAGCAAACACTCTTCAATAGAATCCCGCTGAGCTTTGGTAAGAGAGCACCCCTTTGAGAGCCTGTACACAGTGTGTAATAAGGAATCGATGAGGGAAGCATGGTGCTCCGTGCCGGCAAAAAGAGGAGCACATCTGGTCAAGAGAGGCAAGACTGCTGTGCAAAGATATCGATTCAGAGCCAAAGCCATATCCGTAGCACTTAAAGCAGCCTATAAATTAAATGGGACAGAAATCAGACTTATCACTGTTGCTACAAATGAAAAGAAATGATTGGTTTTTGCAGTTATAAAGGGGGAAATTTCCAAAACACATAAATGAGGATATGATGTCTACTGTAAGCTACATGCCTAGCTTCTCCTGCTTCTAAACTCTCATAGATGGCTTTTGTTTTGTTTTTAGTGAATAAAAACAAAAACGGTAAATGTGGCCATTTCAAAACAAAATAATTTTCAAGATCATTTTGAAGAATGTCATAGTTGCTAAACAGAATACTCCAAAATCAGGTAATACAAGTCAGTAACTTTTTGCTCTGAACAAGGCCAAGTTCCATTTGAGTTAAAAATCCTCCCCTGCTATTTCTTAAATATTGGGAAGAAAAGGACCTGGGCATATTGGTCCACAGCTGAACATGAACTTATGCCCAGGTGGCCAAGAAGATCGATGGCACCCTGGCTTGTATAAGCAATAGTGTGGCCAGCAGGACAGTGATCATCCCCCTGTACTCAGCACTGGTGAGGCTGCACCTCCAGTCTCCATTTTGGCCCCTCGCTGCAAGAAGGACATGGAGGTGCTGAAGCATGTCCAGAGAAGGGCAACAAAGCTCGTGAAGGGGCTGGAGCTCAAGTCTGATGAGGAGCAGCGGAGGGAGCTGGGACTCTCACCTGGAGAAAAGGAGGCTCAGGGGAGCCTCTCTACATCACTCTCTGCATCCCTCTCTACAGCTGCCTGAAAGGTTGTAGTGATGTGGGTGTCAGTCTCTTCACCCAAGTAAAGAGATAGAACAAGAGGAAATGGCCTTGAGTTGCACAAGGGGACGTTTAGATTAGGTATCAGGAAAAAATTCTTCACAGAAAGGGTTGGCAAGCATTGGAACAGGCTGCCCAGGTAAGTAGTAGAGTCATAATTTTGGAAGTGTTCAAAAAACATGAATAGGTTCAAAAAGGTGGATATGGCACTTGACGACATGGTTTAATGGTGAACATGGTGGTGATGCTAGGTTTACAGGTGGACTTCATAATCTTAGAGGTCTTTTCCAAGCTTAACAATACATCCTAAAATACAACATAATTATTTTCAGAAAACAATGTTGACATAGAACGTCAAATAGGAAAACCAAATTCAATGCCTTAGCCCCCATAATAGCTCTCTAAATCTAAGCTTTCTGGACAAAAAGAAATTAAATGGAAATAAAACTCACAAAAAAAAAAATAAAATAAAAAAAGGCAGCAACATTGAGAAGGAACTAAAATAGAAATGTTAGAAATGTAGTCATTGTCTAAATAACAGTGTAGGTGTCCCTAACAAATGCACAGTGATGAACCCTTTCTGTCTATATCTGGAAAGAGGCTCTCAGTCACATGCTTCACTGGCAGCTCATCTGATTTTGATTCCATAGCACAAGCTCAGAAAGTCTCCTGAGGAAAGGCATTGCAGCTTTTATGGATATGGGTATCAGTGCAGGCTCTTACACAGTGAGCATTACTCTGGATGATGCATCTTCAAGTATTATCAAAACTCTGCAGCCACACGCAGTTCAGCCAGGATTTGAGAAACGCGGAACACAAGAAGACATAAAAATGCTTTCTTGAGGGATGAAAAATGCTGTGGTGTTCAATAAGACAATGAAACCAAAATAGAAACAGACTGAAACCTTTACCGTATCTAATGAGGCAGCAGCACGAAGGTCTGGCAGAAAGCCTACTTCAAGAAGGTGTAGAAGAAAATCCTGGTCCTCAATTCCATAGACCCTGTCAAGGAACAAAACCATGGCTGCCTTGTGATCTGGGCAAAACCCCGCAGACATGTCAGGTTCCACCACAGTACCATCTAAAAGGAAGAAATAAGACTTCAGTGACAAGGACCATCCTTCCTCAGCAGACTAGGCAGTCATGCTGCTACTTGTCAGAGCTTTTGGGTCTCTGTTAATACCTAGGCATCTTCCCCACAGTTTCGTTACACAAAGGCAATATATTTGCAGTTAAAAGAAAAAGAATGCGTAAGACAAATTCTACCCAGAGAGACCTCAAAGTCCCTGCATGCTTTTCTGTTCATGCTTTGTATATTGGGGGATTCTTAACAGTTGATATTCTAATATGCTAAGTACCTAAAGCATAAAAATTAACCTACATAACTACCGAGTTGTTAGTAGAAGCAGACAGAAAGCAAAAATTAAAGGAACCCTACATCAAAGATCCTGGAAATGCAGTATTGGTGAGCATATCTTTAATGTATGCCAAAGAATTAAGAATGTGCTAACAAGTCCTATCTATCTCAAAACTTTCAAAATATCTGAAAGGAATTCACTGAAATATATTAAAATGTTGATACTTTCATTTTGAAAAGTAAACAAGCACTTCTGTACCTATGAGCTGTTGTCTGCTACTCAGATCTCACCCATAGGTCTATCCCTTTTTGGAATATAAATAAGTAATGGTGCAGTAGAATGACTGATCTTTTTATCTCTTCTACTGTAACCTATTGGACAGTCTTGTGCTGTGAGCCTCTAAACAATCTCACTATTGAACTCAATTTTATATAGGCAGAAAACACAAAGAAATGCATCCGCCTGTGTATGTCACACCTATCTCTTCACCATAGTTGCTGGAGAACAACTCTGGTGTCTTAGAAAGATCTGCTAGAAACAATTGATAGAGTTAGAATAGCAAAAGCTAAGGATTATATTATTGAGACATGAGACTGTATTATTTTAAATAGTTCTAAAATCAGACAGCATGCATTTTAGAATTTCTTTTTAAAGTTGTAATAGATTTTCATAACTCAGTTTAATAGGATTTATATCAGTGATTTAAGGGTACATAGAATTGTTGACTACAGCATGCAGAAAGATTTTTGAAACATGTATGAGATACACGATTTCTATTCTAGCTCACATAATAAATATTTGAATTTTTGTAACATTTTTAAATGCTGAAAAAAGGATGAGTGTCAACATGTCATAAAATTACAAATCATAAGAATAGGATGGGAGAAAAAATGTAGAACAACTTTACCTTTCGCTATGGTTGGCATGTGGAAAGCAATACTAATTACTCCCACCAAATCTTCAAGTGGAATTAAAGACCGTAGAATCGATCTGATTCTAATGGCTTCCCCTTTACCAGCATGGATTAGCTAATAAAAAGAAAAATAAAAATTTAGCAAGATCTTTTTATCTTCTATCCAAAAGAATAACTGCTCCCAAAGTTGCATTATAATTAATGTATATTGCATGCAGTCTGCATCAACTTGTGCAGTTTAGATGTAAATGCACAAAGTCTAAAAATCTACGTTTGTTTATTAAATAAAACTAAGCTCATTTTCAGAACATAATGTTAGGTACAGCTGGGAACAAACCATTAAAATGTAGTAGCATATGGTGGGAGGGGTGGGGTTGAAAACAAAAGCAAACTTTCAGATTAAAAAAATTAGTTTTTCCATCCCGGTCAAATAAGACACTTTCAAGTATCCCAGCTGTTTCAGTTTTGTTTTTTTTTAAAAAGGCAGCAAGACAGGGAGAAAAAAAGATAAATTTTTTTCTTCAAACAAAACAGGTATTCATAGACTGACCTTATTAACCAGATATATCACTTTTCTCTCAAGTTATCAATCTCTGCACAAATCTTATACTGATACTAACATATATAAATTAGGGCACATCTCAGGGTGAAATGAGAAACTATGTATAACTAAATTTCTGAAGAATAGTAATGGATATTGAATTGTAAACAACATATTTTCAAATAGCTTTAAGGTCTTACAAAATAAGTGGCAAGGGCCTGGTTTTTAGAATGTTTCTAATTCTTTGTATCTAATGCATGAAATAGTAACATCTTACCTATGAGAAGGTTTGTCAGTGTGAATAAAGATTTTGAGATATTGATGTGCATGTCCAAGTGTAATGTTTATCCCTACATTTTAAAAGACTGCCCTCTAACATTTACATTTTTAAAATATTTACTCTTTTATATGAAACTTTAAAAGTCTGTTTAAAATAACTATATGAAGAGTAAAACCATAATTTATAAAAAATAAACCACTCTACGCTATCACAACAAATAGGGAAATTTGAGGAATTTGTCACAATGGACAGTCAAACAAAAAAAAAAAAAANTTAGGGAATTTTTAACAAAGGAAAATAAAACAAAAAAAAAAAAAAAAAACAAAAAAAACAAAAAAAAAAAAAAAAAAAACCAAAAAAAAAGAAGCAATGGAACAATTCCTTTAAAAAGAAGATCTTCTGAATATTTTTTTCCCTTGCCACTCAGTAGAACAACACATTAAGATACTATGTAGCCATCCCACAACTTTAATACCTCATAACGCAATACTGTGAAAAAAAATGAACAGCAAACCACTGAGCAGTAAAAACTATGCCTTTACTTTCCAATGCATGAAGACATAAAACTTACATGCATTTCAGGGGCACAACGTCCTAAGAGATCAATCAAAGCAGCATAAAAGGTCATGATTGCATTTCCCATGTGAATAGTGTCATCTTCTTGTTCTTCTATTTCACTGTAATTAGTTAAATGTTACAACAAATATAAGATTTAAAAAAAAAGTTTTTTACAACAGTAATAAATAAAGAAAATCCGCTCATAGGGTAACAGAGCCACAGAGAATGGCTTCTGTTAATAAATGGACTTACAGCAGACTAAGACAGAATGTATTTTGTCCCTAAAAGATTGTAGCGACATATGCATTGTAACCATTGTTCCCAATTATCTGTCTCATTTTGTATCAGTGGACTGACTCTTAACGGAATGAAAAAGAGCAAACAGAATTAGAGGGATGTCTTAATGTTTAGAGAGATCCTTAAATTAAAAGTGCAGAGGAAGCACTGTTTAGCAGAAGAGAAATCTCTGCCTTACACAGAATCCAAGGAAGAATCCAACTGATAATTCACATGTTGAAACAAAAAAGTAATTTCATATCTAAGATTATAAAACAAACCAATGGCAATGTAAGCAACTGTACTGCACCTACAGGGTTTTACTAGATCCATTACTTGGGGAAGGTCCATCTCTTGTTGGATCTTCTGATATTTGTATTGCCTCCTCCATGGCAGCAAGCAGCCCATTGCCTCCTTCTCCTCTTAGAGCTGGACCAAAACACTCGGGTCGGCGAATAAGCAGTCTGACTACAACATTAGCATTCTCCTCCACACTCTCTCCTACCACACGGAACAAATATCAAGATACAAGATTATATCGAAAAGAGTTCTGAAATATAGTCAGAAAATGGCACACAAAAGAGCAGAATGCATAGACACTTTTAACTACAAAATAGTTTAAATATCACAACGAAGTTACATAAACACACATAGAGCTCTATTACTGCATTCAAAGCTATGAAATAAAACATGTTTTAATTCAAAACTTAATAGACCCAAGGAATTAACTATGCAGTAAAGGAAGCTTAAAGCATCACTAAACTACTGATTTTTAGTAAAGACTCACAGTCAGGTGGGAGGGTTAATGAGGGGATCAATATAATTGCTGAACACTAAAACTGGACTATCTAAATCATCATAAAAAGATAGGGGTTTGGATCTGTATCTAGCACGAATTTATCACAGAAAGATTCAGGACTCTCTGCTCTACTTCCAAAGGAGAAGTGGACATTTCAAAAGCTAAAGCTGGATCTGAAAAATGGGGCACAGGCTCACAGGACCCTGTATGACTTGTGAAATGGGCATTAACTTTAATGTGTGTCTTGAATAAATCTACTCTTTCTGCAAATTGTTCTTTTAATTTACAATAACTTATCAAGTTGGCTTATATTACTATTTAAAATTACAAACTTATTTTACTATTAGAGGAAGTTATAAAATGTTTAGGTTTCTACTCTACCATTGCAAAAAACAGCAAAACGAAGAAAATCCAAATATCGTTCTCCTTCAACTGGATTCCATCCAATGTCTGGGTAGCCTTTACAAATCAACAAAGGACAACTCTGCAGTCCACATCCAGCCAAGTAGCGAACCACCTAAAACCAAGGTAAGATGAAAAAGATATTAATTGTGAAAAAGAATGGAAGTGCAGCTTCAAAGGGAAGCATCCTCATACATTGTCAGGATATGGTGTCCCCAGTCTGGTATCCCTGACAAAACCATATCATGTGTTGGCAAATCAGAAGAGCGCCCTCCTTCTTAGTTTACTTTTCCAGTCTTTTCCTACTGCTGCCATGAACTGCAAGACCTTCTCATCTCAATTCCATCATTTATTTCATTGTTCTTGCAACTCTGAGTATTGCAAATTAGTCAGCTTTGCAATATTCCCCAACTACAGACCATCCATAATCGAAAACACACCTTTTCTTTTATAAAGAATAAAAGGTCTGCTCTTTCATTTTAACCATTCATTTTCACTTGCCTTTTTTTTCCTTTCTTTTTTAAACACACAACAGTAACACTCTGGGTAATTCAGGACTATAAGCTCAGTAGTAGTTTTCAGTTCGCCTTTTCCTTTCTGAACTGTAACAATTGTAACCATGGCCTTTAGCCAGTATGGACAACTTCTTTTTGCTGACCACTTATAAGAACGGTAAGACTGAAAATGTTCTTTGAGACACACATGGTCTACCTTTCTATTTCAAGAAAACAACATCTACACTTAAATTACTCCTGACAGATGTTTTCCTATGAAGATTATATCATCTCCAGAATTGGAGGTCTTCAAAAAGAAATAGGTATTGCAATTCCACTGTCTTACTGTCCTTAAGAGATTTTAATGTCTACCTTGAATCTGTCTTTTCATTATTTAACCTGCTTTTCTTTTCCACTACTGACAGAGTAACTATTATTCTATTCCTTCTTGCAGCAGCAATTTACATATACTACACAATTGTCACAGGTTCTCTTGCGTGTTTTAGTCATTAGTGTAATTAATCCAGATTTCCTCAAACTTTTCTGAAACAGGTTTAAATGTTAGGAGAAAATATGACAGATATGACAGATATCTTTGGGAAAATTTGCCCTATATTGTAACAAGTTGTCACAAAGCTCCTAGTAACCCCTATTGTATTATATCACCACTGCATGTCACCATGCAAAAGAACAAAGAGGAAAGATTTCAGCAATGAAGTTTTGTAGGGTATGGACTCCACTGCAGCAAAATTAAGAGTTGCCTTTGAAGCAATTCCTTTTGGCTACAACCGTCTGTGTAATCACCATCAACTCAGTTCAACTTTTCAGACCACCAGCAGAAAGAACCACCAGATTCTCAGCCTTCCTCTGAAGAGTACCAGAAACTCCCCTATAATCTTGGATTTTGCTTACTCCAAGAAACGGGTATCTTGTCCTCTCTACAGGAGAAAAAGGAAGTTTGATGAAGAAGCTACCAACCTTCTCCAGATCAGGCTCCCTTAAAGCCAGAGCAAGCTCATTGTTATCCATTACAGATGCTGCTGCAACATCTAAAGGAGTTGATCCTCGCATAGAAGGAGAGGCTGTTAAAAAAACATTTAGTTTTAACACCAATTTAGTAAAGCCCAACAAATTCACAGGAAATGCATTACTATTTTTTTAATCAGATGCAGTATTTTGTCATTAGTTAGCACATGATTATAAACATATAATTTATACTTGTCAGTTTATAATAAATCATCATGCAGTTGGACAAAATCTGACACTGATATGAAATGAAAATGCAATATCAATGTTCAAGCTAGAAACAACTTGTCTTACACATTCCTGTTCTCACCATATACTTTGTTTTAAGATCTCATTTTAAGTTTCCTAACTGACATTACTTTGAGAAAAGTGCAATAATGATTTTACATCTAATACATGGACATGCCACTGAAATAGAAAATATCTTTGAGCTTTAAAATATAAGATTATAAGTTATGTATTTCTTTTAAAAATGGCAGTAAATGTAGCATTAAAAAAAAATCCAAGGTTTTCATATTGACACTCCAAATGCATTTCATTTGGGCACTTCCTCTTCAAAAAGATTTTGAGTTTATGTTTCTGTCCTATGCCTTTACATTAATGCATTCATGATCATTAAAAAAAATTATTATGATGATTCCTAAATACTTATATATTGTCAATTACAAGTACTAAATTAAATAAGGATAAGTGCATTTCCTCTACAAAATGAAAGCAAACATTTTAAGAAATTTTCAAGGTTCATTTCTGGGCATCTAATCATGCATCTAAGCAAGCAAATGAGTTCTGTACTTCTCCCACTGCCATGGGTGTATACTGACCAGTATACAGAAAAAAGCGTAGGGGTGCAAGCTTGAGCAGTGAGAGGTATGCCTTAATGAAATGCTGCCAAAACTTATTAATGATTCTCTTTGTCAAAACAGGATTATATTCTGTTCCTCAAAATGAGCAACTAATCACTAACTCTCTCTGAATGTTCAGGAATATACAACAAAGTGTACTAAATTAACTCAACTTAATGCTGCTGTCAGGGGAGTTGTTTGGAGTCAGCAGCAGAGTTAATGAAGATATTTTGCACCAAAAAAGGAGAAGCTTCAAATACAGTGAGTAAACACAGGGATGAAGAAAAATACAGGTGGTTTCATATATAAATCAGCAAAAATTTTTAAATTTTATTTTCATACTTACCAAGGCCAACGCTGCTGTTTTCCAATAAATAGCTAAGATGATCAAACATAGCTTTTTGATTCTGCCTGCTGATGCGGCAAAAATAACACAGAAAACGACAGCAGTTTGCCACCATCTTTGGGAAAGTGATTTCCTAAGAAACAAATGAAAACAGACTGAAGTTCAAAATCTAAGACAGACATATATCATGTAAAAGATAATTTATGTAACACTTTTTAACATACTAATATGTAGGTGTTATACTCATTGCCCCTCAGGGAAGTTTAACTGTTTAGGTTTCTCACTGGAATCAACAGGACTTCCTCAGATAGTTGGTAACACCTTAAGCCTCAAAGATTAAGGTATAAGCTTGAAAAACAAAAGCTGGGATCACCCACAGATTCTAGATTTAAACATGAAAGAAGGTGAATGCTTAGTTTCATGGAGCAATACTGACTTTTTTTTTCAATTACTTAAAAGATCTTCCCTTTAAAGCATAAAAAGCATAGAAAGTGCTACAGATTTTTCTTTAAAGCATTGGAAATTACAATGCTAATAATAGCTTCCTCTGGAATGGAAGGACAGATTCTTCTAAAAAACTTAGTCAACTACTATGCTAATGGAAATTAGTAAGAGGTTATGGTCCCAGTACCTCAGTGCTTTACAGGAAAAAAGATTTGAACAGCTGTATTCTAAACTCTCTGCCTTCTAACAGTGAATTGCTTTACCTTGGATTCTCCTCCACCAAGCACATTTACCATCACTTCCATGACAGTTTCATGCATGCCTAGAGCTCTCATGAGATTTGGATGTTGGTAAAACACTTTATTATTCATGATGTCTCTACAGGAAAACAAAATTTAAAAAAGTGTTATGGACCAGTAGTTTACCTATTATGATATTCACAAAGCTGATTTACTGTGCAATTCTTCACCACCCTGAGGTGAAGGAGGTGGTAAAAAATTACCTCAGGGAATTTTTCCATTGAGTTTCAATCTGTTCTGTATATTTTTCTATACACATTGTGGAAGAATCTGACCTTTCCTTTCCCATATTATAATTACTGCACTAACTGCCCCTTGAATACACTGGAGTAGGACGCTCTTCTATTCTCATTAGAAATTCCATTGAGATCTAAAACTATGTTCTGACAAGAGCCTCATAAAAATTGCTATATTATTTTAAATTTTTAATTCAATTATTCAATATTTTTCGACACAAAATTCTTTTTAGATAATATAAATTTTGCTATCTGCCATCGAAAGCAATACAAAATTCTAGTGGAAAGAGATACCCAGCTATCTTCTAAGTGTCAAAAACAGAAGCTGCACAAATATTATTCATGAGTTACTGTTCAGCAGAACTCTTTTACATATTTCATCAGAACAGATTTGAATACTTAAAATCAGTCTTTAAGATCATAATGTCAATATTTTATTTGACATGTTATATCCAATAAAAACAGATATAACATGTCTACTGACATATAACAATATGTCTATTGTTATACCTGGTGTTAAAAGTAATTAAACTTCTAAAAACTCTAATGAGTCTTGAAAACAAAACAATCCATAAACAACAGTGAAAGCAAATAGGTTACAGGAGAAAAGGAATTAGCAGGCCACTAGAGAAAATACTGTTGGCAAGTGTTCAATTTTCTCAGTATGTTTCATAGCAGTCTTTTTTTTTTTTTTTTTTTTTTTTTTTTTTTTTTTTTTTTTGCTGCCTGACCTTAAACTTTTACACTCAGGCAAAGAAAATTCAGCCCTTTAAAAGATGATACATGAAGAAGACTATTTGACACTACCAGAGTTATTGACTCCCAATAACTTTTTTCCCAAAACCTAAAATTGAACTTTGTATCAGAGGTGACAGAGGCTAGGGCCTGCCTCCAAAAGCTGTCTCATCTCCTTTCTGCACTGATGCTTGATGCTTGGAAAAAAACCTCAAAATCAATCTTCCAAGACATTCTAAACTCTCGTTTGTCTGCAGCAACTTTCTTTTACAGAAAGCAGTACAGAAAGTCAAAAAGTCACCTCAAGGGCTGGCCAGCAACATTGCCCTACTTTGCAAAGTACAACCACTTTCAGTGTTTTGTTTAACTGTGGAGTATATTATAAAATGTCACACTTAGGAAAAAAGTCTTAACAGCATTTCCGAGGAAACTGAGTTTTAAAGCAGGAATGAATTACACTTCCATTTCTCAGCCAAAAGAAAGGAATACCACTCACAGCAAAAAACCTGGCATTTCTAAATATGTGTTGGAGCTCAGGTTAGCCTTTAAAATGCTATACAAATAGCACAGCTGGGTAACCTACAAGATAAACAAGACTTCATAGAGATTACCAACAAAGGTGATAGGAAGAGGTAGTGAAAGCACTGGCTTACAGCAGACTTGTACATATCAGCAAAAATACTGTTAAAATTAAATAGCTTCAGAAAATCTTACTTTTAAATTCACAGTAGAAAATGTTGAGGGAAAAGATGTGTAAGAACTAAGCACAGAAGATGACATGAAAAACAAATCTAGTAATCACTCATTCATTTTAGACTTCATAAATTGAAGGAAATGAAACAACTTCAGTTTGTATAGAGAGGGAGATTTAGAAAGGCCAGTACTTTGTGTCTCTTGATCAATGCCAGACTTTCCCTTTTGCCAAAGCCTTACCATGCATACACTGAAGACTGCAACAACCATGAAACATTGATGAGACCTGCTGGTAACCTAAGAAGTAGGCATTGTTCATAATGACAATACAAAATTATGTATTGAAATTATTTGGATATTTGAGGTTTCCAGTAAGCTAAAAAAAACAAAGTTGCACAACAACAGCTTCGCTTCTCCTTGCATTCCTGGGGTTCTTCATATGATGCTGTCTTTGGTTCTCATTGCTCTTGCTGACTGGAGATTTCCAAGAGATCACAGCTGATGCTCAATATGAAAAGACATTTCTTGGAAAAATATGAGAGGAAAAAGACAACCAACCTCTTTCCTACTAGATATTATCATGCTTGCTTTGCTGTTTTCTCCAACTGAGCTCTTCATTGGCCTATACTTCACTATTATTAATCATATAATTAGGAAGAATAAGACTGTGGGAACTACTTCATGGTTCAAACATACCACCTACATCCAGATTTAAAAAGATGGCGTATGTACAGGATGTGTAGGCACAACTCCATTTGCTGACTGCTGGGGAAACTATGTGTCAAGAGCCAATAGTCAGTGCATTCATAAAAAATGGACAGTATTCTTTACAGGACTCTTCACAGTCATACTATTTAAAATATAGTAACAAGATAGATTTTGATATCATAAAATATTGCATACATGTTTTCAACTTTGCTTAGAAGTCTTACAGTTGTCAAATGCCTCTCCCCCAAAATGATCCTTATAATGCTGCGAAGGCTTTATCTTACAGCTGAAGATACTATACAACTGACAGCAGTGTCTGCATTTACACCCATATTCAGATTCAAATTTCGTGTATAACCTTGGCCATACCCACACAGCAAATAACAAAAAAAATCTGTATATAAAGAGAAGTTACACTCCAGTTATTTACCCTAATCCACGAATCATAAGCTTCTCCTCTTCCTTCCCCATTCTGACACTAAGCAAGGAACGGATTTGGCCAAGGGATGCCAGAAGATTGATTGTGTCTTCCACAGACACACTATTTATGGTGTAGGTCTTTGGTAGGGCTCGAACCAGGCCACCAATACCATCATACTGGCGATGTAGCAACACAAACATGGCCCTCACTAACTCCGGGTCTTCTATCACTGACTCCTGGGCCCAGCGTACCATCGTGTCTGAAATCAGCTGCTGAAGAGTAGCTGTGAAGGAAATAAATAAATCACAAAATTACCATTAATTGCTCATCACCCTATTGCTAGTCCCTCAGAACCCACTACACAACATGAATTGGAATGAATTCAATTCCTAAGAAGCACGTTTTTCTTGGTATTTCTTTAGGAGACTATCAAAGAAGAATAAAAATCACACAAGAGAAACAGAGATATCTCAAAACCAAAAGCATATATTTAAAATTAAAATTAAACACAAAAATTTAAGAAGACATACAAGATGCTCACAAAGTCCCCAGATTTGTTTCTACATAGTGCTTTCAATATTTTTTCATGAATTCAGGTCTGAGGGCTTTTTTAGCCTACTATTAAGTAAGGCTGAAAAATTATACTGGTAGCATATGTAAATGCTGTATTATTTATTTACATGTCTAAGCTCTGTATCCACTCAAAGTTTTATAATGTACAAAACAAAATAGTTGAACTTATTCCTTTGCCAAAGCCAAAGGCCCTTCAAAAGAAATAAAGACACTGCAATCAAATAAATAGTAAATCATCATTTCCATATTTAATTCAGTCTCTAATGAAGCAAGAAACCCATATCTGGTAGTGTCACCAATAATCTTTATTAGTTGGGATATATGGGTTTTTGGGAAAGATATGTTAATACAGATGAGCTACATAATCTCAGTTAAGATAACTCCAGGTTCTCAAACATACAAAATGCAAAAGTACTTACAGAAAGAGATTGAAAAAATAGGATTTTGCAGAAAAGAGAATATTTAATAAAGAAGAGAATTTGTGCTAATACAGGGAAAGGGGAAAAAAGAGTAGTAGTAATGTATTTCATTGTTTCTGGCCAAGCATTGTACTAGAGGTGTATCCATCAACACAGAGTACAGCATTTTTAAGAATAAAAACACTTTTAAAACAAGGAAAAAGATGAAACGTATCTGGGCTGATATTTCAGAAGGACTGAAATAATAACAAGAACGGACACAATGCTAAGTTTTTTGGGTGGGGTTTGCTTGTTCTGTTTTTTTTTGTTTGTTTGTTTGTTTTTAAAATGAAGAATCCCAGGAGCAGACTATCACTTGGTTCCCATTTTGATAACTGCAATACTGCATTTCACCTACCTGTGGGTCTGTTTGCTTAATATAATGGTCTTCCTACTGGTATGAGAGAATGAGGTTTTACAGAGCTTTTAAGCTTACTACAAGGAAAAAGAGGCAGTGGTAAGATTCATCACCACATTCTGCATGGATCACTGCCTGATAACTGAAGTATCAGCTATTAACTGCAAAGCTAGGAAGCACTCTTTCAGGAGGACAAAAATATTTCCACACTAAGGTAACATTAATGCGTGGCAGCTAAGAAGCCATCTCATTATAAGTAACCTGGGGAAACCTTCTCATCCTGTAACTTTAGGAACTTACATTAAGCAACCAGGGTAAAAGGCCAATCTCCCTAAGAATTCTGTGTAGTCAATGATCAAAATCAATTTTTTTACCCAAGTCTGAACACCTAAACTGTGTGTCCAGAAATTCACTCCTGCTAGTCAGGTAGCAATATAAAAAACAAGGACATTTGAAAGTACCACCAAAAAAAAAGGGAAAAACTATGAAAATAAAAGCAACACTGACAAATAAAAAGATAAATAAAATCTAAATAGTCAGTTTGGACCAACTGCAGAACTAGAAAGCCACTGGCAGTGATTCTTACCAAGATGGAAAGGCAGAAAGTATCACAAACAACGACAGAACAACAGTCACAGTCAGCAAATCTTGAATTTTAGGTTGGGTGGAGAGGCTTCTGCTAATTACAGTCTAATTGCAGAATTTTCTTTCATATGGTAATCTGATTTGAAGCTGCTGCAGCTGAGGAAGTTCTCATAAGTCAGGACTTTGCTACAATTATTAAGTCTGTACTAACTTTACTAAAAGCTGAAAAATTTATGACTTGACAACAGATAAGGGGCAAAAATGCCAGTAGAATAAATTTTCCACTACATTCCATTGGGAAAACAATCTGCCTAATAAATCCATCTACGCTTGTTTTGTCTCAAGCTACAAACTTCAAGCTACAAACTTCAAGGTACACAGATATCTCACTAAAAAAACACCTTGTTTTGGCTGCAAATGCGTGAAGAACTTCCTGGTCTGCTTCTTTTCCCTTTTGGAATTAAGTTACAATAAGCTGATTTAATTTTGCTTACAGGATGTCTTATCATCATCATCAACTGTCTTCTCAGCTTGTTTCTTCTTCAGATATGTAACTTTTTCCATGAGGTATAGGAGGCGACCCCTAATGGTTGAATCACTGTTGCCATCCAAGGTTCCATCTTCATCTAGTTCAATTCCTTAAATAAAAAATTAAAAAAAAATGTACTAAGTAGTGAAAGTATAAAATTAAGCAAGCTACAGACATGTTTTGTACCTTGTATGTACAAACACAATTAAGCTGAACTGCTCTTCTGCTCTGTTAGAGCTCTGAGAGTTTTATATGGGACATGCTCAACCAGCATTTGGAACAAGCATAGGACAGGCATATGTGCCAAGCAGGAAAGTGCAGATAAGGATCATGTAACCTTAGCAATACGGCATATAAATTTTGTGATGCTATACATAAAATATACAACAAATGTATTTCCCCCAGTATGCCTTTTTCCTTGCTAACACTGATGCCTGTGTTTTGGACATACATAGTTCTGAAGCGCAGATATAGTCCCTACTGATACAGAGTAGTTCAAACGATGGTAATAAATATTTTTAAGTAGAATATATAAAAGAAGTGAAAGTACAAGATTTACAACAAATATACATTCTAGTGATCAGTCAGAAGACAGTAACTACCCTCAGAACACAGTAATGTCTTTTATGACATTACTATAACAAGCTATAAAAATGTAAAAACAATTAATGTGAATTCAGAGACTCATGTAACAGCTGAGCTCAGAATGAGCCTTTAGAGTCCAGCCTCCCTGCTCAAAACAAGTTCAACTAGGGCAGGTTGCCCAGGACTGTGTCTGGTGAGGTTTCAAATATCTTCTATGGTGAAAAGACTCCACAACCTCTCTGAACACTTGTTCTTGAGTTCCATCACCCTACAGTAACAAACAAGTAGAATTTCCTGATTTTCAATTTGTGTCACTAGACATTTGTGACACTAGAAGGCTGTCTCAGCCTTCTAATCTTCCCCTGCCCAACAGGTATTTATATACATTGATACCATCCCCTTGAAGCTTTCTCTTCAAGTTAAACAACTCCAGCACTCTCATTCTCCTCTCGGACAAAAGATGATCCAAGAATTTAGTACCTTTGATGACTCCTCCCTGGCCTAACTCCAGTATGCCCATGCCTCTCTTGTACAGAAGAGCCCAGCTTTTCTGCAAAGCTACTTTCTAGTTTGGTCCCTAGCCTGTCCTTGCTACAGGGGGTTATTCCTTCTCAGGTGCAGGACTTTATACTTCCCAGTGCAGAACTTCATGGGATTCTTATCAGCTCATTTATCTTATTTTTAAACTTATTCATTCAGGTATACATTGTAGAGGAATTAAAAATCTTGACTTGTACCTATTACCTGCACCAAGTAAATCCAAGTAAAAAAAGTCATTCAACTATTTTCAATATTTTTTAGTTTCCAAAATAAGTTCTGAAGTTAAGGGTTTTGGGGGGATTTTCACGACATAACATCATTCTTCTCAATTTATTGCATCTGGTTCTAGTTGTCTGATTTTTTGCATTAGATACAGTTCCATTTCCATTAAAAGTTATTTTGTTCTACTTTGTCATAACAGAGCAATTGATGTTAAACTAAATTATCATCAGTAAGTTTATATTTCACACTAAATCATATTACAAAATGATTTGGATAGCAGTCTCCTCAATGACAATAACTGACAGTAAAGACACTGAAACGTCTTATCAATTGGAACACAGAGATGGTCTGAAATTACTCAAATGAAATGTTCTGTTTTCCCACAGTTATGCTATTCCCTGAGCTCTAGTTGTATTTTTTTGATTTGCAAACATTCAATACACTTGTCTCTCAACCATTCCACAAAATGTGAATCCCCAAATGGTGGCTGACTAATCAAGCAAACATTGGACTTAGGATACGTAACCATTTTAACTATTTTGCCATAGCTGTATTTTGAATACACAAAATAATTAATTCTGTTCTATGGTGATGCACCTTCTGATCCACAAAATTTATTTTCTACTTGTAGATCATGCAAATTGCTATTTTCCCCATAAGAAAAGAAAAACAATGGAAAAAGCTGTGTAAAGTAATTTGAACAGAGGAGAAGAATGGAAATGACTAAAGAAAAATGGAAAAATCAAAAAGATAAAGCTTGTTTTCCTTTCAAATTTTTATCTAAATTATTTATTCCATCTGCATTTCCTGTTACCAAACACAACAAAAAAATACTGAAAAGCTGGAAAGCATCCAACAGTGACCCACTGGTGTCTGGACTGCTTGCCCTATGAGGAGAGAATGAAGGGACAGAGTTTGTCAGCCTGCAGAACAGACGCTTATGAAGCAAAACATATAGCATTCCCTTCTAGTTTCACCATATAAGGATAGGAATATTTCCTTGGTTTTGACTACAAGCTAATTATCCTTATTTGATAATATTTATAATTTATACTGTCTAATTTACAGACTATTCAGTTGATGTCTCTTACATAAAATTACTTACAAAAATTGCTTCTAAAGCTAATATAATTTAAAAAGTAAAAATATTCAGTAACAAGACTTACCACAGTGTGTCATTAGGTCTTCATGGAAATCCAAGAGTTGATCCCGAATTTCTTCGGGGCAAGGACAATCATTTTTATCATCTTTAAAGTTCAGCAGCATGTTAATCTTAGAGAATACAAAGGAAAGACAAATTACACTGATCTCCAAAAGCAAAAACTTTCAAATCAAACAGCTCTGTGACACAAAAAGCGTATAGAGTGCAACAAGAAAGAAACTGTCCATTGCAATCTGTACCTGTTCTTGAGGCGGGGATCGAAATTCTTTTGTTTTTCTGGCTGTCAGGGCAGCAGACATGTTCAAGGCTTGCATCACTTCATTGTAACGGAAGCGTTGATTCTCTTGAAGCTTGGCCACAAAATCATCCGAAAATGCTACAATGGCTTCTATTCGGTGTCGTACTTGGCAATCACACAGGTACTGGAGTAAATGACACATCTGAGAAAACAGTATTGTAAGAGACATGAGTTGGCAAGCTAAGAAATATCTTCTGCATATTATGCAAATAAGGATGGATTTCCTACAGCAACAGTCACTATCAAATAAAGGGTCTGGAACATTTAATGCTGTTATTTACCACACGCAAAGCAATCTTACACTGGGAATATCTGGCACCTGTGAATGGTTAATGTGCCGCAGACATAACTAAATCTGTAAGACAATGGATTTACTCCTTCTTCTAGGGAATTTCTTTTCTATTTGGATTCATAAAAATGAAGAATTCACTACTAATGGCATTGAGCAGGTAATTCTTTTTAATGAAAACTGTAGTTGCTTGATCTATGATGAGCAAGTTTATATTATCAGAAAGACACTAAATCTTCTAGTTTTCTGTAATGAAAGTACCTATGTAACTAAAAAATTGAATTTCAAAATGGTTTATTCCTTGAAAGATAAATTACCAAGTGAAGAAAACAAGAACAACCACTATCACAACAGTATTTTTACCTGTAATTTAACAGGTTCTGGAAGTTTCATCTGAAGGAGTCCTTCCTTTGGCATTTGCTCCCCTCTGGTTTCTTCCTCTCTTTCTTCTGACTTCAGCTCATCTGAATTGAACTCCTTCTCTGAGAAATCAATTTCATCCTCCTGGCTCATTGCTTCTTTGAAAACCCGGGGCTCAATCAACTGCAAGATGTGTTTCAGATCCTCATTGTGGAAGATTCCCATAATTAGAAGCGTATAAAAGAGCTTGATGAGAGGAACAAACAGAAATTCTGTAGAACCTCCAACTGGATCTCTGACATGGAGGCTTCCCTCCTGGACAGCTTCAGTCAGCATCTCTATGGTTTTGGCCTTCAAAATTTCCAGAGGGAATTCAGGACTGAACTGAAAGCATTCACTGCTAATGCTTACAAAACTTGGAGATGAGAAGTGCATTCTTGGCCTTAATGAAGTGCTAAGTCCTATACCGGGAAGGCCATGTTTTTTATTTTCATCAGGAAACAAGGTAATACTCTTGGTCTCATCTGTCATTGGAACTATAAACTCATTATTCATCATCAGCCTGGCAGTTGCATAGGTATTGAGATGGATGTCAATGAGTAAGTCATAATATCCTGCACGTAATAATCCTGGCATGTATTTATTCTCAATTGCATAGAGGAGCTGAGATTCATCCACATGGCTGCACAGAGCATGGGCCACTCGGTTGTTGCCTAAAGCACAAACAGCTGAATATAATCGGAGGGTGTGGTAGTGAAATTTCAGCAATTCTTCTTGTTCTGTTAGCTCTAAGATATCAATTGTTCTGCCGAGAATAAAAAACAATACAGTAAATCCCATTTGCAAAAGTATCTTTGATTCAAACTTCTCCCTAAGGATAACATTAGCACAATATTAATTCCAGGGATGGGTTTTTCCACATTTCAGCTTTCATGTGACAAACACTGTCAACTTAAGAATCAAGAACTAACAACAAAATGTAATTTGGAATTTATTCAAGTCACTCCTAAATTCATTACTTCAATTACTTTCAGTGGGGAAACATATCCAATTTTAATTCATACTATAAAGAAGAATCTAGGTAACCGAAAATTAAGGTTTTAAAACTAGTTGGGGTTAAGATATTTATATAATTTACTGGTTTTAAATCTGGGGTTGCAAAGTGGCAACAGACTAACCAGTTCATTTGAAGGGGGTTCAGCTTCTTTTTTTAGAATTTTTACCTAACTTTTCAGTGACTCATTTTTCAGTTTAGGCACTGGCAAAATTCTTAGACATTTGGGTAACAAGCAAATCACAAAGATAAATTTCTTCAATTGTTTGAATTAAATTTAGGAACTTCAAGCAAAGGAATGATTAAATTGGTCACAAATCTTTTAAAAACTCTACAAAACCAGATTTTTGTGTATTTTACAGATTACCTTTAATAATTTATAAACAGAGTTTCTTTCATTTTCATTGCAAATCTGCATATGCTATTAACATGTTTGGAGAGAAACTGGGAGAGGTTGGAAACAGTAAAAGAAGGGAGATTTTAAAACATTAGAAATTAAGATAATTTTTAATATTAGTGAAATCAAAACATACTGTCTATATGTATTATAAATACAGAGAAGATCTCTGGCTTTTCTGACACAGATGGCATTACATGAGTAGCTTCATAATCCCAACACAACTCTGATACAGAACAAAACATAAACATCAACCTGTTTTCCTCAGGAATATGAAGGGCCATGAACTGCAAAGGATTCAGGCACTGTATCATCCAGCCTTGACGTTCACTGATCCGAGACACGTCCACCTTCAAGAAGTGGTTTGGCACTCTGCTCCAAAGCACATGAGTCAGAAACTGGACATGGAGACGCGGAGGACATTGAGAGACTGGGTTTTTGTGCTCGCTTTTGAATAATCCAGCAGATAATGGCATTACATTCTGGAAAATTCCGGTGGAAGAGACAATCAGTTTCATTACCTTTACCGAACAGCGCATTTCTTTTCTAGAAATACACTCAACATATGGTAAAGCACAGCACACAGGAAACCAACATTTTCACTAGTTTTTAAAACAAGCTAGGAACTGTTGAAGATTAGCAGCCCAACAGCATTTTCCATATTTGTTTTTTAAGAACAGCCATTTGACTGCCACATATGGTTACTTCCTTGGACATCGAAGTATCCAAAACAGAGTAGCAGAATTCAGCTCAGTTTTCTTGTGCTCTATTTGAAGATACTTTAAAATTATTTTAAAACTATAACCAAATTCTTCAGATATACCAGGCATCCATGCTCTGTTTTCAGAATTAAGAGATTTGCCTTACTAACCACTGTGATTTTGTTTTGCCATGAAAGACAAGATTCAGAAAACTCTAATCAGTTTCAACTCTTCTTATTCAATGTACTGCATTTTAAATTTACTAAGTATTCAAAATTGAGTTAAGAATAAAAAAAGTAACAGTGCAAACACTTGGAATCATAAAAATGTGCCCAATACCAAGAACATATCACAGGCAATAAATGGCAAAAATAAAATAAAATCATTTAATATGATTTATTAGTCTTAAACCTGCACCAAACCAAGCATTATTTACCTTTATCCTTCCCAATTCAAACTGGAAAACATTGGGGCTTGTAGCTTGAGCAAATACAGCAGGAAACAACTTTGTACTTGGTTCAACCTAAATCAGAGAAAGGGAAAAATAATTGCCGTTACAGCGATGATGACTTTTTCTTACAATCCTGTACTAAAGCCTCTAAAGACGCAGGCTAAGGATTCAGGCTTCCCCCTTCCCACTGGAAGACACAATCAAAAAGTACTGACCTGATAGTAGGTGCCTAGCTCCTTGCCATTAGCTGTGAAGGTCAGCAGGCCACTGGCAGCATCAACCAAGCAGCCAATCTCCAGACCATTATTATTACG
Organism: Dasyornis broadbenti; assembly: GCA_013397935.1. Classification (NCBI taxonomy): domain Eukaryota; kingdom Metazoa; phylum Chordata; class Aves; order Passeriformes; family Dasyornithidae; genus Dasyornis; species Dasyornis broadbenti. The sequence goes on along the minus strand of VZRN01000486.1, from coordinate 1,127,915 downwards.
TCCTTGTCCAGGGCTCATGCTCTCTCCTGCGCACACCATATAGCAGTTGCTGCGTTTTATACTGAATGTCAAAAGATAAATTTATTGATGAATGGTGAGCAAAACTTCTGTAACGAACTAAGAACAACCCTGCATGGCTCCAAGCAACAGGGCCTTGTGGCTGAAAAGAGCAGATCACATCTTAACCATTGCCAAAATTTAATGAAAGCTGGACATCATAACTGAAAAAAATAAAAACTGAAGATGACAAAGTATGAACAAATTCAAATGTTTTGTAAAATACCAAAGCGAAAATTGACTTTGCAAGTTAAGGTTTTTAAACATTTAATGTTAAGCATAACAGAAAGCTTCTGGTACAGATAATAAACTGAAGTGCTGAGAGGAGCTGTTGCACTAATTTTGGCCTCAGAAGTCAATATTTACAGGATCATAATTTCAAACTATATAGAAAAGCTGCACTATTTTAAGTGCCTATTGATTTGACCAGATCATTACTGCACTGTTTCTTCACAAGCAAGAGGATGTAACAATTAAATTTACATTTTTTCCCACTATTGCTTTTTTAATTTTTTTTCTATCTCAATTCAGTTGCATTTAATGGGGTGGATTTACACCTTATAAATTGCTTTTATGGGTATAAAATACAAATCTTTTGAAGAAAATTCTAACCAACCTCTCATGAACCTTCCCTTTTTCATCTCCCAGTGTAACTGTGACGGTACGCACTCTGTCCAAGTCAAAGCTTGTGTCATACTGGTGAAAGTCTGATGTAATCCAGCCCACCCAGACATTCGCAGGTTCTTGACCAGGAAATATTCTCACTGAATAATAGTACTGTTAATAAAAAAGAAATATTATCAAATGTTAGCATGTGTTCTCCAGTGCATCAGTTTGATTCACAATTAATTTGTTGCTCTAAAATCTGAAAACATGTGATCTCTTCAAAAGTAGCATAGGCTGCTTCAGGTGCAATTCATAAGCAAAGCAAAAACAAGACTATAAACACCAACCAAAATGCAGCCAACAAAATATGCATGAAAAAACAAAAGAAAATGGGAAAGATTAAATATGCAGTTTATATGCTTGTATTGAAGGCTCCTGCATCACAGCATTGTAAGCTATATTTCTATAGCAACTAAAATTTTTATACTGCAGGTGACTCAGTTTCTAGTATCTAATATGGTTTAGAAAGTGAAGAACACATCCAGAAGGGTATTTGTTTTCCTTTGAACAATGATGAGTGAGCGCTTTTGGAGCTGATCTTGTCAGAGAAAGATCTACAAAACCTGCACAAAAGTTTCACTGGGAATTCCATTAAACAAATGCTCTGCAGAATTAGTAGAGATGTTTTCAAATGGTCCTAAACAACAACCTACTAGTTTAATGTACTTTTTCCTATTTATTCCATTATTCTAGAACTATATTTTTCCTCTTATGTCTGGTGTTATCAACAGTAGTTTCAAAAATGGATTAAACTAGTTTATAGGTTTTCATTTGGAAATGGTTTTAGACTGACAATCAATTCAAAATAAAAGGAACAAAACAGTCTCAACTTAAGTAGAAAGACTTAAAAAGACAGACATTTAAATTGAAAACAAACTGTTTCTGAAACTCTTACAATAAAAAAAAAAAAAGTAGGTATTAAAAAAACCGAAACCAAACAAATAAAAAAAAGCCCCGAACAGCTAAAACACCAAATCTATGTTACAATACCGTGGAAGTTTGCATCAAATAATCATAGTCATCCCTATCATCTGCTAACACATCCTCAGTAAGCCGTGCAGAGTGACTCGTGCTATAATCTGGTTTTGTCCTCCTGAGCATAAATCTGCAATTAAATAAGTAAAATCAAAATCTCTATTAAAAGCTCAATCACAGAAGCAAATTATTCAGAAAAGAGAAAGGGACAAGCTCTTTTTTAAAAGCACATAAATTAATTCTGACCTTAAACTGTAAAT